>VZTH01011899.1:0-243034 GCA_013397815.1 Aleadryas rufinucha | reverse complement strand
TTTCCTCTCCTGTCCCAACATAACCTGCTCTTTCTCTGGAAGCCTGTGCTGGCCGACAGACTTCAGCATCGCCGGCGTAACTCATTCAGCCACAGTTTCTTGCCGGCAGCCGGTTCAGGGGCACACGAGGGTCTGGCATTTGTGTCAAGAGAGATAAAAGCTAGTTGAATGATGTGAAATTGCAGGTGCTGCTCAGTCCTGCAATTCATAAGCTGAGCTGAATAATTTGACTGCCTTTTTCTGAGAACAGAGAGAAAAAGGGGACAAGAGATAATTGTGGTGTCATCTACCACAGAAATGTTACACAGGACTTTACCATAATTTAAATCAGACTGATGTGAGGGATGGTGCTGTCTTGGATTTACTGAAGTGGGTGAATGCGGGAAGCCTCCGAGAGCTTCCTGTAGCACTCTGCTTCACATGAATGCTCTCCTTAGAACAGGAGGAACCTTCCCCTTTCGCTGACATATCATTCAGTACAAAAACACTCCAAACAAAACCAGCAAAGCTCCCCTCCCAAAACAAATGCCTCTCCTCTCACCAAATGGTATTTCAAAAGGGCAAGATCTTTAAATAACGAAGACAGACATCCTTCTCTTCCACCCCCTTCAGCACCCAGCATAGGCCAAGACAAATTGAGCAAAGGGAACTGCTGGCCCCCTGCTGCCCCATGTGCTGCAGGAGACAGGAGATGCAGGGTGTCAGTGCTGTGTGGTACAGCCAGCAAGGCTACACACTGAACTCTGCAGATAAATACTGTACAGCTGCAGTTTCAGGAAGCATCATTCACCCTGCACAGTAAAGGAGGCAGGGACCCAGGAAGAGGCAGCCTGTAGTTGTGGCAGTAAGGAACAGAGGATAGTGCAGATGTAGAAAGACAGAAGCTGTGGGTCCCAGTACCATCTTCTACCTTTCCTTGATTCAGATATTTGTCTCATACCCTTAAAGTGTTCTGAATGTGATCTGATAATAAAAAAGTTCTCTCTGGCATGTCTTTGTCACTGCTAAAATAGAGCATAGCACTGCTAAAAGCCCCAATTTCATCACTCTGCCATTTCACATTGGTGTGCCACATTTTTCTTTCTGAGCTCTGGGACCGCTCTGTCTTTCCAGAGCTTGTGCTGATTTCCAGACCTTATCCTATTGCACGGAACCTTAAACTAATCCTATCCTTACCTGCTCAACACAGAAAGTCTGGCCAGAGCTTTTAAGTGCCTTACTCCTTCACGTGCAAATGTTGCACTGAATGGCTCAAGCCTTTCCTTTACAAACTCCAGCTGTGGATGGAGTATGCCAGCACCACTAGGGCAAGCAAAGAGCAAAACAAACTGGGGATGGGGAAACTTTCAATCTACACTTCCCCTTTCCTGCTGGAGAGGGAGCTGATCAGACAAACTGCTATTCTTAATTCTGGCAAACAACAAAGCCGCATGATATCGACCTCTGCCTCAGGCGAGGCCAGCTTAGATCAAGCAGGAAACTAAATGTTGATGTTTCAGAGATTTCTTAGCTCTGAGGTACTCTAACACACTGAAATATTTGTGTCATAGAATGAGATTCAATGCGCTCGCTATTTTCTCACACGTGTGAACTCCCACGAGGAGTTCCCATGGATGCCTGCCTGAAAGCAGGCAGGGGGTTGCTGATGCCAGAACTGTCTTGAAATGGTTGCATTGCTTTTTTATTGGATTAGCGTTAAAAGCTCAAATATGAGCTTTCTGTGGGATGCTTCAGTGAAATTAGATGTTAGAAGACATGTAAATGTATATATGCCAGGGCAGAAGCGAACTCAATCTGTCATTTATGAGCAGGCAACAGGATCACTTTGTCATCTCTGGATTGTGTAGAGTCACCGTGTGAGCCCTGAGCTGGAGTTTGGGGTTGCCAGTGAGCACAGGTCTATTTAAAGTCACTTAGGACAGCAGCTGAACAAAAGATTAATATGACTCTGACAAAAAATCATGTGTGAAAATGTATTTATTCCGTCAGATTTCATGAGTGGTAGCTATTTTTCCATTCAAGCTGAATGATAGCATTCAGCTTTCGCACTTACTCATCCTGACAGCTAACAAGATAAACATGTCAGCATGTGATTTGCCAAATATTTTCTTGTGGAATTCAGGGGTTGCCAGTGGAGCTGGCTTTTGAGCAGAGGGACCAAGACATTTGAGTATACACACACATGCACCATGCGGAGCCAGCGAAACCCACACCCAGCCTGTGAGGGACACTTCTACCACAGCAGCCGATGCTCAGGTTTGGTGGTGCTCGCTCAGTACCTTTGCCCACCACAAAGCTCTCTCCTGGCCCCATAGTAAATCTCCAAAAGTCCTGTTTTTGTGGCACAGGGTAATGGCAGGGGGAAGATCAGATACTGATGCAAGTTCAGCCGATGCAGGGAGCTGGGCAGTGTCCATCAGGCCCTGGCATCAGTGGATGCAAAGGGCAGCACTGGTAACCCCCAAAATGGGCTTTACCTTTCACTGCAGGGTAATTCTTCCTGGAGACTGAGCTTGTGACCTTTATCACAGTGAGTTTTATTTACAGATTGGAAAATGGCAGTGTGTCCTTTAAGATGAAAGGAATCAAAACACAAGGGAAAAAGAAAGATTTTGCAGAAGCAAAAGATCTGACCGGAGAACTATTTAGAGAAGTCTGTATAAACAGACCCGTTAGGCTGATATCTCACATTTTAGCCATAGCTTTTTGGTGCCTTAAACTGGATAATGAAGGGATTTTTAGGCTTTGGACTCCCAGGTGCATCTGTTGTTTAATAACACCACATCTATTTATTTCCTCATGCATTTCCAGCTAGCTCCAGTAGAAGTTTTCCCTACCTTTCCTGTTTTACCTTCTTTCTCTGTCCTCTTACTGCTTACAGCAGATAACAGCAACGGCTTTAACATTTTTTGTCTTGAAGAAGCTCAAAAGCATTTTTCAGCCACCTGGCCTCATCCAGAGGTCTATTCTTATGAATGAAAGAGGATTAACTGCTATGTTGCTAATAGTGGCCCCTGTGTGGTCAGTAGGGATCATGTCACACCACAGAAATGAATCTAGGCTCAGCCAGAGGCAGGTGGCCGTCTCAGAGATGTCCCTGCCAGCCAACAATTATGCATGACACCAAAGAAGAACTAGGAGGATAAATTATTTACTTAATCCTCAACTATTCTCAAAGGTGCAAATCCCTCGTAGTCGCTTCTGGTTGTAAATGACCAACCCACATTTCAGGCAGCCCAGTACAGCCACCATTTGTATTGTTCACAGAACAGTCTACATCCCTGGCATCCTACAGACATGAAATAAATACAGTGTGGTTTCTACCTGTAGTAAAGACTTGAGCCTCATAGCTCTGCTTTGAGGTGTCTCCAGTGGAGGAAGGAGGGGCAGCACAGGAGAGGATGGAGCAGAAGTGAACACAGATCTGCTGGCCACCGGGCTGAGCTCCCCACCTGCGTCCACCTCTGTCTCCAGTGCTTCATCCATGTGTCCCTGTCAATATGTCAAGAAAATATATCTGGGTGCTAAAATAGGTGGTGAAATAAAAATTTGATCTGCCAGTAAGGATTTCCTAGTTCCCAGTAGTTTTTGGCTTAGCTTGCTTCCAAAAAACTTCATCAGCATTTCAGTGCAAGATGCCTTTCAAAGGAGCTCACCCTCTGCAGAACTTGCAATAGTTCTAAGAAAATAGAGGGCTCTTGTTTCTCACTTGTACAGCTTCTTTCCAACCCATGATGTGTCCCACCCATCCTTTCAAGTGTTCACCACCCTACCCCAAAGCCACATCCCACACCCTGGCCTGGCTTTGCTGTGGCCATGCTGTAAGAGTGTCTCTGCGGTGCCCCAGGGGCCAAACCAAACACATTGTCTTCACCATGCTCTTGAGGATGTTATGACAGACTCTGCCGTTTCGGCCTCGCCTTTGCCTACTGCCCGCAAGAAAAGTGTCCCCTCTACCACGACACAGGAGGCCCAGGTGATGCTCACTCCACAGAAGCAATGTGTGAGCTACCCCAGTGGAGTTATGCCTGCAAACCACAAAAGGTGGGAGATGGCCAGCTCTGCAAGGATGCCCACCACCTCCTAGTCTTGATTGTGATTAAGTAGAAGACAGAATGCAGAAGTATTCCAACAGCAGGTAAGTTTGCATATGGACAATCCTTCTGGCATCTCTGACTCCTGTTGAGATAGACTGGCCTTCCCTTCCCACTCTTCTGATCAACTCAAATGCTGATAAACTGCAGTGGTGTGTTAACTATATGGGCACATACAACAAACAAAAAGAGCTGTCTGATCTCAAAAACAAGCACTGATTAACCTGGTCTTCAGTGCATGCTCAGAACAGGTGACTTCATCCCAAAATTCCATATTTGCTCTTCTCTGGTGGACAGAATGGCCTCTGTGGGTGGCAGTAGGTTTTGGATAACTGTTCTACAGGTCTCCTTTTCCAGACCTCCAGTGATTCAGCACTGGTGAAGCCAACATGCTGAGGAGAGAGAGGCATCTCCCATCTCCTCTTGGCCTGCTGCTGGCTGGAGAGGGGTGAGAGCTGAAACCTCAGCAGTGTCTTTGGTCAGTCAGTGGAAACAGAAGGTTTGAGGGATGGCATTATTTTTCACAGTGCAGACATTTGGGCAAACCTGCAGGAACATGAGCACAAGTTCAGGCAGTGATGGGAGAGGGGTATGGACAGAGGCTGTCGCCTGGGACAGCACTAGATCTGCCTTTAAGGTCCAGATATAGGGGGGTGCTGCTGAGGTCCTGCTTCCACTCTTTATGCCAAGAGAGACTAGGGAAAGAGAAAAAGGGTTTTTCAGGGATGTTGGCCACTTGGTGGTACCCAGAAGGAATGGTGTGGACACTGCCTGCCCTCAACTGGATATGGTCTAGCTCAGCCCTCTAGGCACAATCCCTGCTCATAAATTTCTTCCTTAGTTTTCTAGTACATGGATACAAGGCATCCACTTCCCAGAGCAGCTGGAGCTGAAAGCTTTGCCTCTGCTGGTGGCAGTGGTGGTGAGATCAGCCCTTCCGAGGCACAGAGGTTGTGCCCAGCATCTTTGCAGAGGATGGGAAGGCAAATCCCATCCATTGTGTCCCTTTCCTGTTTCACCTTTAGGATAAATCAACACTCTGGCTTTTGATTTGATCTACTGGTATTTCTGAAGGAATTTAGACAGCCTTTCAAGTGGGCTGTTTTCCTGAGTTCAACTGAAAAGGGTTATAAACTCTTACTACACTCATACCAAAAATCCATCAGCTGCAATGGGGATCTGTGGAAATAGATGATGCTGTCCACAAAGGGCACAGACTCCTGTAAAAACCCAGGAATTAGCTTGTGCCAGCATGGTTTTAGTACAACCTGAGGGTCCGGGTGTTTAGTCCCAGGACATGTCCCAGTTCAGCTGTGTGCAGTCCTGCCCCAGTGCCTGCCCAGAGAGGGAGCCCGAGGGAGAGAGGAGGAGAGGCTGGGCAGAGGGTTTTGACAGTGGTTTGGGATATTTTTCACCCAGTTAAAATAAACAGTGAATTGGATACTGAGCAAAGTTAACAGGAATAACTTGAAGTTTGTTGCTGCTCAGGCTCTGAAGAACCAGCCATGAGCTCCAGCTGCTCTGTGCTCAGATCCACCCGTCAGCTGAACACACCTGGTAATTACAGGCTGCAAACAAGCAGCACATGATGACAAACAGGGAAAAGTATAGCCTATCAGGAGTAACTCAAATCACAACTATAAATATGACTGAAGTGTAGGTTAAAATTCACAGATTTGCTGTAATTCTAAATGTACTGGTAATGTACTCTATTTGTAATTTTACCATAATGTAATTTAATACTAGGTTATTTTTCAATATTTCAAGACACTGTCAAAAGGGTGAGCTGAATGAAGGGAAAAATTCAAAGAAATGTAACATCTGAAAAGAAAATCCCACACACTAATATATATAAAAAAGGTCTGAAAATGAATTTGTGAGCTGTCTCCTGAATGCATTAGCATAGATTATATTGGGGAGTTTTACCTTTCAACTTTCTCTTCTACTTCCTTATTGTTTGAAAAGTTAGTGAAGGGAATAAAAGAGAGCAGAATCTCACAGATCAAAGATTTACTCTGTCATATTCAGTGTCAGAAGAAAGATGGGGGAAAGAAAAGGAAAGAATAAACCCCAATTAAGTCTCAAATGTGGAAATACAGAAATGTTTGTTTTGGGGCATTCCCCTTCCCTTCCAAGTATTAGAAGAAAGTGAATTCTCTTCACAAATTCTTCTCTGGGGAAAAAAAGAAAATGATTCATGCAGAAAACTTCCACTGGGTCCAGTTGTAACATCTTTGCTATTTGAACTTGTATGTAATCAAACTGCATTCTTACAACCATTTATGGATATTTATGTTATACAGGGTATGCAGCCTTGAACCTATCCATTTGCATATAAGAATATGAGCTGATATCAAGTTAATTTTACATCATCTTGTAGGGATATTTCACTAACAGACCATTTCAAAAAAAGGGAGTATCTTGACAAATAAAACTAGAACTGGATCCTGCTGAAATTACAAATTGAAAAGGATTCATATGGGTGGAAAGCAACACAGCCCAGGAAGAGGAGATGATGAACCTCTACAATGCATGAAAATAGAGCTATTTTGCAGAAAGTCATTCCACAGCAATTTCTCTTTATAGGCGTGTACTGTGCAAGGCAGGAAGTACACAGTGTGAAGCTTGCACTGCAATTTATTTTCACTCATTTCCAAAAGAGTGTTTAAATCGATGGCATTTTAGATTTCTACTCTGTATTTCTTGTGTGTTAGTCTAAAAAAAAAAAAAAAAAAAATCTCAACAACAAACAGCTAGTGGATGTTTAACTACAGCTTCAGTTTCAGTTCTAAAGCACAAGGCCTGATGTTAAGGTTAGGGTAAGGTCCCACTGAAGTTAATGAAATGTTTGTCCAAGTCACAAAGCCAGGCTGGCTCCGGAGGTCAGGTGTATGTTGGGAGTTAATCTCATATCAGATCTGCTCACTTACAGGTTTGGACAATTGTATATGCAGCTCCTGTTTGGATCGGGGGCTGTGTGATAGAGCAAGCACACAAAGCACAGCTCCAGGATAATAATTTGTGTTTTCTTGCTTTCACAGCTTTAATACTGCTAGTTCTGGGTTTCCTGCATGGTGTTTACATGCACATATATCCACAGACTTGCTGTACCAGGGAATAGAGTTACTGGTGACTCACAGGTTTCTACCTGAATTACAACTTATTACAATAATTAGGACCTGCAGTTCTGCTCTAATTTTGAGTGCAGCTGTGGGAAGGAGATGAAGGGATGAAAGTTTATTGTTTCAAATTACTTTAACTTTCAATGTATTTCGGTAGGAGTGTTATGAAAAGACATGACTGGGTTAATTCTGCCAAGATTTTTAATACCTCCCTAATGGAATTAATATGTTAGAGCAGTAGAAAACAAACAAACAGAAAATGTTGTCAGAAGTTGGACAGGGTGAGTGGGGACAAAAACCTTTACTAGGTCAGTTGCTTGGCATTCCTGACTGTGGAATAAGCCATAGCCAGTCAACCAAAAAATATTCACTCTGTACACCAGATTCCAGCTAATTTTCAACCTTTGGCATTATAAATGCACACTGGGTCCATTTATTTAATTATAATTAATACTGCTTGTTCCTCCTTTGAAGAATATGGCATTCATTTGGCAGTTACTGCCTAGGTTTGGGTGCATGTATTTTTATATATCTCCAATAATATCTGCCTGTATTTCCAACCACTACACAGCCAAGCAAATTTCTGCAGTACAATCAGTTACTTCTTGAATGAATCAAAACCTCAAAACTGTTTTTAAATGTGTAGGCCATCCAAAAACTGAGACACATTTTGAAAAGACTTGAATTCTAGGAGATTGTGTTAAGGAAAACTTCTTTGCTTAAGAACTGTATTAGTAGCTGTCAATGCAATAATTTTTAGATGATGCAGGGAGATAGAGGCCTCTCTTGGCAAAGGGCAAAAAAGCTGCCTGGAGGGGTGTGCTCTGTTCCTTTTCTGAAGTGCTGTAAAAGAAACTGAAAGAAGTCAAAATTCTGCATTTTTTGCAGCATCTAATACCCAGTACAAAAAGAATAAAAAATCAAGGCATTTTTTTATTAAACACTGTGATCAGCTGTCATTTGCAACCTGGTTTTCTTTTCGCCGGCAGTGACCGATTATCCTTCGAGCTGATGCTTTTATGTCCCTTAATAACTTTGATATGAGAAAAAGCCAAACAGAAGGTAGAAAGGAAATTACCTCCTTCTCATTTGTATGTGAAAAACCATCTAAACATGGTGCTGGTCCAGCTGCACAGGACTGCTGCTGAAGGCTCTGCCATGCTCTGTAGCTCATTCCTGCTCACATAAGGAGCAAGAAAAACAGAAAGGCTCTTAAAGCACAGCTCTATTTACCAGAAAACAGGAATCTGTAGCTGGGAGGACTAAATGAACCAGATGAATAAACCCAGTTCTCTCTCCCTATTTAGACTCCTTTTCACAGTACTTGTCCCCACCAGTTTGCTTCTTCCCAGAACTACTCTGTCTGCTTGGTAAACTGCCTTTTACACAGGGAAAAGTCTGCTAGCTCAGTCAAAACATCTGCTACATACTTTCAACTACTTTCTTCCTATACATTAAAAGAAGCATAACCTTATTTTTTATTTGCTAACAAAACATTGGGGCTCAACTTTAATTTAAAAGCAATTAGTAATTTCTCAGATTCTGTGATCTAATTTTTTTAGACTTCACAACCCCTCTTAAGTAACTGTAAGTCAGGAATGTGCCTCCAGACATATCCTTTAGACATGTAATGACTTTCATCATAGGATCAAAAACGTTATATTCTTCTTCATTTGCAAGCAAAATCTGTGTTTTCCATTTAATATGTTTGATATAAAACCCCCACATCTTACAACATTATCTTACAAATACAGAGTACTTTAACATACACTTTGTTAACGTTGGCTTAAGAGAGCTGAATAGGTGTCCCTCTATGTGGCTCTCAGTAACTGACCCTTCTCCCAGCCTGGTGTGACCTGTGAAATACTTTCACATCCAGATCTTTTTATTCCAGGGACAAATAAGCTTTATTTGTTTTAATATCCTAAGAGTTGTCCCTGAAGATCATGTGTAACTGCTTTCCTATTAAAAACCCAAAACAGTAAACAGAGATTAACCTGAAGTCTGTGTTTCTACTCACTTCCATTTCTCTGTGTACAAAATTGCACAGGGCAGAGTCCAGTGCTGGAGAAGAAGCGATGCCAAGGAATAGTTTCCAGATTATGAAAGAGTAGATTGGGGTGGTCTCTCACATGAGTGCACTTTACACTAATGCTTTACTAGCTGATCTGTCACAGTGTTGACATAGGTTATCTCAGGACTAGGGGAAGGACCGACTGCTGTCACTACACCCTCATGCGGAGCCAAAGCAGCCACCGCAGCAGCAGCAGCAGCAGCTTTCCTGCTGGAAGACAAGTTCCCAGGCCAGAAGCAGAAAAAATCCTATTCAGCAGCCCTTGTGCCTTATGGCAGTCTGCCCTCAGTGCAAACAACATTTGCACACTTTCCGTGGGCTCTCAGAGAGTTTCCACTTCCAGCAATGCAAGTAGGAGAGTGCAAATGCCAAGCTCCTGCCTCACCACAGCTGTGCCATCCAACAGGTCACTTGGATGCTGTTGAAGTCCTGGATACCTAGACAACACACTTGGAAATGATCCCCTCAGAGAAATAATGCTGGAATCAACTTTTCTTTTTTCAGAAACAACCCAGGCCGTGGCCATGTGCCACCAGTGGTCTCTTCTCAGTGCTACCAGGGACAGGTTTGGAACACTTTTTGCCACGGTATAGTTGTTTCACCCTTACCAGTGTTTGCTGATCAAACACAAGCACACCTGCCCACGAATGGGCAGCCAGTGCTACAGACCACAAGCCCAGTAGCAGCAGGGAACCTTAAGGGGCTTATCAGGAATAGCAAGGTTCACACTAACTTAAAATTTGCTGTGCAAATAAGTGCAAAATATTGGGTAAACACTGATTTCAGTAATGAGCTGCTGTTTTCAGTGATGTAAGCTAATCTAATTCACTTAGGTTTCAATTTCAGAGAAGTTAGTATAATTTTATACCACTTTCTATAGGTTGGTGGAGCTCTGAGTGTTGCACCCCATTGGTGCAAGATCCTGTGTTTAGAAGATCTAACAAGGAATGTATTTGAATTTGGTCATGGGTTTAGTCAGCCTACCTGTGTGCATTCAAGATCTATGTCTGAATTTATTACATTGTCAGGTTTATGCAGTCCATAAAACACATTACGGGTAAAATAGGGTCTTCTCTATAAAACATGAAACGATATTGAATGTAACTGACTTTGTGCCTTAACATCTATTTCATTACCAGGTTTCCTAACCCTCCTATGCCTTTACATGAAACCAGGTATGCATGTAGCAACAACCTCCAGTCACTGAGGGACTTTATGTTTTTTCCACTATCTCTTCTGCATGAAGCCAAGAGAAACAGCACACTTGTTTATAGGGAAATCTCAAGGGGCAGACTCTTCTCTGCTTTTTTTATTTTTAAAATTTTTCATATTTAATTTCTTCTCCCAAGACACAGTCAGGATTTAAGGGATGTTTGCAGGCTGTCACCATCCAAATCCAAAGGAATCAACATGGTGGAGAAAAACATAGAAAACCCTCTGGAAAAGGAAACTTCAAGGGCCTTTCCAGGGGCTAGTGAAATCAGCACCAGAACAAAACACCACAAAGCTACATAAATATGTTATGGTTAATATCAAACATTCAGAAGGCTTTACTGTAAGATGGGGATGGAGACGAGTCTCTTGATATAAACAGGTTCAACCTTAGAGACTCCCTGTGTTTGAAGATAAGTAAATAGCTGTTTGAAAGAGGAAAGAAAAGTGTTTTGAAGTCTAAAAATACAGTTGTGGTTTTTTTGTTGTTGTTGTGTTAAATCCTTGTTTGGTTTGAGGCTGAGCGTTGGTAGTCAGGTCTAGGAAATGGAGACAGGTTGGAAATAAAGATTTTTAAGAATACAATGAAAAACAATCTGCAGTGCATTCACAGGAGTGCTTGTCTTTGTGCCAGGCACAGTCCTTTCATTTCACATATTACAAAAGAAAGATAGTAGTGGGCTTTTCTCAAGACCAAATGAAACAATCTTTCCCTCTGCAGTCAGGGAGAAAATGCAGCTTTTTGTGAAGGGGTGCCACTAATATAGCTACTTTGAGGGAATGATTTTCAATTTCTTGTGAAAACTCTGGTTTTGAAGAAATTAGTGTGTTGCAACACATTGCCTTTCTTCACAGAAGTTTTGATCATCTTTTTCCCCAGACACAAAGCGGTCATGATGTGAGTGCTTGAATACTTTCAGGCATGTGAGCTTGCATTAGAGTACTTCTGATTTAATGACTTTTCATTGGCTTCCAGGAAACTCATGTGTTGATTTAGAAGTCCTTTTTATTAACTGCCATTAAGAGACTTTCAGAGGACTTGATATGTCAGAGCTCTCTGAGATTTTTCTATTTATTAACTAAACCATTATTTAAAATGCAGATTGACTGACTATTTAAATTGACCTAAATTTATGGATCCTCGCAACATTAAGGGGAAATTTGTTTTAAGATGTATCTTCAGGAAAATGCAGTAGTGACAAAACATACACCTTCCTTTTATCTTGTGGAAGCACACCTTCCTTTGCCAGGAAATGTCTCACTTTATCTGTGCAGAACCTTTGCTTCAATCATGTACAAAAATGTGCAATCATTTCCTTCTAAAGATTAAAGTGTGAAACCGATTTTTGGGGGGATTCTATTCATGCTGTTTATATTAATGTATTAGATAGCAACCTATAGCATTAGACAGCAATGTTACACACATAAAGCCCTTTGCGGGAGAGGAAGGCAAGTTTGGACATTTCAGAACATCCTTTATAAAGGAAGGTGAAACATGAATGCCCTTTGGCTTCTGTAAGGCTTCTCTGAATGTGCTGTTGGGATACTGAATTTGTAGTGACATACCAAGGCAAATAGCACAGCACAGCAACTGACTGACAAGCCTTGCCTACGTTCTCCACACAGCAGTTCTCCTTTCACCTGTTATTCCCACGCTGCTGCTGAGGTTCCACAGAGAAATCGACCTCAAAAGGCTGGAGAAGCAGCAAAACAGTTGGGTTTGCTTTCTTTATTTCTTCAATTAAGAATCCTTGTATGTAATATAAATAATCAACATCTGCGGTTGCATGAACATCATTTTCTCCTAGAAGACAAATTCAAGGGCAAGGTTTTTGGGCATGATATTTGTGCAAGCACATTGAATGCCAGTGCTATCACACTGGTAAGCTACAAGCTCTAAAGAAGTTTGCAGAGAAGATTCATTGTAAAGAAAACTTGCTCAGGGGAAATCATGGGATGACGGTCAATTTCAAGCTTTAAAGTAAACCTTGATGAAAGACAACATTGACTGCATGAAACAATCCTCAGTAAAAGGAAAAAGAAAGGTGAAAAGCCCTGTTACAGCAGTGATACACACTGCAGTGTCCAACCACAGCTCCACCCAACAATTCTCTTGTATCAGGGACTGTGGTTCCACATTTCTCTTGAACCAAAATTCTAATATAAGTGCACTGAGATCAGCCAGTTTTCACCTTCTTGGGTGATGAAAGATAATGAACCTGTAAGTCATACATTTTTTCCATCCAGCTGGCTCAGGTTTGCTTAAAGCTGCTTTAAACTTCCAAGCCTGCTAGCAGTGTGGCCCACCTCTTGGTCCTGTAACAACATCTGAGACAACTGTAGGGTTTCCTGGATTATGAATTTCTAATTTTTATATAGCTGTACTGAACACCGGTATTTTTATCTTCAGCTTCTCATTTATTTTTTTCCAGCTACCAGAATATTTAAGTGATTCAGGTATCTTGGCACTACATTTCCTTCTTGGGCATAGTAAGAATTTCTCATCTTCTCATTTGTACTTCTTGCTATTTTGTCCTATGCATCCCATTTCCCTAGAGATGTTTAGTTTTCTTCCATTCTAAATACAAGACAAGAATTTCTTTTTCATTCATGGAACAGCAGTATCTCAGACTTATTGTATACAATTGCTGTTTCTACTTTTCTTTATCACTGCTTTTTGATAACATTAGTGCCTGCAAGAAGTATGAGTCCTCTGTTCTCTGCTTTCTTTCAGCTGTGTGGATCATGAATATGTATGTTACTAAGGACAGAAACTGAAACTGACTTTTAAATAAAGGTATTTGAAAAAATTATTTGGGGGCAATGCGTATTTTAAAGACAGTTTTGGTTTTAAAGTTCTTTCACTTAAAGTACAAAGAAGAACTGTTTTCTACAACTAAGTTCTGCTGCAATTTCCTTTAACAAAGAGATGCTGTTTAAAACGTATCAAATCTAGAGCCAGAGTTGACAGATGAGGAAGTGAATAATTGATATATTGTGCAGTTTGAAGACTAAGTTATCAGTAAACTGTCTTCTTTAAGCCACTGGCATTACTTCAAATATAAACTCTAATTTATACCCTGAGAAGCCTTCAGTGTCATTAATTGTATCCACTAAGCAAAATTGAGAGGATAGCACATGAATTTGTAATAAAACTAAATATGGAGGGAAATCCTCTGACATTTCACTAGCCTCCTACTGTTTTATGAGGGATGACTCCTAATTACTTGTACTAAAGGCTCAGTAAGCATCAGCTACAGAAGCAGAATATGTGGCATTTGTGTAGATTTCTGTTCAGGATAATGAAGAGGAGTTGGACATTTACTGTTGAATTTTGTCTGAGTTGACTCCAGTAGGGCATATTTCTTGTAGCCATAAGAAAATGACTTTGAATTAAGAATAAATTAGACACTTTATTAAAATTACTTTGCAGTAATATTAACTCTTGCTCTTGGACAGAAAACCCCAACAAACTCAACACTTCCACAAGTTTGGAATATATTCCCTCTTTTCAGGCTCATGGTATTACCATATAGGACAGTTTTTATACTAACTTTTTCTAGTTTTTCCCCTCAAGGTTATTTTCTAGAAATCTCATCGCAGAACTTTGAAGGGAAGGATCTGCAATTTCACACGCAGGGAGTTAATTTTTTAACAAACAGAAAATACCCCACAACTCTAAGGTTTCATTGGTCTTAAGGTTAAAAATCCACCAAATTTTGATGTCTTTTCCACTCCAAATTGTGGATCAGCCACAGTGAAGATGGACCACAACTGTATTCATATTTCAGCCAAGCTGGAGCGTTATTCATCAGACAGGTTAATTCGCCTATGGAGCATAAATTAGAAAATTCCCAAATCTCAGCTGTTTTCAGCTGTGAGTGTATTTAAAAGACACCTCATTAGAACAAAACAGTGGCCCACACTTCTGGCTGCATCCAGGCTTGGAAATGGATGAGTTTTTTTTGGTTTTTTAGTGTTTAACAAATTAAGTTCACGTAGAAGGTATACCTTTAGGATATGCCAAGACCACCCAGCAAGATGGTTACCACGGGAGAATTAGAACTTGGGAGTTCCTGGTTTATTGTCTTAAGTTAAAACCACTAAACTGAGCTTATTCAAAGGGGAAAAAAAAGTGGCCAGAAAGTAAACTTTTACAGCATGGTAGTAAAGTTAGAGCTTGTTAGAATGTTTGAGATTAATGGCAACAGGAGGATTTTTGTCAAAATCAGGATAACTTGGGGAAAAAGAAAATGTCTAATATAACTCTTTGCTCTGTTAAACTGCAGAAGACCCTAACACCATCTGCCCACATTTGCAAACACTTTTGAAGAAATTCCTACTGAGTTGACCAATGCTTATCTGGAGCTTCAATCTTTGTTTCTTCATATTTTAAGCCAGTGTAAATTGAAGGACCACTGGGAACTCTTTCTATACTTCTTTTAAGCTGAGCTGACGGGGTTTTTTTCCGTAGGGGAATCTAAAAGTGGTAAGTTAAAAAACCCCAGGTATTAATTTCACATTTGTTAGTTTATTACAATAAGGTAACAGCAGTCTTCCAAAGCTTTAGGTTGTCAGCAGAATGTTTCTGCAAATACTGCAAGCTACTAACACTTCTGTTTTAAAGGATCACTCACTACTGTGTGAATAAACACTATGCAATAAACAATGTTGCTACATTTGTGATTTCCCTGAAGTTTGCCAAATGCTGATGTCTCATATAATCTTATGCCTCAAGCTGAGTTAGTAGTATTGTAGCAGCCACTCTAACAGTAACTGTTGCAGAATCACAGAGCAGTAATATTTTCCCCCTCCATCACTTCACAGATGACAGAGGGAGGAATAAAATTTTTGTTGACACCTAATAGAGCACACACAGCAAATGTTTACTCAGCTCTTCTGCTTTGAAGATATTGTCAAGCACTCTGCTGACAGCCATTACTGTTCCTGCTTGTTTAGACACAGCTCTGAAATGCAGAGATATGGAACATGAAAAGTATTAGACTTTGGTGATTTCACAGTGTGATGACAATGCTATATATTACAAATCCATTGCATATCCAAGTCTAAAAGACATACAAGTACTGCAGTTTGTGAGGCAAAAAAGAACTTGAGACCCCAAGCTCTTCCTGAACTTGGAGCATTTGGAGAGCAAAGAGAAGTACTCACCTCCAAGCATGAAAACTCTCCTCTTATTCTGGTTCTATGGGAGCATGGATGCAAAGGACCTCTGCATCCAGGGAATCACCAGAAAGATTCTCTAGGGCAATCTCACATTCTTAGTATAGAAAGAGGTAAACCAAACACCTGGACTCTGGTCAGTGACCATCAGTTCTTTCCTCTGAGTGAAGCCTGGAGTGATCACACATCCCACAGAACCACACGGGCTCAGGGGGCGGCTGAGCTACCGACAGCTGGTTCACTATTTGTTTGTCATATGAAGATGTGGAGTCAAAAGCAGCTGTGTCACACACTTCTTGCAGAACATTCCCAATAATTGCTTCTGGTCCTCACCCCATAAATTCAAGCGTACGTAGTTCTGGGAATATAGCACACACAGTGTTATCAAATACACAGGGGATGGGCAACCCCTAGCCAGAGGGTCTCCGGTGGGGCACCCTCTACTGATGCCAGCAAGCACTGTTGGGATTTTGCTCAACAGGGAAGGCTATGCACATCCTCTCTAATTCCGCCTATGAGTTCTAGCAAACACACTATGTGGAACACCTGAAATGAGATTTTGCTGTATTGAAAGTAAAAGTCTGTACTTCCTTCTATCACATCTGTTTCCTTCTAACAACTTGGAAATGAATCCTCTCTTCATATTTAGAAGTTAGTTCCTGTTGATAAATGTTGATCTAAGTTACATTTTTTTGTAACTTAGGCTGTGGTTTAATACATGTGGTACTTATACAGAACCTACTGAATTATTTAATTTATTATCTTCTCATAACTATGAAGATGCTATTGTCTATGAGAGGAAAGAAAAGAATTCCAACAACTGCCCATGCTGAAACCTAAGTTCAGCTGTTTAACAAACTAAAGGTATTTGTGCATTAACACCCATATACCTTTTGTTTTAGAAAGATCTAACAAGACCAAATTTTTAAGTAATTTCTTCTACTGCTTGTACTTATCCTTCCAATAGGCTCGCCACATATCCAGGGGGCAGTCCTGCTTGGAGGGACAGCGATACCAAAGCTGGGCTGAATTCCCTATAGAGCTGCATCCTGTTTACATTGAGAAAAAGGAATATAGGAATTCACAACTAACGTGTGTTTGCGTCTCAGCATTTCATGTTAAGGGTTCAGGCTGCATTATAAAGGCTTAAAATATCTTCTGCACAGGACTCAGCACTGGGAATCACTGCTGAAGAAAATCAGGCATTTTCTTGTGGGTATTTATAGCTTTCTCTGCTTCTACAGTGAACAATTTGGAGGGGTAAAGGATCAACATTTAACTTCCCATGGTTAAGTGTCTCATGACTCACTTTCTAGCAATTCCTCTTATTAAACTCATCTTCCTGATGAGCTAAAGCTTGATAATAGCTGTGGAAAGATCAGCATGACACTCTATTAAAAACTATGAATATTTTGTTATCTGCTTTTGAACAATCATTAGTCTCTGCATTGTGTCTCAAAATTTGTGATACCTTTCTGTCCTAGTGACAGAAATTTAATGCAAAATAAAAAATGATGAAGTGTAAAAGAACTGCGAAATTTGCTTTTAAGTACCGGCAATGATATGAATACTTTGCAGCTGTGTCACTGACATAGTATCTCTGGAAAAAGCAAAATATAGAGACAATTTAGAATAAACAACATATTGCATAATCACACTCACAAAGCTGAAGCTGAAGTATTCCAGAATTATAACTTGAGTCACAAAGAACCTCAGTGAAATCAGTTTTGAAGACTTTCCCGAAGGCTCAGTCCATATACATTGCCTATGATCAGTCGAAAGTGTCATTTTTGCACAAAACTTTGCACTTCAGCTTCACTTCTCAGTGGTATAAAAAGAAAGTAGCAACTCATTTATGGGCGGCAGAGTTTGGCTGAGGCAGGAACTAAACTATTCTTAGCTTTAGGAATGACTGGCTGCATGACTGTTGGGAAACCATTTAACTTTTTCCCTTTTCCCAGACTGCCCCAGTGTCTGGCCCCTGATTCCGTGAAATCCTTAGTATGTGTGTGACAGTTCAATGCAGTGAGGTGGTACATATGGCACTGTGTGGGACCACTTTGCACATATAATCGTCCCACATTATTCCTGGATGCAAAGTACCATTGTTGCCTTTCCCTGGTCTTAAAATTAAAAGCCAAACACAGTTAAGGGAAAAAGGGTTTTTACTTTGGTATTTATTTAAAGATCCTTAAAGGTGCACACTCTGTTCGGGTGGAATGTGCTGAAAAGCACACCGAAATGCACACCCACACAATAGATTGTGCATACAATTTATAGGCCTTGCAAGTTAGCATACCTATCTGAAATTCCCCAATGGGAGACTTGAATGAGCCCCCCATCCTGAGGCATTTCCCCCTGGATGGGCCTATCTTAGTTTACAAGATGTGTTCTAGAAGGGACCTTGGTTTCTAGGGCTCTCTGACCTCTAACTGCAAAGCTTCTAGGATGTTTGGTCTCCTGGCTTAATGGAATATTGGGTCTATGCTAGTTATCAGACTTAAAGAATTACAAGTATACTTACTAAAAGCACTGAGGATACACGAAAGTTATATAAAAGGGTATATAAAAGGGGTATAAAGAAAATGCAAAAAATCATCATGGCATCACCATTAGTTTAAAATTTATATGCCTGATGTCCAAAGTCTATTTTGAAATGGCAGTATCTGAAGGAGCAATATTTCTTTTTGTTTTTCATGTCAAGTAGTAAATGCAAATAATGTGTATAACGCAAGTATTGCAAATGCAAACAGTAATTACTAAAAGACACGTTCTACAGGTGAATTCTCACGTAGCTGGAAGGCATTAACTTCTTACTCCTCTCCTCCAACTGGACCTCACCTCTGCTATGAACTTACATTTTGCTTGCATCATGTCTTTTAACATAGTGTTGTTAAATCAAACTACACCAAACACAAGCACCAAATACCACTACCAATATTTAACAGTGGAACTGAGGGAGGTTTAGACAGTGTTCCCCAACTCACACAACAAAGCAGAGTAAAACGTTGGTACTTGCAGCCACAGACCCTGAGTCACTATAACCTTGCTCTTTTTGTGGCTTTTGTGGTCCCTCCTCCAGAGCTTCCCTCTTTAGTTTTCATAAGCCTGATTTTCACACAGTAATGTAGAAAACCACGACTGGTGATAAAAATTCACTGCATTGATCACAAAGCTCTGTCTGCCAGTAACAGAGGTCAGTGATAACAGCAAGTGCTGGCCCTGATGGAGCTCTCTACCATGTGCTCATGTGCTGTTCTTCAGAGTCATCTCAATTGCATCTCAAAGTTCCTGAGCCCTAATACAAAAAATACCCAGGTTTTTTTCAGGTAGTCATTCCTAACATCCATGCCACAGTACAAGTGCTGAGAAAGAAACTGAGGGAGAAAAAACCCTTCGGAAGACATAAACTTAATAAACTACAGGAGGTTGATCTGTCCTGAAGTGAAATCAAACTGCAAGCTAGACACAAGAGTTGGATGTAAGGCTGTCAAGGCCCCTCCTCCAAGTGCAAACACGATTATAAAGAAGAGAGGCATCTAAAACCTTAATCAGGTGCTAGCTCAATGTACTTATTAAACACTCGTAACTACAAATCACAGGCCCACAGCTGGCCATACCTTTGGGTAAAAAGGCTGGAGTTTCCAGAAGTAATGACCATGAAAGACTACAGTGTATGTCTGTGTGGACAGTGCTTCCATGCATTTGCAGTAGACAGAAGATTACAAAAAATGCAAGTTCCTTTCTATTCTATTCTATATATATCTACTATATTATATCTATTCCTTTTTATTATATATGATCAGTGTCTCCTATCATTTAGCAGGAAAGAAGGGAAAAAAGCTTCTCTCCCAGAAGGTTTTGAGTTTTCCCATTCAAGAGCTGCAATGCATCATTAACTTCTATGCAGAAAACATTGTTCACTCCAACCAGCAATTAGTGGCAACATTTCTATCCTGTGCAGTGATGAGATTTTTATGCTAATCATTACACAGCAGTAAATTAATCATTTGGGCACATTTAGATGGTATGTATATTTCATGAGACAGATACAGATATCAAGATCAGTTTGATATTTACTTATGGTAAATGGAAGTGTCTCAAATTGCTATGGGGGAAGCATACTAACTAAACACACAGCCAAGGATTGGTAATGGAACAGCAGAATCAGCACTGCTTCAACTCTCTCTTTGTTTTTAATTATTTTAAGAAAGCTAAAAATCTTGTGAGAATACATAGAACAGAATCATTCAAAGAGACAGTGAAACATCAGTATTGTCTTGGCACAATGAAGGACAGAAGCAAACCTACCCTGCAATTCTTCTTTTATTACTGGCAAAATTACTTACATTACATTATGCAGTATTGAAAATAAGACTTTTCATCAGCATTTGTACTATAGTCTAGTCAGGTAAATGAATTATGCATTGGCCTCATCCCTCTGTAACTATGTCTGAAACCTTCGAGTTGTAGCTGAAAGGACAACTACCCAGGGGCCTCCCTTCTCAGCAGATGCAAGAGATTTGTAATACCTTGAGGAAGATGATTATTTGAAATTTAAATTTTTGACATATATTTAAATACTAGTGCTGGTTTTTTCCACTCTCAGCTCACAGATCTTTGCAGGCAAAACCCCAAATTTTAATGGAGGGAAATTTACCCATGGTCCCTTTGACCTAGAACATCATCAAATTACTTACAATAAGCACAGATTTATGGCCGGTGACCCTCACAATAATAGTAATACAAATAATGTCCTAAGCTACTACTTTCTCAATTAAAAGTTGAGAAAGATTCTCAAAGATAATAGCATGTCAGTGGAAGGCAAAGTTTCATCGGCTTACCTGGATCACCTCAGAAGTGCTCTTGAATTGAAAATTGACCAACTGATACCTGTTTAATGGCTACTAATTGGAAGAGCATAATTGCTACACTGAGCAGTGGTAAAGATAAGCTATTGCACAGATGGTACAAAATCCCACTGGGAAAGAAAAGAAATTTATTAGCATCTCCTCATTTATGGAAATTTTTGAGAGAGGTACATCTGAACAGGCAGATTATCAGAAGAGTACTATGGACAGATGAACTTTTAGGTCTGAGAACTAATATAGACCAGAAAAAATCCAGGGTGAATCGGAGACAATGTCATATTTTAATGAAATCTGGTTTTACAAGTAAAAAAAAAAAATCTTTGTTTTTCAATGTCAGAAATAAAGTATTTTAATTTTCATTATTTCTATAAAAATAAGATGGCAGTTTTGATTTTTGAACATTTTTTCCCAAAACCAATGCTACTCTCTAGAACTGTGTATCTGAAATTGACATGAAGGTTAAATTTTCTTCAGGGGCATCATGGTCTTAATTTTTATGGTCTATCTTACATAGCTGTGCTGCTTTTGGCCTGGGAATAGTTAATTTTCTTACTTAGGAGCTGACAAGCACATCTTGGCATGTGCTGTGGTGCCATGTGCACACCTGTAGTGTTATTCTCCTCTATAGAGGAGTATTCTTGACTCCAGAGATTTTCCGTTTGACTTGAGGCAATGGAGAAAAACACAAATAAACACCATTTCCAAGAGAGCATAGGTTAAGATTTGCAACAATGCAACTTCACAGAACATCCTTCTGAATCTCTGATGTACAAAGTCTCATGCCTTTGAGGGGAAACAGTATGGAACACAATTCAGGAAACAGTCAGTAACACTGTGAAAAGGACAAAAGGCTGGATTTGGAGACAGCTGAGAATCTGTCAGTGGTGAGCACCACCAACTATGCTCTTGTTAAGCAAAAAAGAAACACAGGCATCACGCCTTGAAAGCAGAGGAAATCTTTGCTAACTTTATTTCAATATTGTTTCTTTAAAAAGATAGAGCAGGTATCTCCAGGCAGCCTTTATGCTCTTGAAATGATTTGGAGGGAATATTGAAATAGTTAATAAATTTGATGGAAAACAGCTATTATCACAGTAAACAGACACCATGATTATGAATTCTATAAAAATGAATTGCTCATTATTTAGCTATTGCTCAACAGCAGAGCTGATTAACAGCACTAGGGACTGCCTGCTATTTGTTTTAAAGCTCCATGTTCATAACATTAGTTGTTTGGTGTTGATTATATTGCAGCAGTTATTCACTTCACTAAGTTTGCTTGTTGTAAAATTTAAAATCACAAACAAGGAGCACGTCACAAGGAAATACGCAGAAATCATACACCTTAAAATATTCCCCAAGACCAGTTATATCTTCTCTACAGGTATGTCTGAAACTCATCTGAATATTCATAATCTCAGTAAGGAAGGAAAAAACCAAACCCCCAAACCAACAAAGTATATAAGAATCAAATTCCCAGGTTAATCCCTTCATCAAAGTTAATAAGTACCAGCATCCTCTAGCCCAGCTTCAGCAGGAGAGACCATTCCTGCAAGCAAGGGGCAGCTAGGAATGGCTTCAGGATTCTGAATCAAAATCTGCTCTTACATTTTGTTTGGATATCAGCTGGCAAGTACTGAAGGTCACAAATCACAGCTGTGTGTTGTTTCTGAAACATGGCATTTCATAGAAAAACCACCACATGAAATTCTCTGCCTGTCACTGTGGCGAGTCTTCCATGAGAAAGAAAAAAACAAGCATGGCTTTCCAAGAGGAGGTGTCCAAAAAAGCACAGGAGTGATGGGAGTCCTTTGGTTGGCTTTCTATCCTCTGTGTCCTGGTTTATCTGAGTCTTAGGTGAATCTTTCCTAAGATCTAGAAGTGGACCTGAATTAAACTATTATGCTATTTTAGCATTTTGACTATTATTTGACTATTCTACCATATATGACCATTAAAACAGACAAGATTAATTTGTCCTAGAACCTGAAAATTTCTAGAAGCTACAGTATTACCTTAGAACAGTGAAAAGAAAGGGCTGTTTGGTTAATAGTACATAATTCCAATGCATAGAATGAAAGACAGAAACAAAACCAGTAAACGTGTACATTAAATCAATACACTAATTATTCTGATGCAAAAAATCTATTTTTATTTTTTGGTATATTTTTCCTGCTGCAGAGGATCATTGTGCTACAAATGGTCATTATATCATAGTCAAAGAGGGATCATATCTTCATCTGAAACATAACAAGTACTTAAAGAAAGACATTTTAAGTGAAAATCACAAATGGAAGAGATCAAAACAGCAAAAAGAAGCAGGAATGTGTAAAAGAGAGTGTGTTTTGAGGAGAACAGATGTAATAATAAAGCACAAAATCAAGGTGAACAGAATTGACTACAGCTGTAGTCCATGTGCATTAGTGGACTTACAAGCTTTAGAAAAGAATAGAAATCTTCTTTCTTGCTGTTTTATTACCTTGGCAACATCTCCTCCATGTCAGCAATTACATAGGAGACAACAGTCCAAACAGCAGCACAGAGATTCATCTGGTTTGGATCCTGAACTGTCATCGTGTCCCCTTGAGAATGATGAAACCAGAAGTATTTATTGATGTCATTACGCAGGCTGGCACCTACAGAGAAAAATGGGCAAAGTTCCATTACAGGAATACAAATATTTAAAGAGGACTATAAACTTGAATCTGTTCCTGGGCTGTTTATGATTAAATCCACATGCAACTGTATAAAATTCATAATATATTTGAAATATAATAACTTTCCAGAGCTGTGCCATGTGTAGTTTGTAGGTTTTAGGTTAATTGACTCGAGTGAGCATGAGGCAGCAAAAATTCACACTGGGGAAAAGCCAACCTTCCCCTGGGAGACTCATTTCCTCAGCAACAGTATGCATCCATTTTCTTCTGAAACTATCAGAGTTCAAGTAGGAAAATCCCTACAGTAACCCCACAGCAACACTTCCCCTGTTCTCCAGTGATGAATTACAACAGAGTTATGAATCCTTTCCTTGCTGTTATTTGTGTTGGGGAACACTTTGGAATTTGCTTCTGCGCTCCTGTACATCACAAGGATGTGCTGTTTCAGAACAAGTTTCCAGATAATCTGGGGTAACCCAGGTAGCCCAGGACTACACTCCTCTTGCAGTCCTCATGAGCTGGGGCAGAAGCAAGTTAAATGAAATCACACTTCCTCCCGTTCAGGAACAACTGATTCCCTCTGGGACCACCCGGGCAGGGAAAGGACTACTTTCCCCAAGCCAGATGGGCTCAGGGAGCACAAATAATGTTTGCAAGGTATCACTCAAGGCAGACCAAAGGCAAAATCAGCTGGAGAAGCAGCCACCTGATTAGGAGCCGCAGCAGAGATGCTGGCAGAGGATTGCAACCCTGGCTATTCTCTGTTCCAGTGCCCACTGACCCTCTCTAACTCTCCCTGTTTCCTTGAATTTCCTTCTTTCCCAGTTCATTAGCTCTGCCTCTCCTCCAGTTTTATCAGCCTCCATCAGCTTTGTTGTAATGTCAACAACCGTTCCACCATTAACAGAATTCCATGTTGAATTCTGAAAATAAGTAAATTTGATGTTTTCTCCCACCACACTCATTCACTGCTTGCAATTCCTTTGCCTTGATTCCTTTGTCCTGTTCCCTGACCAGGGCTAGGAGGTGCAGAGCTCCCAGGGAAGGACCCACTTAGTACAAGACCCACTCCTTTCTTGGTCAACAAACCCAGGGAACATGCACCAGTGTGAATTCACAAATGAGAGCTATGGACTACAGGCAGAAACACAGACTGAGAAGACTTATACCATGCCAAGTAAGAAGGAAAAAACCCCAGGTCTGTTTGATTATAAAGACGAAATACATACATTATTCATATATTTATTTACATACAGTGGAAATCAGTATCAGATGATGAAGGCTTTGATAAACTCATGTGTGCTCGTAAGACTTACTGTTATGATTTTTCTTGGTTTTCCTGAGATGCCTGAGGCCTTTGAAGAGACTGAAAGCAAAATTTCCCACAGCATAACTGTACATTCCTATAATACATATCTTTTGATCACTCGAACAGTCATTTAGAACAGAGCCCAGCTCTCCCTGTGGGTAACAGGCATGTTTCTATTGCTGTAATGGGCACTGACTAGGATTCCTCATTTCACTGCTATTTTAGAGAGAAGAAATGGAAAGTTAATGCATTTTAATTCCATCCAAGGTGAAGATCCCTTCATAAGAGAGATGATAAGCAGAAAGACCAAATGTTGTAGCATAAGGTTTTACAATATTGTGTTTAATTTCATTTTAAGAGGCTCTTCTTAAATGACCTGTTTGCTCCTGACTCGAAGCATTCCAATCCCACAGAAGTCACTGGGTAGTTTACAGGTGCTGAATTATGTTCCAATCATTTTGGCATTAAATTTACGTCAAGTTATATTCACTTTTAAAATTTTCTTCTGAATCCTTTTAAATATAGGCAATCATAAAAGGATTGAACAATGATAAATTCTTTAACCGATGGACTTCTGCACTACACATTACAAGTCAAGCTGTTGAGGCAAACCCATTACTGTTTTTGAACACTTCTGTAAGACTCAAGACAAAAATTGCCCAGATTTTGTCACAGAAATTTCACTAATCAGAGTAACTATGGATTTACAGAATAGCACTTTATCCCTGTGAATGGAACAAGAAAAAACACCCTTTGCTTTGTCATGTTTAACTCTGAAATGCTGGAAAATATTTTTTTCTCTAAATTGATTTTATAAATAAGAAAGTTATCAACTTTGACATCAAGCAATTACTGTGCAAGAAAATCAGAATGTGTGAGCAGAGAAAATATCAGAAGGTTCTCAAACTGGCCATGCTGTCTCTTTCATGTTGTGGGCTAGCACTGAAACCAGTGATGTGCAAATATCTTGAGAGACTAAGGAAAAGACTCTAAGAAAGCAGTTTTACCCTATGTAATTAGAAACAAAAGTGAAAATCCATGTTCTTGGCTTTGAGCACAAGAACAGTTTACAGCTCAGGGCCTCACGCAAACCTCTGGAGAAGAAGCACCCTGGGGCACAGATATGACTGCAAGTAATTTTCACTGCAAGGAAGTCTCCTGCTTCAAACTTGACACTCCTCCATGCTGATGTCAGCTACCTGCAGAGATTTCTGCTGCCAGAAGTCGCCAGGCTGCAGTGAGACACTGAATGGTGCCCTTTCACCAGTAAATGCACCCAGGGCTGAGACCAGCCCTTCCATGAAGACAGAAGTTCTGCAGGGCCCTGCAGACTGCAGTCATGTTGAGTTACCTCAATAAAATCCATGGGAACCTACATCCCTTTTCTAAAAATCAGACACAAGAAGCAATATTGTGAGCATCATTTGTTGTTGTTGCTGTTGTTATATAACATCTATCTCAGGAACAACAGTCAGTAACAAATGGGGGTTATTTTTGCCAGCTATATGTCTTGAATAAGGACAACTCTTGTTTTAATTAAAAAAAAATATTGTTTATTACAAAAAATAAATTGGAAAAATAACAGAATCCAAATTCTTAAATTAAAATAATAGAAAACCCCGAGATCGCAGGATTGGAGAGCCTTGAAAACCAAATACGGTTATGTATCCACAGCAGAAATCTATGGCGCTGGGTTAACTTCAGCTAATCTGAGGCAAAATTCCTTTAAAATAAAATAAAAGGTCTCTGGAAACAGATAGGCCCTTCCCCTCCCCCACTTACCCAGCACCAGGGGAGCAAAGATGATGTGTCCTGTTGCTTGCCAGGAGGAAAAGAGGGCGTGTCCTTGTAGGGGCCTGCCCTTTATACCCCCTTGGCCCTTCCCAGAATTCCCCACTGTCCAGCCCCATAGCCCAGTTCGATTGGTGGGTTCTGAGGTACATCAAAAGTTTCTTTCACCAATCAGGCATTTGCTGGGGAGGGACATGGACTCGCAGAAAGCATGGAACTTCATAATTAAAAGGTATTTAACAATTATTACCTTAACAACTTTAATACTTATTACTTGGTCATAAGATGATTTTTATATGCAAAAGTCAATCACCTAATTTTCATATATGACATATATAAGCTAGGAGTCAAGTAAAACAGATGAGGAACCATGGATCACAGACCTATAAATTATTCACCCGTGTCCATGAGAACCACCTAGAAAGGGGACAGCATACAGACTTAAGAGTCTGTAAGCTTTAAGTACTTAAAAACCCTCAGCTGAGTGATGTTATGTAGGTGTGTACCACGTATCTAATTCTGATTTCCAGGTGGAACCTATACTTGAAAAAAAACCAAGAGGTGGGCTAGGTGCTACACTGTCACATTTTACACGGTTTGCTTTTTGTCCTGCGTTTGCAGAACAGTCATAGAGGAAAAAAAGGGGATGTTTGCCAAACATTAAGGAGGCAAACATGTTTTGCCTCCTTAACTGTCTTTTTTCAGTCTGTTCACTTTTACAGTGATGCAAGTCACATGAGGAACACTGCTGGCCAAAAAGGAAATCAGTGAGAAAGTGCTTCTAGCAGGATATAATAGGTGCTGTGGCATGAAAACAGGGAATGTTAAAAACTGCTGCCAAAAATGCCATACGTATTACCTGAATGCATCAAAAATACTGGAAATTAAAAACCGGAGAAAATTAATCATTTACAGCTTCAATAAATGAATACAAAGATAATTCATAGTACCATTACAAGGTGACAGAAAACCCTCTTTAGCACAGTTGAGTTACCCAATTTAATGCAGTTGTTACTGCGTCAGCAGCTATCTAGTGCCACTAGTGATCCCCCAGGGTCAAATACTAGGACAAGTTGCCCAAAGAGGCTGCAGAATCTCCATCCTTTGAGATATTCAACACCTGACAGAACATGGTCCTCAGCAACCTTCTGCAGCTGACCCTGCTTGAGCAGGGGGGTTGGACTAGGCGAGCTCAAGGGGTGCCTGACAAGCTCAGCCATTCTGTGGCACTCTACCCCCTGGTGCCTTGGCTCTTCCAGACGTCTCTTAGTAATTAGCACAATGTAAAAAAATTCTTCAATTCAAGTTCATTCATGTCTTGAAATAATTTCATGATTCCCTGCATAACCAGCTATTTCACACTTGGTTTGATGCACTGCATAAGGCAGGTTAAGAGCAGCTGCTTTGGTAATTCATACTGATAATGTATTTTTAGTAATCAGCTATGTAAGAGTATCTTGGTGAAAATACACACACACACATCGAGGAATTCTGAAAAACAGTCCATCCCTTCTAGCTTCTGATCTCACAATGAAATGCCCAATGCAAATACTCATTAGTTGATGATAAGGATATTGACTTGCCTTACAATGTGTTCATTTCAAACACCAATTCTTCACACATTAATAAACTGACGCAAAGTTTTATTGCCAGCTTAAGAAGATGAGATGCTGCTATTGAGGTAAAAGGATGCATGAACCACAAAACGAATGATGAGCACGTCAATTATGACCACTGCTTCTTGTCACTCTCTGTCTACTGCCTTCATAAGCACTGCTATCTTAAGTAATAACTAGAATTAAACTCTATTGCCAGATATTTAAGCACTCAAATTATTGTCATTTGTGCAAACAATGACTGGAAAAGCAGATAATGATTATAAGAATGATTAAAAAGACAGTTTCCATAAAACACAAATATCTTCTAGGGGGAAAACATACAGTAACTTCAGAGTAATTTTACATCTTAAAAAATTTTGCATTACACTTCTCCCTACATTTTCTTTCTTCTCTTTTTATACCCCAAATAGCATTCAATTGCCAAAGGAAGCAAAATGTGAGTCGTGGAGTCAGTGAATGCTTGCTATGGAGCCCTATCAATAGCTTCCCAGTTGTCTTTGCTTTCAAGTAAACTTCATAGCTATGCCATGAATCTTTCAGATACAATGGGAAAATCTCCACTGTTTCTATAACCTCACTTCGGTGTCCTGGTTCTTCAATATTACAGCTAGATCTCTGGGATACTGACCTCTGCATGTACATTGCCTTATACAGTGAAGTAATACGCTAATGATTTACAAAAAAAGCGTGTAACTTTTCCAGGTCTCATTTTATAGTAGTCCCTAGAGGTCCTGACAGAATTGCCTCTCCGTTATTTTGCACAGTATATATACACCTCTCCAAAGAGAAAAGACTCCAGCTCAGAAGAACATACTCTCTAAACAGACAAGATGGACTGAAGGATGAAAGGGGCATGCAGAGATGAAACGACACATTCATTTTCTCACAGCAGCTGAGAAAGGAATAGATGCCAGATGTCTGAGCTGAGGCCAGTGTCCTGTTGAGCAAGCTGGACTACCTCCTAATAGCAAAGCTGGAAATGCCTTACTTAACAAGGCATAGTTTGCTCAATGTTTCCAAAAGTTTGCAAATATAAAGGGGTTGTAACACGTGCTTTGCTTGCATCTTCCAAGTACCTGTTTGAGCTTCACCTTCCTGTCAAGACAAACATACATGCTATCAAAGGTATTGCTTGTTGTAAGATGTCAACACATCAGATGCCTGATCAGAAACGTTATTTTTATTTCTGCAGTGATTTCCCTGTCTATAAAAGACAGATTCCTTTTTTCCTATCCATTAAATATTGCTTTTGTTTCCTGCTTTTTCTTTAAGAAACAAGAAAAACTCTTTTACCTAATTTTCAAGTTTATTCTAATCTCAGACCTTTTAAGTGCCAATGACACTATTCAGGAATGTACTAAAAATCCATAATGCCTTAAAAATAAAGCAAGCCCTGATGAAATATACATGTCTTTTTCATCAAGTACTTAAAAATAATGAAAAGAGAGGCAAAGGGACACATCACAATCTTCTATGCAGTTAAAAACTGGTATGTACCAGGAAAGCATAAACACAGAAGTTAAGAGTGTTCTATTCCTCACATACAGTAATAGAATCAATAGCCTCTCCCTTCTTATAGCTGGAGCATTTCTGCCCCACATATTTGGAAAGGTCAAAACTTCAGGGCAGAGGTAGGAAGATACATGGCTTTTCCTTCAAAGGATATGTGCCAAAGACCTACAAAAGGAAAAATGGATAAAAGATAGGAACAGGAACACAATTTCTTATTTTATTTTTATTTTAACTTTGTGCCTTTCTAAAACCTAGCAAAGTCCCAAATCTCAAGTGGTCAGGGAGTAAATCTGCTGCAATTGTAGCTGTGTTTAGGATGGGCTGGCTGGAATGCTCTATCAGCATCTTGGCATCTCTTGCTGCAAGCCGTGTAGAGTGCTTGTTTTAGGTGTGGTACAGATGTTTTGTGTGCTGCCCCTGCCTAACCGCAGTCTGCAGAACTATTACTGTAATGAAAATTCAACTATTGCAGGCATCTCTTGCATGTATTTTGGTGCTCATACTAACCTCTTCCTTTGTGGGATAACCTGTAGCTGAGAGCTGGCTTTAATGTCAATTATTTCATTGTCCATTTTTCAAGTAAGCAGAGGCAATGAAGAATGCTAATGCTGTTTAGTGGGGCACTGACAACATTAGTTTTCCTGTCACTTAGTCTCAAATGATGAAATTACAGGCTAAGTTGCTTGAGTTTCATGGCTACAGACACTGAAATAGTTTCCAGTACAGAGCTTATAAATAACATCAGAAGCCCTGCTGTTTCACCTCCTGAGTCACTCTCTCAGAAGTCTTTAAAATTCATGATTCAAACAACAAGACAGAGGGAAAGCTTTCAGTTGGTTGTTTCAGTGACTAATTAAATGAGACTATAGTGTGAGGGAGACAATATGAAGTGTGTATTACTTCTTGTTTTGCTTAATGCATTTCAGAATTAATCCTGTGGATACACTAAATGGACTAAATTATAGCTCAGGATTATCACAGTTACTTTTGCAATGCATTAACCTTTCACTTATTGCATTAGAGGACCAGTATCAGTAGGGGATCCAACCTAAACTTGCATGAAATCCTGTGAAATGAGGTGCCAGGGAAGGAAGCAGTTCTACTTCATAGAGCACAGGTTGACTAGACTCTAAAATAATATCCTGAACAGCCCTTGACTGGGAAAAAAGCCACAAAACCTCAGATAAATCTTCAGCAGTAAAAAGCACTGGAAGTACTTCTTCCACTCATCTAATCTCTGTCTTAAATCATCAAGGTTCTTTTTAATAAAAAAGAGAAAAGAAAAGGGTAAGTCTCCCTAGCTGGTGCTGCCTAAACATGACCCACTTGCAGGCTCACTATCTGGGGTGGAGAGAACCTCCACAGGCCCACTAATCACTAATTTTTGAACCTATTTACACTTCTGCCCACAGCTCCCTGTGGCAATGCATGGTGTGCCTGAGCACTTCCTGTGGGCACGGTACAGTTCTCACTTCACGAGCTGTAGTAGTGGCACCCTCCATTTTTTCATTCACCTTCATATGGCTGGTGGCTTAATACAGTTTTATCACACCTAACTCAGCAGCTTTTTCCCAAGCTGAATAGTCTTCCTCATGTAGAAACTATTCAATATCTCTGAGGATGCAGGTTTCTGGTGACTCTTCTTCTCCCTTTTCTAATTGTGTTTCACCATTCCTGAGATGAGAAGATCAATACTTCCTGCAAATACCAGCATGTGAATGAACTCGTGATGTGACTGCAGCATACCACAACACATCTCCTGTGGACGCTTTCTGCTTTTTCTCTCTCCCTTCCTCAGCTGCATGAAACACTGGTTTTTTTACCTTCCCTGGGTATTGACTTGACAATTTCAGACAATTATCCATAGTGATTCCCAGATCATTCTTCTTGAAGATAACGTGGATCCTGTTGCTCTGTATACATAGCTCCTATACTGCATCACTCCGCATTTATTGACACAAAAATGTCACTGGCTGTTGTAATCTTTAGGCATTTTCTATTATAAGATTACTGTCCCATTTTCACAGTCAGCTTCAGTTCCGATACGAAATCTTTGAAGCAAACTTTGCCAACTTGCTGTTCTTGCTGTTCACTCCCTTTGCAGCTAACATGGAGTTTTATAAACATCCAAAGTGACAAAAAACAGGTGACTGGGTAGCCTAACAGAGACTTTCTCCATTAAGAAGACGGACAATTTATTTCTACCTTTTTAAAATCAGGTATTTACTATGAAGGAGGAAAATACCTCTCACCTCACAGTACCTTCTTCCTCTATAGTCTTTGATCCAGGAGCTTTTGAAGAATCAACTGTACTTTACTGACCAGATCCAGCTACAAAAATGGTTACAAACTCTTCTGAAATTGCTTTGCTAGACTGGTGAGGCATGACTTCTTTCTTCCAAAGCGACATGGACTCTTGGACTCTTTCGTATTTTCTGTTTTGGCTCTGTGACCACCCTGGCTAACTAATCACAGATCTCTATTTAGGGGATTCCCTACTTAGGGCATATAAATTTAGAAGGATTATGTACCTGTATTAGATGCCTGTTTATGCTTGTATATATTGTGCATATTTTAATATAAATTTATTTAATTTTTGCTTTCTTTAAAATTATGTACATGCCTACATATGTTATGCAGAGACTACTTAAAAAGTTGATAGTTGTAAAATCGATTGTTGGATTTATAAATCCCTTACATTTTGCATTTTCTTTTAAACACTGTAAGTGGAATGAAAGTCATTGCAAAATCAGCAGTTTCTCTAATTTAGAATTCTTTTTCATGTATTTGTTTATGTCTCAGCTCAGTAAAGCAGTTAAATATTGAGCATACGATTTATTTTAATGCCATTAAGCTTTAAATGTCACACACAAGGGCCAAGTGAATACTGGACCCATTTAAACCATCTTTCCTGACCAAATGCATTTCTGTGTCTCTATACTCTGTAGAACTGCACCATGTAGCTGACATTATAATGCTGCTTAGACCCCCAAACTATTGAAGTGCTTTCTTCAGTGCTCTCTGCTAGCCAAAGAGCCTCCTGCTAACACTCAGGGCTTGACCCTTGCTCCACCCTGTTCCAACAACTTCCAAAATCACCCCAGAAAAGTTGTGGAAACAGACACCCCCTAGACTGTTTGAAAGTCACACATGGGGAGAGAGAACCATGAAAACGACCCATGTATCAAGATTTTGAGTAGCATTTCTGTTTGCAGTAATTGTCTGCATTAATTTACATTTTCAATCCATTCAAGAAGCTTCCTTGTATTTTACAAGAAATGGAGCTATTTCCTAAGCCAAACTCACAAACCAGTTTAAAGCAAGCCTATAGGTATGCTTTTCCAGAGGATGTTGGAGACAGAGAGGAAACACGCAGGTTCCCATTTGCTCCAGCCTTCCCTCCTTGATGCAATTACAACTGGATATTTAATCACAAAGGTCCTGTAGGAGCCTTCCCACCAAGCAGTCCACTACTAGAAATGCCAATATTCATAGAACCCAACTAAGCAGAGCTCCCTTCTGCCCAGATGGTGGTGAAGAGCCAGTTAATGAGCATTCTGGTGTTTAACTAGTTATGAAAAAAAATCCCAAACCACCAAACCAGTCACCTAATTTAAGTAAAACACATCCTAAGCACAGTACAAGTCTGTTGTATTTTATACCACAGAAACCAAAACTGCATTTATTCAACTACACCCACAGGATGAGCAATGCTTTTACTGTCTCTATTTTTGCACCCCACCGAGACTATCAAACTCTTCAAGTTCATGGTGGATTTTAGATGTAGGACCATTAGACAAAGCTGGAAGAATATACTATGCCTATGACAATCAAATATCCTTCAAAATAACTGTGGTTACTTTGAGTAATGCATACTTGAGTTTTAAACCAATAAGTTATTTCATGACACGTTAGATGCTCCAGATACTGGTGATTAAGTATCTCTTCCATTTGATCTCCAAACCAGTGTCTATTTAGCAAGTTCATTAGTAACAGAAATGCTGAGAAGTTCTTGAAACAAAGTTCAAAGCCTTTTGCAAGGTTCAGGACTATCCAAATGTGGGAGTTTTCAGTCTTTAGGGTTGGGGTTCAGAGAGCCACAAAGCCTACAGTCCAGGGACATTTTCTAGGGTTGCAAAAGGCACGTGAAAGGGAGCACAGCACTGCACCAACACTGCTCCCTTCACACCTTTTCTCAGCTGGCCCACCCACACTGCAGGGTGCCTCAGCTGCAAGCTACCATTAGGATTAGGGTTTGGAGAACCACAAGCCTTTCTGCTCTAGTCTAAAATCATGTTATCCAATGGGTGATGAACACAAAGTAGCAGGAATGAATATTAGTCAATATTTTAAGCAACAGATTGCATATTTTTGCCAGAAAAACTACAAAGGAACAACACATTTTAACAACAACAAAAAAGGATAAAAATAATTAAGGCACAGTGAAGACACCTGCTGCAACACTGTTCTTCACAATCTCAGAATCTCTCTGTTTTAATGTTCCATGAAATTACATGGGGCTTCATTAGGAAAAGAAAGGGGAAAATTAAAGAATTTCTGTCCTATAAAATAAGGAAGCAGAGAAATTCCTCACACCTGATCTGACTCTCGAGTGTATCACTACTTGTATGTGGGCTCTGGCTAATTCACAGAGCAGAACTAATCCTAGAAGAAGACGAAGCAAATAAAGCAATGTCCCTAACTAGCACGACTCTTCCAACCTGTAAATTGAGTAGCTGTTATAGCTATTTTGCCACAGTGCAAATGCACTTGTCAAAATGCTAATATATTAAGAGCAAAAAAAACCCCATATAAGGGTTTTCTCCCACTAGGAGAAGCTGTCAATTAATTTCAAGTTGAAAGTTTAACCTGTTTGCTTTCAGTGAAAGATCCTCAGTCACATCAGTAAGTGCAAATAGCATTTGCCTTAAACACAGGCTTACTGCATTCTCTGTTTTACTACACTGTTTTCTTATAAAGTTGAGCTTTACTTTGGTTTTGTTCAAATTAAATCTATATGGTTGAAGGCCTCATTTAAAACATGGAAAGCAAAGACTTGTTGGGTGAAAGTTTACAGAAACAGAACAAAGCACTAGCTAGTCCAGCTGCCATGAGTGCCAAGCTGTTGAGTACAGCTTTGAAAATCCTCCTCCAGAAACAACCTAATTATCTCCATCACAATCATAATTTTTCAGAAATCAAGGATCAATTCATATTTTTCACCATTTGTGAATAAAAATGTGCAAGGGCCCATTTAAAATTATATACTTCTACAGAAATTTCTAAGCAACTCCAAAAGGCACAACGTTTTACATATGACGCAACAAATGCAGGTAATTTGATAACAGTGACCAAACTCTACACAATAAAAAGCAAATAGACCTCTATTAATTTAAATACTCCCCACCATCCTTCTGGTATATTGTGTCCATGCTAAAATTTAAAACAATGTTTACAGCTGTATAAATTGAAGTAATTTCTATTTGGTTTTAGTCAAAGAAATCAAGCACAAGCACACTCTTGTAAAGCTGTTTATGGCACCACATTCGAATATCACCTATAGTCTAATGCAAAGGGAGAAAAAAACCCAGTGATGATGATTGTTAGCAGCCCAGAGCAAGATTATTATCAAATGATTAGAATTATTTCAATAGAGAGAAGCTAGAATTTAATACATTCCTTAAAAAAACCTTAATCTCTGCATTGCTATGTTTGCCTTTCACAGGAGAAAGACATACTCCCCAAATTCAAGTTTTCATAACCAGAATGCTATTAGACTATTGGTTCCTTTCAGATACATAAATTGAAGACTCTCTTTACACAGCAGATACATAAAAATAAATATAAACATATATTTTTTTATATATATATATATACACATGCCAATCCATGCATAATTAAAAACCTTTCAGGAGCCAAATACACACTTGCTCAATAGAATGGCATGCTATAAATTCAAAGGACTGCAACAAGTACTCAGTCAAACTGGAATTAGAAGTCTTGCCTCAAAATAACCTGAATGAAAAGCTTTTACACTCTGCCCAATATTTATTTTACTTTGACATCGTCACTTTACTTTTACATCCTCACTTTAAAACTAACAGGCATCTGATACTAAAAAAGAAAGGGTGATTTTTCTAGCTTTGAGGCCCATCACTGCAAAATAATTGTGCATAATTACTGGTTGAATAGTTTCCATTTCCCACTCCTACAAGGACTGACACAAAAGAAGAAAAACTGGTAGGTCTCATTAGTCCTGGGTAATCTAACCTTAGCCTTAGCTATTATTAGATTCTTCAGAAAAGGTGAAGAAAAAGCACCACCTTTTCAGAAATGCAGCCACTGAAATTTGAATGCATTGAGTGAAGAATGGAATATTTCTCCTGTCACATATTCCTTTCAGGGTCAAAAAACACACAAGTGAGAGTTTAAATAAGTAACTCGTTCCAGGTAAGTATAGTCAAGGTGTTTCCAGGCTGACAGACTGCCATTACATCCCACCACTGCCAGCAGGGTCCACTGCTGTGACTCCAAAGATGGCTCTGGGTTTGGAAAAATGGGGTGTAGCAGAGAAGACAACAATAATTACTTCAATAATTAGATTCTTGTGCTGTGTATCAAGAGCCCAAGGCTTATCTGGAATTAGATGAGGCACCCAGAGTGTCTTTACCACTATCTGTTTTAGCAAATGGAATGGCCAAACACTCACCCCTTGACACAGTAGAAGAGCAACCACACTTCTCCCTATCTTAATGAATTTAAAACACAATGCAAATCACAAAGAAGAACAGAATGATCCAAAAAAAAAGCAGCAAAAGGCAAGGAATAATGCTATCCATGATGGGGACGTATTCAACACTTACCAATTTTTTTTTCTGCAAAAATGATGCTCTACACCTAAAACTGGGGGACAGATGTTTCTGCCCAGGTAAATGTAATGAGGGCTGGGGCCAAGGGCCAAGCCACAACTCGCAGAGCTCAGGGAGGTAAAACCAAAAGAAGTCTGGCTGGGGAGGACTAACACAAGCCACAGGCAAAGCAGTGATCCTTCCCATTTCCATAGATGCAGGAGAGCTGGCTCAGCAGGCAGGAGCTCTCACACTTGTTAAATTACTACAGTGTTTCTTATCACTCTCTTAGCTCGGGCCCCAGGAACCACATGCAGTCCCTTCCCTCTTGCTCTCTAATTAGAAACTTGAAGTCATTACTTGGGTTAAGGCATAGTGAAATTGTCACTGGGTTGAGTATACTGAGTGAAAAAGTTTTTAATCCAAGATAATGTTCTCAAAAACAGAGCACCATGTCTCAAAACCATTTTACCCTTAACAAATTTCCTGGCATCTATTTGTCTGACTGAAAGAGAGAAGCTGCATGGAAAAGACAGAGAAAGCAAATGACATTTTTAACTGTGTGATGATCCCTTCTTCCCCCCAAGCATCCTGAAATAAAAGACATAAATGCAGAGCACTTGGAGGCTTCAACATGCATGTGCTTTTAATGATGACTGCACAAGAACATTTGCCCTAAAATCTAGCCAGCAGGTGTTGGTGGACAAGAAAAGTAACCATAGTAATGAGGAACTATAGGAAGAGGCAGGCAGACTAATTAAGTTTTCTCAATGCTTCCCATTTAACGTATCTTAGGGATTTAAAATTAAAGATGTGTATAATTTGGGCTGTTTTCAAGATTAAGATGTTTAAAACTTGTCAATTAGTTTTAGCTGCACAATGAAATCTGTTTCTTAGTTGAAGTCAGAAAGGCTAAAATTGTTCAGGCCAAGAAAACAAGCTGCTGCAGCAGGATGTTGAAGCCCTGACATGATCAGCCTGTGATTCTCACACTGCAGCATGGCAAGAGAGTGAGAGCTGCCCTGTCAGACCCAACCTCTTTCATGTTGTTGGCGTTCCAAGCTCAAGAGTAATGGTGGCTGGAGCATTAATAACAATTTCAAGGCTGGCAGTTCTGTGCAAACAGCTTAGGAACCTCCCTAGTCCTTCTGCATGGGGAAAAAACCCCACCCCAAGAACTAATCAGGGCTTTGCCAAAACGAGGGGTTCTGGCCATTAGTGACCATCTATTTCTGCAACCTTTGAACAGGGACAACAAAATGAGAATGCACTATGACTTTCTTGAAACCAGCATAGACTGTTTGAGTGCACAGAGCAGCCCACAAGACTGTGCCTCTTTCTCCAGCGGCTGCTATGGGTGCAAGGGCCTGAAGGTCAGGCTGAAAGGTGCACCAGTCAAGTGCAATAAAAACCACAACTGCCCAGCCTTCAGCAGTATTTATCTACAGACTTCTTTCAGTGACACCTGTAGCACATACAGCAGCCCTTAATTCTGCTCTGCAGTATGAATGAAAAGACAGTTAGTTAACAACTGTCTTGTGTTATTTTTTAAAATATGTTTCAAACTCATACAGTTTATCTCAGTCTCTGTTATTTGGAACTGAAGGGCTGCTGCTGAAATCTGCCCACAGATTCAGTTTGTACTTTTACAGCACAGAACAGAAATAATACACAAGGAATCAATAACACTAATTGGTATCATTAATACTTCCTGCTTATCTCTGGCTTAAATCTGAAAATCAACTAAAAGATACTTTTGTTTAAGAGTAGTTATCCTAGAAAGCTGAAAGTCCAAGACCTCCCACAGCTCTACGCCTGCCACTTCACTTTCCCTCTTACCCTTGTCCCTTCCCATCTGCTATACACTGCCTTTCAGCTTGAGCCAAGCAGGATCTCGCTGCAGGGCGAGGGCATTGGATTTAAATTATACAAAAGCTCAAAGGAAAGACTTCATCATAATTTACATGTAACACTTTAACTAATTTATCTAGCACTTTAACTAACTCACAGAACATTCCTGCATCTAAAAGGGTCCTGACTGTTATGTCTACTGTCAGCCTGGTTACCCAGATTATTTAGCAGTACTTAGACTATATGCACTACACGGAAGAGAAAACCAGATGAACTGGGGAAAACCTCAAAGATTCAGCCAGTCTATTTCCCTCTCTCTGGTAGAAGCCAATGTTTTGAGAAAAAATGGGAGAAAAGGGTCTCATCCTTCAGGACATCTGTCCAGCCATCAACAGATGAAGGACTTTCTGAGCAGGAACTTGCCTTCATATCACTGTTTTGGACAGCCTTTCTCCCATGCAGTATTCCATCCTTATAAAATTTATGTTTGATTTTGGTTTCAAAAACATCTTACGATGGTCATTTCCTCCATTCAATTATATGTTGCCCAGAGAAGTGTGTCTTAAAGCTGGTGCTGATGCTCTGATCCTCTGGTTATATTACAAAAGGTGAATAGTTATTCTCTATCATATAATAGTGTTGTTTATATATCTCTCTCATATACATTTCATTTTTTTTCCCTAGAGATTATAATAATTTAGTTGGTGGCTTCCACCATAAATCATGAAGGGGTCAATCTGATAAAACCTGGAACTAGCCTGGTTCCTGTCTGCATCAAAGTCCAGAGAGCAACTTGTACAGCAAAAAGATTGGTTTCCTTTGATTAAACTAATAATTTGTAACCCATATTATCTTGCTGCAGTGATACATGATGAAAAAACTGCAGCGTCGTGGAATCCATAGGAGAGGCAGACCATGAAAGGCAGAGCTAGGAAAAAATGGACTTTCCATTTTGTAGCAAATGACTCAATTCTGCTTTTCTCTTTTCCCAACTCAAATGAAAATAAAAGGCACCCAAAACTTTTCTCATCAAGTGAAATAAACCAGGAAAAACAAATACTCCAATCATGTGTATTTTGACTCAATACATACATGAAAAAAAATCTTAAAAAATTTGTTTCGATCATCACTCTGAATTTTATAAAAATGTTTATTCTTAGTGAAATATTCACAATTCTGTTATTTTCTATTCCAATTTCATCAAAATAGATCTTGTTTATATAAATGAACACATCTCAGTATCTTTTTTCCTTAACAAAAAAGATAATCTACTGACAGAAAGTACATCTGCAATGCATTCTATCTATGAAGAAGCCCCAAAACACACACCTAGGATCAATGCCTTTAATGTCAGGCACCAAAGCACTGTGATCTCCAGATGTTACCAGAATATAGCATGGTCCAGCACCTCAGTGTACATAATGGCTCCCTTTGAACTAGCTTTCAGATCCTATAAGACATGTATAAAAGTTCAAAGTTATGTTAATCACAAAGGACACCAGAAGAGAAAAGGGAAGTTATGTATACTGCAAGGTTGATCCAAACTGCATGAAAAATATACTCAGAGAACGAAAAATTGAAGGATCTTTAGACTGGGGCACCACACGGGTCTGAGACTATTTCATATTTTCATTATAGACCGAAATGATGGAGCAGAGTCTTCCTACACTTTGAGATGACACTAACCAGGGACATATAACAGGGGTACTGAGAGCATGATGAGAATTTGTTAAGTGATGTTCACTAATGAGATATTTGAAAAGACAACTCAGGATAATGATCAATAGGGGCAAGTGTAAACTACTACACCAAGGAAGGAAAAAAATCAACTTCACATAAAAATCTGCTGCAAGAGGAAAGAAGTAATCATGTCTTTGGGTTCACAATGAAAAGAAATGAGAGTTAAAGCTCTTAAATTGTAGCAGGAATAGGTTAGACAGGAGAAAAACTTTGCTAAGCACTAGAATAGCACTGGGACAGGCCAGCTGGTCTATCATGTTTCCATTACAGTAAGTCTTCAAGACCAGCTTAAATAAATGTGAAAGAAATGACAGAGACATTGGCAAGACCATGCTGGAATGAAGGATATTTAGAGGTTCTCTAGAAACCTTCTTGCCAGCTCTGTGGTTCTTTGAAATCTCATCTGTTTGTGTGGCTTTCTCAAATAGCTGCTGAACAGACTACAGATCTTTTTCTGGCACTTGGCTTGACTCACGGCTCCAGGCAAGTTTGGCCTGCAAGGCAGAGGGAAATTCAGGATCACTCTTCCAAGTCAGCCCTTCAAAGAGCAAGTAGACAGCAAATTTCTGGAGTAACCTTGTTCCATTTTACCAACAACAGCTTTATACCAGAAAAATGTCCCACTCCTAAAAATTTCACAGGAACTGCAATGCATATGTGTGTGGAAAACAGTGCTACAAGTCATTCCTCTAGCAGTTACCCATTAAAGGAATGTAAGGCAAAAAAATTCTTAAAAATCACTTCTGTGACTTCAGTGGTGATAGCTTTGGCTTTTGTTTCTTCACATCTCTCTGACCAGAAATGGACAACTGAGCACTGTTCTTTCTCAGCCGGCTCCCATCAGCTCCCACTGTGCTTTGGTTGTTGTTTCTGTGGTTTTGGATTTGGGGGGAAACAGGCAGCCAATCCAGACAATCCTTGTTTAGGTAAAACCACCCTGCTTTAGAATTCTTCATAATAACCTTTGTCCTCAGAGAATTTAAGTTTTTCTGTCTCCTATCTCTAATTAGCAACTCCAAGTTTTTTTCAGTATCTTTCAGGAAGTGAGGTGCTTGTACACATCCCCAAAGGAATTTGGGACAGCTATGAAATGCCAATGCTCTAAAATCCCATGTCTTTACTTGTAGGATAGAGTATCTACCCACTGAGAAATCAAGCTGCTTAACTTCTTTCTCCTCCACAATGCCACATTAATGGTTTTCAACTGCTTCCAATTTTAAATCTATAAACATTTTCTAACACATGGATTATCCCAACTGACAATAACTGGATAATCAAGCCCACTGACAACAAACTTGTGCTCTTAGTAGGAGATGAGGTTGTACATTTTTAGGAGTAATCCACAATCCCTCAGGAGTCTGGAGAGCAGAGTCTGAAAATCCCTAGCTTTCTTTACTTCAGCTTTCTTTAAAAACAACAGCAACAACTACAAAAATTTTTCTGTCCCAGAAGGTCATTGCTCGTGTTTAATATACTTAATAGAACCGAACTGCAAAAGGAAAAGAGCCTATTTTCTTTGGTGGATTTCCAAAGCCCCACATGGCAATTGAGACAGAGCTCTGTCATGGGCACTGGAAACAGTTGAGAGCTGTGGACAGACTGGCCCTGATGTATAGTAAATCATAATTAGGTTTTCTGGCTCTTTGCATGGGGAATTCCAATAAACTGCTTCTCTTGTTGAGATTCATGCTTTGTCCTTGCAGACAGATTTGTTTATGTGCCCCTAAAATATATATATAGGAAGCTTCTGCTTCCACTTAGGCTGCTCTTTTCTTTACACTCATCTACAATATTTGCTCAGGTGAAGCTCTTGTGTTAAATAGCTGCAAGGTCTGATGATTCCAGCGGAAGATGGACCAGCTTAATTAGGAAGGTAATGATGACTCCTTCCTCTTTCTTGCACCGCATAGACAAAAGGTAACTCATAGTCAACCCTTGGGTAAGTGCTATCATTAGGGAAACTGAGGAACTATAAATTGTTCAGTGATTATGGCAGATGATGTCAGAGACAGAATAGTAACCCTGTACCTTCTCTCTTTCATTCCTGTGCAGCCCGCAATCCTTTCTTGAGGATTTGCCAATATAAAATACAAATGTATATTCAGTTTCTTTCACACTTGAGTATTTTTCTGTGGTCTACTCCATGTCTGAATTGACTGAAATTGTTGCATGAAAACACATATAGTATCACTGGAAAGGGATTTCTGGGAAAAATAAATAGGTATTCAATAAATTCTACTCTTCAGAAATTCAGTAGCACTATAGACCCAATCTGTAGAATGAGTTTTGAAGACAAACATTTAGAAGGGTTCCAATTCTGTGGTTTATAAATGTTAACAATGTCCTGGAGAGGCTGCCACTGATGAACTTGCTCCTTTGAGGAAGATGTCTTTATAAATTATTTCTGAGTTTTGTATTTGTTCAGTTTGGACTACTATCAAAAGCATTCTTCAAAGGCTCCAGACATTTATACCTAAAATGTCACCTGCAAATGAAAGTGTGTTGTGTTTGCTGCTTCAGGAAGGAACACGTTTTCTGATTAATATCTAAAACTCTGTCACTAAAAAGTATTCAGATCCTGAATCAAAATCATACTTGGTTCAAATCTCCAGTGTGCCCTGCACAGTCAGCTGAGATGTTTCTACAGCCTCCTTTCCATGTAAAACTTCTAGAACTTTGGGGGAAAATTGCTGTTGAAGTGCTATATTATATTAGCTATAATAAACAATGAAAAAATATGAAGAAAGTAATTGCTGTAGCTTAAAATTAAAAACTCTCAGGTCTCTGCATGGCAGCAAAATTGGGAAGACGGGGGAAGAGGTACTGCTCATGGTATAGGAAAATGAAGATAGGGATGGTTTAGCCAAACAGGGCAAATACAAATCAATGGTGCTGGATGGATTGCTTGGGGGATCTGGCCAATGCCACTGCAAAGTTACTTTCTATCATCTAGGAAAAGTTGTGGCAATTAGGGGAAGACCCCAATGATTGAAAAAAGGCAAATGTTATGCCTGTCGTAAAATCTAAAGCAGCAGGATCCAGAAGCGTGTCCAGAGGAGGCCACTAAGTTGATTGGAGGGATGGAGCACCTCTCCTACAAGGAAAGGCTGAAAGAATTGGGATTGCTCAGCCTGGAAAAGAGAAACCTTTGGGGTGACATAATTGTGGCCTTCCAGTACCTTAAGGTAGCCTACAAGAAAGATGGAGTGGGACTTTTTACTAGAGCATGTAGTGATTCAAACTGAAATAGATTCAAACTGAAATAGAGTACATTCAGATTAGATGTTAAGAAGAAATTCTATACTGTGAGGGTGGTGAGGCACTGGAGCAGGCTGCCCAGAGAAGCTGGGGATGCCCCATCCCTGGAAGTGTTCAAGACCAGGCTGGATGGTGCTCTGAGCAACCTGACCTAGTGAAAAGTGTCCCTAACCACAGCATAAGGGTTGAAACTAGATGATCTTTAAGGTCCCTTTCAATCCAAACCATTCTATAATCCTATGATGATTCTATGAACTATAAACTAGAAAAACCCAGTCCCCAGGAAAATTATGGACTGGAGGATAAAAGGGGGTGGAAAATGGCCTGGGTGCCTGGGCTCAAAGGGTCACCATCAACAGTTTGAGGTGGCTGGTTATGAGTGGTGTGACGCCCAGGGGTCTGTGCCAGGCCAGCACCCTTTGCATCCTTAGCAATGATCCAGATGACAGGGGTGGCCTGTGTCTTCAGAAAATTTGTGGAAGGAGCAGTTGTGCCTGCTGGAAGGCAGAGCTTCTGTTCGGAGAGCTCAAAATCCAGAAGTGGCCTAACATGGACTTCAGAAAATTCAGCAAAGACAAAACTAAAGTTCTGTATTGGAAGAGGACAACCCATGGCCACAGTACTGGTGGAGGTGCATCAGCAGTTCTGCAGAACAGGACCTGCTGTGCAAGAGGCTCCAGCAAAAGCTTGTGGCAATGAGGTAATGTAGGGGCCTCTTTGGAAATAGGGCAGCCAACGGGTCCAAGGAAGTGGTGTTTTCTAAATATTACATCTTTTGTGACTTCAGAACAAGAGAGGTGTGAACAAACTGTCCAGAGGAGACGTAATCACCCTGGCTGGATGATCAGCTTGTTCTCATCACTCTTTATCATTCCAATACAGCAATTGCATCAGCTGTGTTCTGCTCTAATTTGAAACTTGACTCCAAACCAATGGAAACTTTAAATAGTTGAGGATGCAGCAAGGCCTGAAGAATCCTATTAGAAACACTCATCATATGACTTAATATAGGGAAGTACTTGAAGAGCTGCAAACCTCTGTCCCTCCTATCAAGAGCAGTTTATGTGTGGTCTTCCTGGAATGCTACTGAATGCTTTATTTTTATTTGGTTTTTAATACTGATGCCATTACAATCTGTTTTCCAGGAATGAAATCCATGAATCTACAGATATCTCTGCTGTTGTTTCTAACAACCATTCTAGATGATTACACATTTAGTGAGAAATCTCAACACATTTTTACACTATCAATGTGTCCTATTTTTCATACAGTCAAATTTCTAAATGTAAAAAAGAAATAAATTGTGGAGAGACTCTTATTTTACTTCCTCGCTTTTTCCATTGGCAAACATCTCAAAACTCCTTTCAGAACACTGATTAAACTCTTTTTTATTATTATTTTTTCTTTCTGTTTACTTCATTATTTGCATAAGCTTCACTGAAGCCAGGGGCATTTCTAGGAATAAGGCTTGACTAACTTGTATTTCTAAAATGCCTATTTAACGTGTTAACACTGAGCTCTGTGTGTTAATGTAGAACACTTGTTTTTTCAGGATCAACAAATGACAAATACTTCCATCTGAAAAAGAATATTCCCACCCACAGGAATAGAATTCAGCTTTCCTAAGCAGCAAACAATAGAGAATTAAGACGTCTCTTAGAGGCACAGCCAGAATAAAAACAACCACACCCCAAATCCGAATGAGATCCTCAGTTAGATATTTTCAGTGTTTCTTTTCTGAGACAAAGTATGTTCTGCTACTAAAAAGGTGAATTGCAGAAGCAAATTTATTGATTTTTTTAAGATGTTTAGGAATTGCATATGCTTCCAGGAAGAACCTATTTAATAACAGGGTCATTTATGCCAATCCATCTCATGTAAGTTTTTGAAGAATAAGCATCTAAAAGGACAGAAGAAATACAACCTTACTGATATTCAAAGAAAGAAGAGTGACAAAATAGGAGAAAGAAGTCCACTAGCCAAGAAGTGCAAGAATCACTAGAATTTATGATTTTATTTTAAACACCTTAAATTTTCATTACCAGGTTAATGAGCTTATATAATATTAGTACAGGGTTGAAAGCACTGGAACAGTTTTACCTCTTCTAGGATTCTAAAAGCCTATCAGAATGTCAGTGTTTCAAACTAATTTTTGTAGTATTAGTATAAGATTATTTTAAAGCTATCTTGCCTAAGTTTATTGAAAAACAAATTTTAAGAGCTATGGAATACCAGCTACTTAACCCATGTGCTGTAATTCTTCACTTCTGACCACCAAGAAAACTTTGCCAAATAAACTGCATCACAGATACTGAAGAAAAATATACCTATAAACAAAATAAGAAATTCAGCAATGTATGATAGAGTTTTGCAAATATTTTTGGTTTCACAGTTCAAATTTCCTCTGGGATCAGCAAGTTAATGCTAGTTCTATTTTTGTAACTGTAATTAGGATTATCTAAATATTGTACAAATCAAAGACAAGAGCTTAGGATATTCAAAAATCTAGTCTGAAATGGGTGAGGCTTAAATGAGAAAGAATATCATTATGAAAATGCTTGTAATATTTACCAGCAGATTCACAGATATTTTAATGCCAGCAAAATCCATTACCATCACACCATCTGAGTAACACATGGCAAAGAATTTCACCTTGTATCTACTGCATCAAGCCCATCCCTCAAACCCATGCTTGAGCTACCCTTTACTTTTTGAAAGACACCTAAATCTTGTTTTACACATTCAAAATCACAGAGAATTCACCAAGTTTGCAGGGTGCTTCTGTAGCTCACTAACCCTATTGGAAGAAGGAGTTTGCTTTCACCCACTTTGAGTTTGTTCAGACTCAAACAGACTGAATTGCTAATAAGAAATATAGATAAAAAGCGTTCTTAAAACTACCAGGAAAATATGCATTCAGGCACTGTGCCTAATTGCCCAACTCCATCCCTTCCTCCAACAGTACTATCCCAGATGCATTTTTGCATGGTCTGTGTCTAGTCTATGTGAAACAAAAAAACCCTTGCAAATGTGATGCTTCCTGTTAATTATTAGAAGTAGAGAATACTCCATTGTGCCGAAACAAGACTAGCCCAAGCAGAGCAAAGGTGGAAGGAATTATATGTAAAGTATTGTCAAATTTTTCTGGTAGTCTAATAGCACAACTTATAAGAAAACACCATAAGTTACAGACTATTCCTTTCATTAAATGATTAGTCTCAAAGTCTTTATTAACTATATTTGAAATAGAAAAGGTCATATGAAAAGCTAATACAACTGAGATACTACGTTAAACTATGAGCCTTTTAAGGTATCCACCTTCATAAAAAGTTGCAGCATATTAAATTTATTTAATTACTCTAGAGTAATTTCTAATTTCAAAAGCCCATTTTATTGGAACAATGATAAATTAGAGAATAGATGAATTATTTTACAGATTAATACACACAGTTCTTTCTGCAATCAAGATTTTAAATGGGTCTAACAGCCTGAGCACTAACAGTAGGTTCTTAAAGTGCCAAGCAATTATAATTGTTCTCTTAGCATACTGGTTTAATTTAATACCACCCAAGTTGCAAAAGATTTGGCTTTTGCAGTGGAGCACACTCATTCACTATATTTCCTTTATGAATGATAAAATAAAATATTTAAAAGGAAAGGAGTGCCCTGGAAAAAGCAATACAATATTGCTAATTATCAGACAACAGATGTGGGATATCTCAGCCTTATGAGATCAAGACTGAGGCAAGACGTGTGTACACCATAAGCCCTTTACCCCTCATTTTCACAAAAAAATAGTAGCTGGTGTTGGCACTGTGTTCAACACATGTCCAGAGAAGTGGGAACTCAGCAAATATAAAAATGTAGCACCTATGGAATAGCTAAAATTACCTAAGTACTTATAATACTATCCATAAAGCTTAGTTTTGTGAGTAGTGTTCATAAGTTCTGTCCGACTTTTTGCTTCATGAGGAGACATTTGCCTTGAGTTTGTCACTTTGTCAAATACCTTGAACCCGACATGTGATTCCCTGTGCTAAACATCTCAAATCACAAGTGACACAAATGCTACNCTTTGAGGAGACGTCCTTCTGGACATCTTTCCTTGAGATTGGCCCAAACCGGCACAACAGTAAAGCGAACAAGTTTAATGTCTACTTTTCAGGAAAAAATTTTCCCCTTCCTTTATCTTGTAGGAAGGTTTTTGTCAAGTGCAACATTCCTTACCCCTGCAGAATCAAGTCCAAGGCTTTTCAGCATTGGCTTATGAAGCTCTAGACTGCAAATCTGATATTTCTTCAGTTTTTATTCTTTTGGAAATAAAAAGAAGCTTAGAAACTGGATCCAAAGAGCCTGCCCAAGACTGTGGGCAGTACAAAACAGGTAGTCTGAGGGGCAGTGTTTCAAGCATCACAGTGGAGTATCACTTCCAAATAGTGACACAGCCAAGAATGAACACAGTTTACTCACTTATAATTTGGAAAAGAGAGTTTACTCACTTCTTCATGTTCAGCTGGCAACCTCAAGTCAAGGAGTTTTCCTGTTAGGCTACTTCCTCAGACATGTCCCTGTCTGACACCAAGTAGGGAGTAGGCTTGACATCAGCATGCTTGCAGGCTTGCACTTGGGTCTGGTGCTACAGGGATGATGGGGACAGGAGTAAGAGAGGGCAGCATGCTCCAGAAAAGGGGTAGATTTAACCTCTTACATAATAAGAAAGGAAATAATCCGTGTCAAAATCTGGTGTCTCAGGCCAAAATACAGCTTATTTTAGATGAAGGTAATAAAAAAGCACTATGAAAATATAAAAATTAAAGAAATTATCTATTATAGTATTTGTTTGCCACATATGAATGACTAATAGATTGGGTTAGCAATGAATTTTTGATTTCTGAAGAAACATTAGAATTACATGAACTACTGGTTTATTAATTTCTGGAAGAACAATTCTTCCATTTATGCAATGTAACGAAAAATCAAGTCACTGTGGAGACAGAGAAACACAAACGACCATCAAGGTTCAAAGTGACATTGGAAAAGGAGTTTCACCTTTAGGCCACGGGTTGATTTTTAAAAGAGGAATTGAAACATGCCTTTGGAGAGCTGTTTGATGTCCTGGGTCAGCTTGATCTCAAATACAGCTTAGTTCCTAACAGACAAGTGTTCCCATCATAAGCACTGTAGAACAGAAAACCACCCTGACAAGGATAAAGGAGCATCCTTGAACAAGGTGTCCTGGAAATAATGTGTCACAACAGCCATTCCTTTGCAAAAATAGGAGAGCACCTGTTTTCATCTCCCCGAACACCTAAAGCTGAACTAATGTTAACTGGATTCCATAAAACAAATAGAAACACTTCATTCCCCCTTCTCAGATTCTGATGGCTTGCAGCGAAGGCTGATCCAAACCCAGGGCTGTTACCTTAGGAACTGCTCTAAAACACGTTTGAAGCATCTTGGTCATCATCAATAACTGTGATCATCAGATACATCGCTTTTTCAACAAGAATACCCTTGCACTGGTTTAGCAGGGCTCGCTTAATGGTTTTTTAACCTTTTCAGACACTGAAGAAACCTGTTGTGAAAAAGTATGCTAACAAACCAAATAAATAAAGCCAACTATCTTCCCACATATATTTGCAAATTCTAGCCAAACTTAATTTGGGATTTAGTGTTGCAAAGGAACAGCTTTATGTGCCACAGTCTGGATATGTCCCTAACGAAAAAAAATATGGAATGGAACAATTTAAAAGAAAGATGAGGAACATAATTGCATAATTATTAAAGAAGCAGTCTTAGAATCAATGGTCACCTCAAACTGTAAAACCACATCATAAAATACAACAGCACAATGCCCCCCCCCCCTTCATTTGATTTATGCTTCATGAAAAAGCAAAACAAATGTTATACAAATATTTTCAGTAGCTGAAAACTGGCTATCAGTACAAAAACACAGCTACAGACATTCCTCACTGCTGGGCTGAACTGTTCTCAAAACAATCCAATGTAAAGGCCACTGACAAATATTGCTAATATTCTGCAGTCACAAAGCACCAGAGTGCTGTGTTTGCTGCAGGTCACCTTGCTTGGGCTTTAGAGGTATTATTTAAGCTTCAGTCTATGGTTTGCAAAGGACTTGGAACTCATGGCCTCTCTCATCCTAAAATCTCAGAATAATCACTGCCATTTAGTTGCACATATATTTAAGTAACATTACAAATAACATTTCATTGCATGTCCATTAGAAATAAACATGCTCAAAATAGCAGAGATAAAGAAGCCACCACCTCTTTGCCTGTCTCAGCTATGAACAGCTCTGAAAAACACATGTAATGTTGCCCTCTGTGGATCTTTCAGACCAAAAGAAGCAGGAGGGGAAGAATATTAATACCATCTAAAAAGGTGAATACTGGGATCTATTTCACACTGAAAAGGAGAAAAATTCAATAGAAATTATTTCAGAAACCATTCTTATTCTTCAAGAAGTACACCATATTTTCTCTCACTGTTGCAGAAACAAAGCCACCAAATGTATTTTCAAGAAAATATTTAAATAAAATTGATGAAGTGTCAACACTTGACTGCTTGTTTAAATTGAACAAAAATATAAAAGCTGTTACAGAGTGTTCAATTTGTTTCAATGTTATTATATACCATAAAGGCTCATTCAAGCAGGGATAATACTGCAGACAAGGCATGAAGATTAGAAGATCTCTTCAACTTCTCCCTGGAACAGCATGAAATACAATCTAAAGCAGCCGAAATTCTTTCAGAGATAATTTTTTCTTACTGGGGCTTGATGAAGAAAAGAAGAATCAGTGTTCCTTTATGCTGCAAGAACGCTGCTATTTGCTTAACAGGAAGTTAAATGAACCAAAGCTACAGACAGAAAAAAAAAAAAAATTCCACCATCAATTAATGTGACAAATTCTTACTAGGAAAACAACTCAGATTTATTTAAAAACTAGGGTCTTGGTTCTGGTGTACTCATATTTTCCCAAGGTTGAGCTTACAGTTTGTATTTTTTCATAGTTTATGCTTTCTGAGGAGTACAGATGTCCATGGGAGAGGGCTTTTTCCTACACTGCTCCTGCTGAGTAGCCCAAAGACTAATCAAGAGGACCATGGCAAGCTGTAGCTGCTTATGCTCCAGGTGCACCACAGCTGATGAGAAGTGGTGTACAAGAGCTCAATACCCACTGCCATCACAAGCACCACTAACATTATCAACTGAAAACAAGGCATTTGAATGTCAAATTTTTCTCTCTTCTGCCATAATCTGTCACATTCAGATGGGGAGTACAATGCAAGTCCCCAAGGACCCCCTGGAATTCTGCCAGCACCTTACCTAGGAAATAATTCCAATACCCTTGCATTTTCTAAGCATAGGCTGAGTGGTGAGTTCTTATACTCCACCTACAATACAGACATGTTGGACTGAAATTCTGGACCAGACATCTTTTCACAGGCACTTCCAGGCTGTGGAGGATGATGCATGGCCACAGCCTCTCAGTAGTGCTTACAGTCTCTCAAATCAACTCAGCACACCATTGTCACACTGCATGACATTGTACTGAACAGATTCCACTTCATCCAGAGAGCAGGACAGCAGCTGAAGATGAATCCCTAACTACTTAATAATATCTATTCAACCATACTTCTTGCCCAGCATAGATATTTTGGTTTCAATATTAGACATCCATACATCTATCAAAGCAGTCAACTTTATGGTATCTCTATACACCCTAAGTGAGTGAGAAGCAAGGGGTTCTGACCATAAATAAGAATAATATATTCCATCATTCACTCTCTTCCGCAAGGTAAAAAACAAGGCAGTTAATAAAATATTAAAAGATTCTAAGCATATAGTAGCAAGTAGTAAAACTAGCATGAGAAATGCGCCAGCCTCGTTCAGTCATAAAACACAGGAGAAAAAGAACCTTAAAATTTAAAACTGATCATAATTTTTTTAATATCACTGTTATGAAACTTTTCTTTCTACTATTATTCAAAAGGAAATTCACTAAGGCTTCACCCAGGCTGGCCTCTAGCTGGGATTCTTGTGCTCTGAAAGCCTCTGTGCTAGTGTGGGGTCTCCTGCATGGGGGGGCTGCCAGTGGTGGATCTCTCTCACAGCTTACAAGCTTCTTTGCCAACAAGCTGCTCCTCACTTGGAGCCAGATACAATCCTCAAAACAAACCCCTGAATTACTTCAAACTTTTCAGAATTTTACTCCTTTATCACACCTTAATGACTCATAACTTTTCAAATGTCACATCTCAGAAACATTGTTTCTCTAGCATATAAAACAGAGAGAAAAAGCCCTGAATTTCAAAGTACAAATAATAATAATTAAAAGAATATTTCTTCTTTATTGGAGAACTCCCCTCTGCCTTGGTCTACTATTTATAAACCACCAGTCTGGGATTAATTATTATAAATCCTTAAAGCCGAAAAGAAGATTTTAGACATTTTATTCTACATATAATCTATACCATTATTAAACTGCAGCTCAAATGCACTTTATGTCCTATTTCTGTTGGTCACCTTTTAACATTTATGCATTTCACCTATAGTAAATTTTACTCCCTGGGAGAAAGCATTTCTTACTACTTTCAAAACATCAGACCACCCATCTGACATGGCAGTGCTCAGTGGGAGCAGTGTCCCCTGCCAAGCACCAGGGACACTCACCAGGCACCCCATCTCTCATCCAGTAAGCGATGTCTGTTCCATCTGCATTGTCGTAAACATCCGTGACATTGATGGGCTGCAGCAGAGTCATGATCTCTTTCACGATGTCCCGGGCTTCAGTGCTGCCAGCAAAACCCAGTCCAGATGGCTGGAAGGTGCCTTCATCAGACTCCATAACGATATCAAAGTTGGAGATATTTTCCTAAACATGTAAGAAAAGAAGATATTGTGCTGTGATTGTTATTTTAGCTGGCATCATATTCTGGATTCTAGGTATCAATGTGAGCATACCACAACAAATATGTTTAAGAAGCACAGAAATGCTCCCTGTGAAAATGTGTACATGAGCATAAATGAAGGGAACTATCTTTCTGTATGGAAATGTTGAAACAATTCAAGTTATGTTCTGAGGCACCAATATTCTGTAGGAGCCACAACATGACTGGTCTGCTGTCCCCAAATAGTTGCTTTCAGACTTCTGAAGTGCCACCTAGAAAGGTAAGCCACTGCCACCATATTGCAGTTTTGATTTGCAGCTCTCCCTTTCTTGTCAGACATGAGACTCTGAAAGTCTGTTGCAGTGGAGAGGGTACACAGTCCTGTGGCTTTAAAATTAGAGGCATCCAAAGCCTTCATAGACTGTGAAAAACAGTCTATTTAAAAGCCAGCTGCTGCCTGTTCAGAAACACATTATTTTAAATATACCATATAGTCAACACTGATAATGATTGAAGGATTGAAATGCCAAAGTTTTCCCCCAGGTCTGAAGGAATAATAGCTATTTTAAGGAAAATTTCTGCTTCCAAGGTAAATCCTCACAGGAAACATGGAAGTTAGGATTTTGTGTACAAGTAGCATAATAACATTTGCTTTTAGTTTGTACTTGGAATAATCTTTTAAACTAAAAGAACAAAAATTAGCAATTTATTTATTTACCATATTTGCTCAGATTGCTCAGTTATAAAAGGTCTAATTGGAATTAAATACATAGGAATTTTACATGAAGGAAGATCTCATTTTTTTGGAGAGGCACATAACTTTTTAAAAACAGCTTATGATCATGTCAGGCAGAAAAAAACTATACTTCAGACTGTCTTGAATGTGACTAAGAGAACTTACTGCAGGTTTTACTGTTATGCCCAGATCTCATTCCAGAATGTTATGGCTGCCATGGGTTATTTATTACAAGAAAATCATTACAAGAGATATGTGATAGCAGCAACTAACAGATCCATGTTATTACCAGCGTACGTAAGCCTACAATTCAGCAAAGACTTCTTTTACATTTTTCTGTTTATAAACCCAAATATGTACTACAGGGGGCTGTGGATAATTCACATAATTTTTCAGAAGTCCTTTATACAATTTGCCAAGAACTGTTTAACACTTCCCCAAAACTTTTTTCTTTTGAGTGAAACAATTCTAACATAGCAGAGCTATTTACTTTTAACTTAGAAATATACCCAGTAGTTTAAAAATTTAACATAAAATCTTTATATGATAAAGTAACTGTAAAAGTTACAATACCTTAAGATAACCAATCTATCCACCCATTTAACTAGTGGAAATCAAAGTGCAAATAACCAATCTTGTCACCTCATTGGCAATCACCATTTTTAGACAGTGAAAAACATCTTCAGTTTGCAAAAGATTAAATCTTGATAATTGTGGTGTCTAGGCCTATCATCAAATGCTGTCCTGAGGTCATGAGCCTCAACACGAATCATGATTCACAGATCATCTGAACATAGTGGGAGAGAAGCAGGCCAAGAAAAGCACACTGCAGGCTAAAAGGGACCAGTGATGCTCCAATGTCACAGATACAATAGAAAGAATATCTCAAAATGTAAATCTTCTTTATCATATGCCCGAGGAGCAAGACTTAGTAAAGACAACACACATTTCAGTGTGCTGCTGAAATGCCAGTGAAAACTAACTTCAGTATAGTGAGCCCTGCATAAATATGATGCTATGGTACTCAGCCTCTTTGGTTGACTCTCCAAAGCAGGACTTCTGCCCATTTTTAGAGCAGCTGAAATGAGGAGAAGCAATAAGGCCAGGGGAAGGGACTATTCAGGGAAGTGAAGTGAGGAGAGGAGTGAACATGGGAACAATGTGGATACCTAAAAGAAATCTTATTTATCACTCAAAACAACAGAATCCCTAAGTTCAAGAACTTCATAAACTCCTAGTATTGCAGCATTGCTACACTATTCAGTTGTGTTTTCTCACATAAATGTTTGCACGTGTTTTTAATATGAAACTGAGTAAACAAACCACCCACAATACATTACACCATACTGTTGTTCTGTAAGAAAGCTATTCATTTCTGAGAACGTGCTGGAGAGGCACGAAAACAGGACACCCTAGGGAGAGAAACTGACTTCACTGGGGAACAAAAAAGAAACAGGTCACAGCTACTTGAAGTACCATGTGTCCTTGAGAAAGCTTTTTCCCTATTTGGTCCACTAGAAGATAGGATTACTTACAAAACTACTCACCATCAAATTTGAAAGTTGCCATCTTAAAAAAAGTTAGATCCGTTTCCACGTTCCTGTTTTGTACATCTACATTGGCATTTCTACTTACACAGAAAGAAACACATGCTGGAAAACATACTTAAAATATACTGCTTAAAAATAGGGAAGATGCTTTGTCATCATTTGTCATCTATGGTGCAGGAATAACTGCCGTTAACAAAGTGGGGTGAGACCATGCATTGCCCCTTGACTAATTCAAGGGAACAGCAAAGAAACCAGAAAGATTTAAAAAAATAACTGCAGGCTCAGCTGTTTCCTTCAGCCATTCTCCTAGTGAATGTACCATTTAAATAAGTATTTTAAACTCAGTTTGTAATTTTTTCAGAAAGCAATCGCATTTGCTGCATCTTGATATTGTGCCACTGCTCTTGATATGTACCAGAAAATTAAAACTTCTTTGTGTAACCTGCTGCCTAATTCTCTGAACATCAAAACAGACTTTTATCGTTTGCCTTCTTATGACTTGGTCACAGAGGAGGTCACCTCTCATTATCATGTCATCTTTAGGTCTTTAACTGAATTTTTAAATGAAACATTACAATAAATACGGCATGGGAAAAAGGACTTTCTATAGCTTGCTATTTTCATTGAATACACAATCAGGCACAATCCTTGCCAATACTTCTCCTATTTATAATTTTTAAATTTTAATTCCGTTTATTTCTGTTTCCTCTATAAACAATCTATTTTTACCTCTGCTAAGCAAAACTAAAAATATAAGTACTTGCCATCTCTAAGGCAAAAACCTAGTAACATGAAATCACAGAATCACAGAATGGATAAGGTTGGAAGGGACCACAATGGATCGTCTAGTCCAACCTCCCTGCTCAAGCAGGGTCATCCCAGAGCACATGGCACAGGATTGTGTCCAGAGGGTTCTTGAATATCTCCAGTGAGGGAGACCCCACAACCTCTCTGAAAAACCTGTCCCACTGCACCCGCACAAGTAAAGAAGTTCTTCCTCATATTCAGGTGGAACTTCCTGTGCATCAGTTTCTGCCCATTGCCTCTTGTCCTATTGTTGGCACCACTGAGAAGAGACTGGCTCCATCCTCTTGACAGCCTCCCTTCAGAGACTGATAGACATTGCTCAGTCATGTCTTCTCACCTTATCATCTTTTTCACCCTCAGTTGGACCTGCTCCAGGATCTCCACATCTCTCTCGTACTGAGGAACCCAGAACTGGAAGCTGTGCTCCAGATGTGGCCTCACCAGGGCTGAGCAGAGGGCCAGGATCACCTCCTTCAACCTGTGGGCAATGCTCATCCTAGTGCACCCCAGGATACCTTTGGCCTTCTTGGCCCCAAGGGCACACCGCCAGCTCATGGACAGCATGTTGTCCATCAGGTCCCCCAGGTATTTCTCCATGAAGCTCTTTTCCAGCAGGTTGGTTCCCATCCTGTACTGGTGCCTGGGGTGCCCCAGGTGCAGGACCCAATTTCCCTTTGTTTAATTTCAGATGGTTCTTCTCTGCCCATCTCTCCAGCCTGTCGAGGTCCTTCTGAAGGGCTGCACAGCACTCTGAGGTATCAGCCATTCCTCCCAGCTTTGTGTTGTTGGGGAACTTGCTGAGGAGGCTTCTGCCCCTTCATCCAAGTCACTGATGAAAAGTTAAACAATACTGGGACCAGTACTGAACCTTGGGGGACACCACCAGTGACAGGCCTCCAACTAGACCCTGTGCCACTCATTACTGTCCCACCCTCTGGAATCTGTCATTTAGCCTGTAATTACAGTAAACTCCGTCCATTAAGAAAACAAACCCTTGTAATATGTATGCCTGGTACTTCTATTGGTAGGAAACATTCCTTCTAGGATAGACACTGGCAGTCCCAAGCAGGTATACCCTACAGTAGCTACTTATTCAGTCAAAAGCCCAATTGTTAATTCTTACCAGATGTTAAACTAGACTCCAACATCTCATGACTAATCCATTGAGTCACTGATGGCAATCCCTCTTACCAGCTAAAGCAGGGACATACCTGAAAGTATAATGCAGGGAACAACTATCCTAAAAGCCTTCAGCACTTTGGGGCTGTTTAAAATAGAGTATTACTTGTCCAACAGCTCATTTACTGGTTTTCTTTGTTGTTCCACTGAGAAAAATCACCACTTTACAGGAAAAACACTAAAGTCTGTAATGATAAAGCACTGTCCTTGACTAATGGTTCATTTGTTCCAGTGATAAAGGACATCAGTTAATCCGACATTGTGTTTTCAGCTTTCTGTTATTGATTTACACTTAACTTTAAGAAACAACAACAGTTGTATTCCAGTATTTGTCTCAGAGCAGTTGGGAAACAAGTATAGCATGGCAACAACCATGTTGTAGAACTCACAGGGAAGGATTGGTCATCCCACTTGTCGTACTTAAAGAAGGTTTAAATCAGCGCCCAGCTTTGTTAGGCTGGCAACTAAGACTACAGGAAAGACAATAAAAAACACTGGAAACACCTAAGTGCATGTGACAGATAGAAAAGAAAAAGAAAAGTAAAATAAATAATATCATCTAAGTATTTAATAATATATAAACATGATGTAGTGTAATTTTGAGTTGCTGTTTAGTATGAAGGTAATTTAATGAAGCAAAACAGCATAAATTGAAACCAGAGAAAAAACCACCAGAACAGCTGCTAGGAAGCAGAGATGTGCCAGCATCAAGGCATAATAACCAGCAGCCACGAGCGTGATCATAGCATTTACACTCTTTTTGAATGAAGACAGGGAAAATCTGGAACACTGTGAGTTATTCATTTTTGTAAATTATCCCATCATTATATGGGAGAAAGCTGCTGTGAAGCTGAAGATTAGCACAATTTTTGCTAGATGACAAGGTATGAATAAGGCTCATCCTTTTGTTACAAGATAAAATATTCTTCTGCTACATTTTATGGGAAAGCAGTATGTAAAAAAGTGTAAAGGTTGAAAGGTTTGCTCTGTATGACAGTTACAAGTTCTGACCTCTGAGAAACCAAATGACAAAGTCCCAGTGACTTCAACAGCGCTGGAGCAATTTGGTCATGTACTTACTAGCATTTCACTCAGTAAAAACATACTACTGGCATGTCTTGCCTTGTACAATATTGCAACTGTTCCCTCTGCAATGACTTGCCAGCACTCAGACATGACCATTCAGTATTGCAAGTTCCCTGGGATGATAGACAAGAAAAAGCAGACAGCTCTGAACATGGCAGCAGGCTAAGTAAGGTATGCCTGAAGTCTTGTCCTAGGAGGTTTTTTCTTTGGCAAAGGGGCATATCAAAGAGAAGTGCTCTTCCTGGAAAACATTCCATAACTTTACACCTTTTACTGCTCAAATACAAAGGTATCAAAGCAATGTCTATGACTCTGAATGACCATCCCACCACTGTCCTTTTCTTGATAGGATTTAGATTTTCACTAGAAAATGGGCAACACTGCCAAAATTAAAAATTGTGGTTTACATCTTTTGACCAAAGATGATGTTTACTCTTTCAGGAAGCTAATGAGTATTTCTGCAACTTTCAACCAAAGGTAAGTGAAAACAAATTTGCAACACCTTAGAAATTATCACAGCACATACATAATTTTCTACACCTTGCACAGGTGCAGGGAGTGTGCACTTTCCTACAATCGGACATCCCAATGAACCAAGGACCTATGGCTGGGTGAATCTGCCTGAAGCATGGACTGGAAACAGCTATCCTCAGAAGACGTCTCTACCAAATTCAACTGGCAGCTCCGCTATTCGCATGAGAGAAAGAGAGGAAAGATGCACAGAGAAAAGTTTTTCTAACACTAGATATGTATGAATTTTGTCTATGTGGAATGAAGACTAGGCATCCAGGAGACACTCTGTCATGACTGATTTGGGGTCTTCCATGCTTCAGGCAGTATAAGGAATAAACCTGGGTTTGTGTTTTAGCAAAATCTGTCATTCTCTGCAGCTTTTACAAGGAAGCTGATACCTAAATACTAAGAATTACAAATTCCTATGGACCTAGAACTGGTGTAAAATATAATTCTATAACTATTCGGTCTTTACTGCATTTAATACAATCAGTGGAGTGTGATACCGGAGAATACAGTGCAATTACTTTCTGTAGTTTTGCAAATGGACATTTTGCTCTTTCTGCATTTCTTTCCCATTGCAATGAAAGGGATCAACAGGACATCAGTGACCTAAAAAGGCAGCAGTAATTTTATATAATTTTTGATTACAGAGAATATTGCCTGAGGACAGTCAAAAGGCTAATGGTCAACACATTTTGCTGGAATAAAAGAATCCCCATTAATGTCCTTGATATGTTTGGTTCAAATCAGACACAAATTCATGTCTTACATTTCACCAGAGTACTTGGTACCTCAGGATATAAAGTATTCTGAAAACTATGATTTTGAGGAGCCAATATATTCTGTGGAAGAATCATTTCACCTAAAAGTGACATGATATTTTTTGAATATTTGCTTCTTAGAGAAAGCAACTCATTAGCAAATCACAGTAGAAATCTCATGTGAGCATCAACAAAGAGTACTTAAACTAGCACAAAAGAAATGCCAGCATTTCAGAAAGTCCTGTTTCCATGCAGACACAGTTCAAGCGAAAGATCAGATCTTGGTAATAAATACAAAAAAGAAACCATACTAAACACTGGTGATTGATATTTATCATGTAGGTAAACCTTTACTAAAAAGTTAAAACACTGTATGGCATTTGCACCAGAAATTGAGGTAAGTACTGTAAATATAATTAAGATAGGAATAACAACATGCAGAAATAGTTTAAGAATGCCTTCTGTAATGGGGTTTGAATGGAATTAATGACATATTAATGTCTCCAGTGATCACAAACAAGTTACTAAAGTAAATTTGAATGTGGCATAGGATCTTAGTCTTCTAAGTATAAAATGTATTTGCTTTTCGAAGAGATTGTACACAATAGTTCTATTCCAAAATAAATATTATCAGTCATTCATAGTCCCTTAATTCAGCTGGGTAAATAACTGTAACCTTGTTTCATGGTACACAGACCTTTCACAGAATCTAGTCCAAAGCAATGAAAAGGAGGACAGACAATTCATTACATGTATTTCTTTCTCCCTTCATGAAGACAGTCTAAGAGTAAACACACAAAAAAACCTTAACCCTGGTTGAGGGCACTCAGGTATCATTGTTAAAGGTTGTAGGAGAATCTGTACTGAAGAGTTGCATCATGAGGCCTTCTAAAATTAAGTTCCTTCAGTTCTTCCATTGAACTTGTATAAGAAAGCAGTGTTGCAATGTTTCACGATTCTGAAGTTATTTACTGTATTGTCTATACGTAAGAGCTGCAACTGGGTCACAGAACACTGGAAGAAGACTTCAGATGTAGTGTCAAACTCCAAGCTCTGGAGTCAGATTTGCTCTTAAATCCTTTAATTTCACTGCTCTTTATCAAGATAAAGAGCTTTAATGTTAAGGAAAATCAGCCCTTTTTCTAGTCTGGAATTAAATCTAATTATTGGCTAACAGCTAAAAGCAATGAGCACTTCAACAGGTATCTCCTTTGGAAGCAAAGGTGCTGGTAATTCCCCTGAGAGGCTTCTACCCCATGGTCAAAGAAGGACCACCCGCAGGTGCTCTGTCCTGGTGGGAGGCAGGTACCCTTGCACTAATGGAGGCACTGAAACTGCTAGAAGACACAGGGCTTTCAACTCCTGGAAACGGCTTAGAAAAATCATGCAAAGAAAACAGTGGATGAGGACCACGGGATGCTCTGCAGAAAAAAGTTTGAGAAACTGAAAGAATTGCTGTGCAAATAATGTATGTGTCTGAGCTTCACCTGACTGCAGTTGGGCAAATATGCTTTTCCTAAGCACTTATTTACTGGATGCTATCAGAAACAGGAGACAGCACTAGTCAAGACTGCCTAGAGCACTAGAGCTTTTGATCAACACAATATGGCAGCTCTTACACTCTCATAAAGCTCTGAACAGCTAATATACCCTATCACTAGCTTTAATAATCAGAAATGATAATACTGGGATCTAGAGAAAGACTTGAATATTATAAATGATGCTATTACACACGGAGGCATGTTAATTATGGGCACCATAGTAAAACCACTATGCTGCTGTCTCAGTTATTTCTGCAGTAACTTATCCACTTTCTAGCAGTGACAACCTACAATGATGGATGAGGAAAAAGGACCTGAACTTAAATTGGAAGAAATAATAAATAAGTGACAAAAATAAGAGTATCTGTACTTGTCCAGTACTATATTGTCTTCATTTCTTCTCCCTTGCCACACATCCACTGACACGAGGAGGTAATTTACAATGTCAAGGAAACCCATGTCTGCCTGTGCTGAATTACTGCATTCATATTTCTACTTGTTTGTAGTGAACTAAACTCATAAGTCCAGCTATGTAGATGAGTCATACAGGCTGTCTTTCATTTAACAAGGCATCTTTAAATACCTCTCTTATTTAACTTGTACTCATTACCATCAGCAAGCAATGTGTGTGCCATACTATCCTAATTGCCACAAATCTGAGCAAGTAAATCATTAAAAGGTTAAGTTATTTTTCATGCTAAATTTAATGTACAGTATTAATCAACTTTATTTCATTGTTATGAGTAATGCAACATCCTAGAGTCAAACCGATTTATAATTATGCCCGATCACATGGCAGGGGGGAAAGAAGAACAACAAACAACAGACGGATGTCATTTCTGCTTAAATTCTCCATGTAAATTACAAACTGTTAAGTCAGACAGGGCTTTCTTTGCAGAGCACAACATCCATCTCACTGGTGCAAGAACTGAGACACATCTTTGTCTCAACTTATTTAAAAGTGAAGAAACCAAATACCTTGTAAACAACACTCAGCCTGCTTTATATTTCTCTATTTGAACTTTAGGTCTGCTTATTTCTTATTTCTGAATAGAAGTCTTTGAGACAATAGTGAAACAAAGCCGCTTTGGCAAAAGATGAGACATGCATGAGACAATTTCATGTGTTGCTGACATCACCACTATAGATAGGATGGATCTTTTTGTCCAACATGGAAATCTACAGATCAGATACATTTCTGATGAGTGGTGTGCATTAGGCACAGAGCATCCTTCCAGCTCCTCCAAAATGCATTTCTGTACATAAGAAGCATCTCTTTCATGTGCTACCTATTCCAGAATATTTTATTCTAGTTTAATCCTGCTGAATATCAGAGTACCAGTGGTAGATCCAGTTATTAACATATACTAAACTGCAACCCGTCACCTCCCTGAAGCTGAGAAAGCAAGCGCTTGGGTACCTCTTCAAAATAAATGACACAGCTGAGTTATCCCTATAATGTGGAGATACAAGGAGATACAACTTTATATATGAGTAGTTAAATATACTTCTTAGAAATATTAAACTAGTTAGTGGGAAATATTTGATTGTTCATCAATTAGACAGAAAACTCTAAGTTCTCTAAACCTGTCCCAGACAACTCTATTGCAGATGCAAGTTGATCTAATTTGGTTCATCACAATGAATTTGATTCAAGTGAGGTTTCCATTTATTTGTTCTGATAGGTTGCTTAGCATTAAAAATATGCTCTTAACAATTGCTTGTAAGTCTGCTTTCATATTGCTGTAGAGCAGGCAACTTGCTATGCACATTTGCATTCACCTTGTCTCTGCCTTGGATGTATTAACCATTATTGAGAGTTATACTACTTAATTAGGGAAAAGAATAAAAGATAACTACTTTAGAATAGTTATACAGGTACAGCATAATTTTTCTGTGGAAAAAATCCCCAAACACACACGTATTCCAAAGACTTATCTCCAAAATAGTTTTATCAACTGCCCTTTATCTCATGATGTACTTTGAAATGGCAGTTGTTGGCAGGAGAGACAGATGTGATATTTTTATCCCCATAGCCGTAAGTCATAGAGTTTGTGTGTTCTTTGCATCACCAGAAATCACCCTGTTAGGATGTTCCAGATCCCACAAAACTAACAATTGGCAAAATGCGTTATAGATTATACACTATCAAGATAAGATAGCAAATATTTTTCTTTGTATTATTTTATGTTTTACATTGCAAAATATTATGGGAAAATGCAATGAAGCAGAAATATATAAGGCAAACAAAATTTATTTATATTGCAAACATATGTGGACCATTCATCATTCATTCTCAGAAGGTCAGCTATGTTTGAAAGCTATGGCAGATATCATCATGAAATAACTGCTTCAGAACACTTCTGTGACAGAGTATCTCAGGTCAAGCGGAACAAACACGTGCGGTAGCATCACTTACTGTTAAATGTAAAATTAGGTTTACATTTATGATTAAACCCAGAAAATACACTTTCAGGCAGAACTGGAATCACTGGTTAGGTATTAAGCTGAATGTTTTGACAAAAATAGTATTCAAGTCACAAGACTGGGGAGAAAAGTGCTGTCAAGAAAATAATGAAAAGACATTTACCTTGTGCAACTGATAGTATTGCTTGGCACCTATTCCTCCTTGCTCTTCTCCTGTCCATAGCACCAAGCGCAGTGTCCTTTTTGGACGAAGTCCTAAAACACAGTTTTTAATATTGTTTTTAATATTCAATACAGATATATTTTGAGTATTTTTTGCATTCATCTCCAGCCACCAATGGATGAAAAGCCTGTGTTTCCACAAACTAAACACAACTTATATCAAGTGTGGGGTTTTTTGTCTAGAATACCTTTTTCTTGTTTAGGGAGAAAGATTGGGGCATGGGAGAGAGCCCACATGAGGAAGAAATGGGCAGTTGTGGTGCTGCTACCAGTTACAGCAGCACAAGAGAAGTACATTTCAGGGACATAATGAAAGTGCCTGAAAACCACACCAGAAAGTAACTACCTTGATAGATTTCTGAAACACATGCTTCCGTCATTGTGGTTGTCTGCCATAAGTAATGCACATCCGCTTGTAGCAGATCCAAATCAAATTTTCATGAAAACTACCATTGCTTTGTCATGGTTAATTTATTACAATTAATTGAAAATGAGCTGCTGGATTTTTATGAGAAATGTTTATCCATTTCAAGAACCGAGGGGCTATGTAATATTACTTTGCTTTTTATCAGAGAAATTAAAAGTAGCAATCTGTACTTTGGAATCTGAAATAGAGTCAGCTGCTAAATGTATGCCCGACTGTCTGAAACAAGGCAAACATGAAGCCATTTTCTATTTTGCTATGGTAGCTCAATCATAAAGATAAGTTCTCAGATAAATTTTGAAACCATTTTTGCCATGGCAGAACTGATCAGATAGAAGTTGCTGTCCTCTATTTATTTGACTGTTTCTATTCATAAATTAATACAATGAGAAAAACTTGAGAGCATGGAAGAGCAAACAGATAAAGAAAAAACTGTTCTCTGTGCAGTGGAATGCTAATTATGTTAGAGAAAAAAATAAAGAAAAAACATGAGGAGATTATCACAAGTGATAAAGCATAAAGTACCACACACACTTTTGTGCTGAGGACAAATAGTATCAGTATCACTGTCAAAACTTATTTCATTTCCTAACTGAAATGGATGAAGACTGCCAATAGACTTGTCCTTCATTAATTTTTTTCTGTCAACACAATTAATATGATCTGAAGATTTCCTTCTCAAAACTGCATGCTAGCAATCCTCAGAACTGAAGGCAAAATATAGAAGGAATACCCCAAATCTGAATAAAAGAGCTTGGATTTTCCAGTATTTTATAATGAAGTGCAAACAAGTGGTTTAAAGGTGTATTTTCTGAATGTCGATCTGCTGACTGTAAACAGAAAGGTTGTCAAACCTCATTACTTTAAAGACAACCTCCTGCACACCTCCCAGTGGATTCCCTGCTCTCCTAAATCACAACAGTAACGGATTAGCCTCCTTTGCTTTCCAAATTAGTCAGATGGCCTATGAGGTAAAATTGAGACAATAAAATAGCTATTGGTTTAAAGTCAGAAAGATTCAAGCCTAAAATAACCCCAAATGTGTCAGCAGCTTGGTTAGAAGAGGTGGCAGTAAAAAAGAAAAAGTGCTGGTATAAAACATAGAGGCCAGTGCTGTAGTATGGTTCCAGCAGCAATGCAGTTTAAGTGGAAAAAGGAGGTTTATTTGTCATACCACAAAATGCAAAGTGAAATCCAATCTCCAGCCTACCACACCAAGCCTGTGAGAATAGCTTCGGCAGGAAATGCTTAACACAGGAGTAGCACCTTCTGGCTCCTCCCAGGCAAAAATCAAGCTGCTTTAGTCTGCCACTGCTGCCCTAAGGGGGACTTGGGCCAGTGATCAGAGGGTCCTCATGGCTGGCTCAGATGGGCTGTAACCCCAGCTCCTGCTCTCCAGGTGCTTGAGATGATCTCAGCTCACTTGTGGAGAAGACATTTGAGATTCTTATGGCCCCCTCCTTGCTCATCATTGCATCTGTCCACTGAAGCTGGGGAAATAAAAAAGCCCCGCTGAGCTTTGGTCTTTCCAGTCCGGGAGGTGGTGTATCAGCTCTTCCCATCTCACAGATTCCTGTTGGCAAATTCATTTGTGTGTTCTACTGAAATTAAATGGGCAACTTAAAAAAAATAAAAATATGTAAGCTATGGAGGCAGTTATTTTAAATACAAACAAAGTCTATAGAGAAAAATTTAATTTCCTCATTATCTTATTCTGAAAGCGATAAGTATTTATCTACCTGTTATTAAAAACAGAGCTAATCTGACCAAAGAACAGCAAACAAATCCAGTATTCAGAAGAAAAATTGCTAAGAATATTCTCAATGCATGTTTTTATTAGAAAAAAAATGAAGTACTGTATTCAAGTTTAAAAAGTTTTTAAAAGTAAGTTTAACTACTTTGGTTTGCTTCTTAAAAACTACTGGGTCCTAAGCATGGTATCATCTTCACAAAATCAGAAGTCTTTCAGATCACAGCCCAAATATGTATTGAAAAGACATGATAAAACAGCAATTGGGCTAGAAAACTATGTTTTATGATGGGTGTAATGTATAGAAGGGTAGGTAGACAATTTTAAAATGAAAAAAACCTGTTACACAAATAAAATTGTGCCTCTTTCCTTGTTATCTGAACAAATGACTTAGTACATAGTATTAAAAATAAAGAGGATATCAGAAGAAAAAACCTACAGATGAATTTCCAAACCTCCAATGTTTTAGAAAAATGTATTAGCTCATTTCCCCCCGCTTCTACCTTACCCTTAACTGGGAAATAAAATCATAGTTTACCTCAAAGGTGCATTTTGCTGATCAGCCTCTATATTCTTATGGTTTTTTTCAAGCATAAAAAAGATACTATGGGCATGTGGACTCCTAAGTTAAGGAATGAAATAAGAACATCAATATGGTCGATCTGTGACTAAGAATACATCTGTAGCAAGCACAGCAGGACACTTGGTCTACTACACTCCCTCTGTGCTGGAGTGGCTGCTATCCTTTCCTTCTCCTTGAGTACACCAAACACTTCAGCCATACCAATGTGCAGGTCTTATTGACTCTATTTTCTGTTTCTTTTAAATCATCATAAGTTGCTCATATATGTAGGTATCTGCAGCAAGACCTGAATTTTATGTCCTACATGTCTTGCTCATGCTTGAGAGAATTGAGACATTCCCACACAGCAAAACTGAAATGTATTGTTTGGTACATGTAGAGATAAATCATAATGGCCTGTCACATGTAAAACAAAAAATAAACCCACTTCACTCTCAAGACAGCACACAAGTCAGGAAGGAGAACTTGAATCATCTTTTTAAAATCAAAATAGAGATCAGTACTATAAACACAAAATTTCCTTCAGTGACTATTTTCCCACTTTATAAACATAAATCCTTACTGATGGGGAGGATGACAAAGATAAAGTATTTTCTAGGAAGATGGTGTGTATGTGGCTAACAGGCTTCTTCAATGACATTGCAAGACTGACCAGTTTACAAAAACATAAAAAGTATTCCACCTGTGTGAAAACAGGTATTTTCCCTGTAAGTCAAGGCACTGGGATCACACACAAGCAAATCAAATAACTTTTCAGCTTAAATGAGGCATATAGACAAACTGCAACTGGATGTGAGTAGACTAACAGGTATCAAGGTTTAATCTCAGCCAAGCCCCTCACAGCCCTTGCTCACTCCCCCGCCAGTGGGACAAGGGAGGAAATCGGAAGGATAAAAGCTAAAAACCTCATGTGTTGAGATAAAGACAGTTTCGTAGGGAAAGCAAAAGCTGTACACACAAGCAAAGCAAAACAAGGAAGTAATGCATTCCCAAGACCCTGCATAAATGGTCTAGAAAAGCCTTGATCTGAGCATAAAGTACAGTAAGTTGCACTTAATAATTCTGCCCCTCTACCTCCCCTGGTGAGATCCCACCTGGAGTACGGCATCCAGCTCTGAAGTCCTCAGCACAGGGAAGACATGGACATGTTTAAGCTGGTCCAGGGGAGGGTCACAAAGATGATCAGACAGATGAAACTTCTCTCCTATGCAGAAAAGCTGAGACAAGAGAAGGCTCCAGGGAGACCTTAGAGGAGCCTTTCAATAATGGAAAGGAGTGAATAAGAAAGATGGGGACAGACTTTTTCAGCAGGGCCTGTGGCAATAAGGACAAGGAGCAATGGTTTTAAATTAAAAGAGGGTAGATTCAGATTAGAGCTAAGGAAGATGTTTTTTATAATGAGGGTGGCGAAACACTGCCACAGGTTGCCCAGAGAGGTTGTGGATGCCCCATCCCCAGAGAAATTCAAGGTCAGATGGGACAGGGCTCTGAGCAACCTGATTGAGATGAAGCAGTTCCTGCTCATTGCAGGGGAGTTGGACTAAGTGACCTTTAAAGATGCTTTTCAACCCAAACTATTCTCTATGTTCTCTTACTTCTAATACTGCTAATTTACTGCTTACTTCTAATTCACTAATGTATTTGCTTTAGGAGCTACTAGGGAGAGGTATATACAGATATATCATCCTCAAGTATTGTCCTCTGCTGCATTGAACCTACATGAGCTATAGCCTTTTCTGCATTGTTACCCTGTGGCTTGGAATTTCTTTAAAAGGCATTTATACAAAAATATTTATAAGTATTTATACAAAAAAGTATCAGGATACATAATGATGCTGCTGACAATCTTTAAATTCCTCTTGTACGCCCTACCTTTTTCAAGTTTGCAGCTGATTAGACATAGGGGATTTACTGGGTGCCATTAGTTGAGATATTTCTATCATGCATGCACTTCCCATAAAATACCTGGAATTTCCAAAATTTGTGCCATAGCATAAGATAAAAATAAAACCAGTACTCCACATTTTGCTACAGAAGATAAGAACTCATCAAAAACAGTGGTGCAATCTGCTATTACCTGATTTATGTATCCTGTGGTATGGGCAAGCAAGAGAAGGGCTCTTACCCCTCGCAGCCTGTTTGCCTGCCTAATTGCAAATAATATACATACAGAAATAAACCATAATCAACAGGATCATAGTAATAACACAGTTAATTGAAGATGTCCAGATTTTTCCTCTGAAGACCAAGAAGTCTCCATTCTAAACCAGAAGTACTTTGGCTTTCATTCTGTTGTTAGAAATACAGCCCTCTATGGTTCAGACAATTGATATCACTATTTGTGCAGAAAAGTGCCTGTGTACCAATTTATTTAAGAAGAAATTGGTTTTTCTATTGAGTGACAAATGATTTCACAGAGAAAATCATAGAATGATAGAATGGCTTGAGATGGAAGGGACCTTGGAGATCATCTGGTTCCAACACTTCACTAGGTCAGGTTGCTCAGAGCTCCATCCAACCTAGCCTTAAACATTTGCAGAGATGGGGCATCTGCAATTTCTCTGCGCAACCTGTGCCAGTGCCTCACCACAAGCACAGTAAGGAATTCTTTCCAAATATCTAATCTAAACCTACTGTCCTTAAGTTTGAAGCCATTGACCCTTGTCCTGTCACTACATGCTCTTCTAAACAGACTCTCTTCATCTTTCTTGTAGGCCTCCTTCAGGTACTGGAAGGCCACAATCAGGTCATCCCTAGGCCTTCTCTTCTCCAGGCTGAACAATTGCAATTCCCGCTGTCTTTCCTCATAGGAGAGGTTCTCTATCCTTGTAATCATCTTTGTGGCCCTCCTCTACACTCACTCCAGCAGGTCCACATCCTTCTTATGTTGGGGTCCTCAGAGCTGGATGCAGTGCTCCAGGTGGGGTCTCACCAGAGCAGAGCAGAGGAACAGAATCCCCTCCCTCGCCCTGCTGCCCACGCTGTTTTGGATGCAGAAAACGACACGTTTCGCTTTCTGGGCTACTAGTGCACATTGCCAGGTCATGTCCACCCTCTCACCAATCAGCACCCTCAAGTCCTTCTTCACAGAGCATCAAAATTAAAAGATTCAAAAAACAAAGCAAAGAACAGCTGAAAAAAATCCTTTTAGTACTACTTAAACCTTGATTATAACATATTTCTAATTCTCTAGTGAAGCTCAAATTAGACACGGGAAACAGCTTTTGGCTTGGGAAACTGCCTTTCTTTTCTTCTTAAATCAGTCTAACACAGTGCAATCTCCTTGATTTTTGTCTGTTGATAGCTTCTTTTTGCGGCACTGAAGACAAAGCACTGCAAAAAATAGCACTGGGAAGCAAGTAAACCTCCGAGTCTTGAAGGTCTGGAATAAAGACAGATGAGGTCTGGAGGAGAAGAGATGCAGCATTGCAGGAAGAAGACAGAAAATAGTCAGGTCTGGGGCTGGAGAGGGGGAAATGAAAGTGGAGTGATGAGCCAAGATGGATACTGCAGCTCAGTCTCGCCTGGGGCTGTCAGCTTGCTCAGAAACATGTTTTGGGAGTTGAGAGGACACGACTGTGCCACTGGCACAGACTGCGAGCAGCTGCTTGGACAGGCCCTTCAAGGAGGGCACAGGGGGACAGCAGTGCCCAAGGTGAGCCAGTCTAGGGACTGGGTTTGCAGAGCACCAGCAGCCTTGACAGCAGTGCAGCAAGACACTGGGATTACGCAAGCAGTTTTCCTGTTTTTAGGGAGGCTGATGATCTTATGACGGAAGGGCAGATTTACAGAAGAGTGGAGAAGGGAAATGTGAGAGGTTTTAGATAGATTTATTTTTAAAAAGCAATGCAATATCCAAGAGGAAATGTAAAGGAAGGAGCTAGGTATACAAGACCGGAGGGGAAATCTGTGAATGATTTGCAAGTCTAGTAACTAAAAATAACATAGATTAAGCCTTTTGACTGGGGAGGTGAGGGGAAGAAGAGGGAAGCCAAGCCTGGTGCTGTGGGCTGCAAGACAGGTGGCAACAGTGCCAGAGGGATGGTTTCTCTGTGAACACCTTCCTGGCACCTGGCAGCACAGCTCAGGGGCACTTCTGTTGAGAAGTACTGCCAAATGTGCTTGTCGGCACATGGGGTTTTAAGTGAAGAACTGGTTCGTGTAGTGTCATGAAGACATTACAAGTCATGTGTACCAAAAAAAAAAAAAGAAAAAAAAAGGAGAAGAAAAGGAAACACAATACTTGCCTGTGTAAAACAGCAAAGCACAGAGTCAGCAGAGAACTCCTCCACCCCATGCCCTGCTCTGGTCCTGTCAAAGTGTTCTCTGAGTCTCACAAAAGGAATAAGACACTGTCCACCTTTAAAATACACCTTATTCCTCTTTAGGAACACATTCTTCCTTAAGGGTATTTGTGATCTCATCAAACTGTGGAGCAGAAAAGGTAATGTGGGGCCCACTCCCACACTCTCTGGGATTACAAATATCAGACACGGTTAGATCATAACGAGTGGTCGGTCTGTATTCTGCCTCTGCTGCCCTGCTCTTTGGATTAGAAAAAAAAAAATCTGTTAGGCTATTCTGAGAGCTGATGAGTCAGAAAATGCAGCAGGCACACTTCTCCCTATGGAAAATTTATACCTTAAAAAAAATGACAGTAAGGACAAGATGCCCCTTACTTCATTTGGGAAGGATTTCAGCACTTCACCATGTCAACCATGTCAGAGATTTGAAAAAAAACCCAGTAACACAAAACAGCTACTATTGTCAGGTTTTTAAGATTTTTATAGATAATCAGAGCTCAGATTTTTTCTTGAATTTTCTGGATAAATTAAAGCTTGCAGAGAAGCAGCAATCCACAAGACAGAGGGCAAAATTGCTATGGAGGGCTGTATATCTAAATTTACCACCAGATTGGCAACTTTTTATGTTTGCAGTCACCCCTCTGCTATGTCAACACAGTACGAAAATTGAAGATTTAAGTACTTGCCAAATATGTATTCAACCAAATGTTAAAATGAAGGAATAAATACATTTGTAGTGTAACAGCATACACAGATATTTCATATCACGTAGATTTAATAGAATTGAAAACATGAAGGTCAGAGTAAAATACTCAGCTTTGGGAAAGTGAAAAGAATGTAGGAACAAGAAGTTAATAACAGGCATACTTGATTAAAGAAAAAAAACAGCAACCGTAAAATTAGTCATTTAATTATGTTTCACAACATATCTCCTAGACAGCAAGCAACTACACCATCACAAGAAATTCAAAAAACTGTTTAACAAAATATTTTGCAAGCATGTTAAAATTGCATTTATATGACTTCAATTAAACTAGCAGAAAAGGAATTACTCCAGTGATCACATTTTTAATAAAACATATCTTTAGTCCTCATATATTAGCCAGTGAATTTGGACTGGAGAAATGTAACTTCATACAAAGACTACAGTGAACTGTATAAAAATCTGTCTAATGGTTTTCCAGCCGCATTAGTCATGGGTATAATGTGGATGAGAGTTACAATTTCAATTTTAAGTAAGTTTTAAGGGGGAAAAACTGTCTAATCAACTCCTTATGAGTTACATAAGTAGTAACTCAGATAGTACCTTAAAAATCTTACATGAATTGTTTTAAAAAAATTTCTGTAGTTTTCTGTGTCTTTTTCCTACGAAACAGAAATTTGGTTGTACCAGATCCATGTCTACATCTATAGGAAAGGTGACTTATGAAACCCCAGTTCAGCTTAATGCTGGCAAAGAGACAAAGAGGAGAAATGGCACATATCATCTATCACCACACATTTCTCCCTTTTTCATGTTTCATCATCGTCTAGGAATGCAGGAAAGCTGTGTAAAAGGTGTGATGACTGGGATTAGATTTTGTCAACAATCATTCTTCCTTCATCAGGCTACTCTAGCAGCAATGGCATCACCATCCTACCCTGGGTATGAAAGAGGAAAATGTTCCCTGTTCCCTGTTCATCTACTTGACTGCCGGTATTCATTGGCTCTGGCAGCTCCCCATAGCAAGTATTTTCTAACATGAAAGAACAGGATTCTCAGAAGCACTTTGAGGCACAGTCCAAACAGGAGACTTCCTGGTCTGAGGCGGCATGCAGACATTACCAACATGGGCTCAGTGCACAACACAACAGCACAAGCAGGGAACTGTTTACTCTGTACCACAACCCACCACTACAGTGGTCTTTGGAGTAGCCTTTCCTGGAGTCTGTACCGACTACTTCAGTAGAAACAGGGGTTCAGATAGCATTAACTGGCAACACCTTACACTGGCTGCAGTTCAAGTAATTGAAGGGGAAGATGACAAGTTTGTCATTTGACAAATTCACAGCTCAGCCATTGACTTCTGAAGATGTCCCCAGACTGAGCAGTAGCTTGTGGATAGGTATACACCTCTGGGCTTGGCAGGGCACCAAGAGCTGACTAGCAATGAAGCAAGAGAGACCCAAACATAGCCAGGAAAAGGTAGAAAACACATTTCTGAACAAGGAAAGAGAGCTTGTGGGTAAATGTTGCTGAAAGAAACGTGGGATGTGAACAAAGAACCTGTTGACTGTTTATTTCCTCCTGTGCTAGCAGAGATGGGACTCTGAAAATAAACTAGACTGTAGAGTCAAGTAACAGCCCCCATCAGTTTCTATTCTCAACAGGAAAAAAATTTGATTCCAGATGTTTTAATTAGAAAGAGACATAACACTTATCCACTTACCATTTTTTTCAAAAGAAAGCAGTGAAATTCACTCATCAAAATTAACTGGATTTCTAACTCCAGTAGGCTCCCTACTACTATTAGGAGACTTAAAATACCATGTTTGGAAACCTGACACTTCCATACAACCACCTTCTAAACACTTTTCTCTATTATTGTCATTCAGTTCCTTCAAGTGCCCTTTAGGGATGAAAATCCCACATTTCCAGCTCTAGACTGTGAAGTGGTTTTGGCAGGGCAAGAGGAGGGCAGAACACCTGTGGCCTCAGCTGGGAAATGCCCCTCAGCCAAGCAACGTGGGAGCACAGCTGGATTAGGAGCAAAGGGACAGCACTAGCTAAAGCTCTGAAACCATTGGACACACACTAGCTGCTTCTTGCTCAAATACACTGTACACAAGTGTGACTCCGGAGCAAGAAGAGCTACAGGCTTGAAATGCTGGGAAAGGAGCACAAATATCTCCTTCACAGAAACCGACAACCAACATCCAAAGCAGGATCAAGTCCTGTAAACTGTCCAACCAAAGACAAAATATGGCAGCAAAATAAATTTTGTGGGATTTTATGATCTTCTATGTGTAGCTGCTTAGCTAATCTTTCATCTCGTCTGGAAAAGCAACTTCTTTTGTAAACCTTGTGTGAGAGAGGGACATGAGAAGCTGTGTTTCAAATGACATCAGAGCACTAACCGGACCAACATCAAAATGCTGAGGCAAATGGCATTGGCCAGCTCCAGATACGTTCTTTTTTGCACATAAACTAACAAACACAAAATTTTAGAATTATAAATGCAACCTGAAAACAAGTTGGGTTTGAGATTTCTAGACTGTAATTAGCAACACAGCTGTTGTTCTGTAAAACTAGAAAACTGCAATTTGCTTGAGTGCTGTCTCTCCTACGGCTTCCAAAGGCCCTCAGCACACCACATTACAGCTCATGCAATATCCCACAGATTCCCTCAGCTTAAAGATGGGAACCCATTAGCCTTTCCTCTCTAAATGACCTCCAGTATCTTCCCATCATCTCTTAATTACCCCAAATAATGCTCTCAATACTGCCATAGGGGTATTTGCTATCACACACAGTTTGCACACAGATTAAAAGGAAAGAGATTGGTGATTACCACAATGTTACACATGTTCTGGTAACCAGATGTTTCCCATCCTAAAAAAAGGATAAAAGTGCCTTCTTCCTGCCTCTCCTTAGGTGGGTCATAAGTGCACTTGTCCATCTCTTCTCAATCACTTCATGCACAAGAGTATATCAGAACTTCCTATTCTGAATATTTTTATACCTCTATCAAATTTAATTAAAATAGATCAAAAGATTAAAACCTGCAGAGGGCTGGGCAGGGCAGCAGCTGCCAGACATTGCAGAAGGCAAACTGCACATTGCACAAGTTTACTGACATGGACATGCTGCCTGCAGTTATGAGCGGTAATTTCTTAAGCATCAGAAATCCTCAGCTAATCGCAACAGCCTTGGCTTCCCTGAAGGAAGGGGAGTTTACCAGTTCAGACCAACTCACAAACCGCCTCAGCAACTCTAAAAACATTTTTATTCCCAGTAAAAGGAATAAGGAGTAATAACCAGCTGAAATGTTCATCTTGCTTCACAGAAACAACTTTTGTGGAAACATTTCTAGTTCTTTCTTTTTTAAGCACATCTGCCAAGAAGCAGCTTGCCACAGATCTTGCCAACCAGTGGTATATGTAAGCTTCAAGAATTTAATTAATGTTTTTCTTTCCTTTGTGCTTCATTAAACTTCATTATTAACTGTGATACAAGACCTCTTTGAACACCAATAGTCAGTATGGCCATTAGTGAATTCTTCTGAGATTAGCTACCAGCAAAGCAAGCAGCCATGAGTGTAGAGTTCGTACAGAGAACTTGATATGGATGCACTAAGGAAAATGCTTCTTTTTACTCCAGTCAGGACATGTCCACAACCAGTGTGGGTACCAACAGATGCACAAGCTGGTGCTGACATTTAACTGTATGTTGCTGAAGGGGAAGTTTTGAGAGTGAAATTGCACCTCCACAGAAAACATAGCAAGATTCACCCTGTTGAAATGTAATCTAGAAGTCAACATCTGCTCTGAAATTGCTGCCCGTGCTTCCTCGCTGAAGAAGGAGGAGAGGGAATGGCACCACCAACAGGTACCCCCTTTCCATCATCCCCTGCGGAAGACAAGCAGAGAGATATTACATCTATTAGAAGCAATTCAGACAGACTGAAACTTTTCACTTGTTAGCTCTTCTACTTTCCAGAGCTAACTGAATGGTTATAGCTTTAAACAAGAGTTCAAAAACTACAGCAGCTCACAGTCGGCCCTATGTTTTTAAGGTACTACTCTTTTGAAATGTATACATGGGATTTTACATAAATTAAATACTTTTATTCCACTCTCTGGTAATATAATGCAAAACAGTTTCAGTTCAGTCAGACCTTCATGCAGCTGCCTTTCTCTCAAAAATGTTAATGAGAAGTCAAAATGGAAAAAAAAATCCTACCAAATGTTTGACGTTTTGAAGACTATGTAAAACTACTTCAGATTGTGCTACTGGTACATGTCCTTGTAGGGAACGTGTAACTATTATGGTGCCTGAAAAGCTAAAAAACCCAAAAGCAAAACAAAACAAAAAGAAAAAAAATATACCAATATGATACAGAAATTGCCACCTCAATTAGAAAAATAAAAGCTAACACTGAAGATTCAGGAAATATGAGGAAGTACAAAGGCCAACACATTAAGTAACTGATTTACTTAGAAATAAAAGCAAAAACTATTAAAAATTTTACTTGAGGCAAGAAAACAAACTATATTGCTTAAAATAAAATCTTACCCTCTTAAACCATTATTTTAATGATTTTAAAATTAATTTCATTTATTTGGTCCTAAGCCAATAGTTATTAAATGGTTTTGGGAGGAGGTTATGTTGAAAGTATGGAATTGCATTTAAAACATAATAATTTTTCAAGTATTACATGAAATTGTCAGAAACCAAATTAAGAGGCATAATTTGTGTCTTGTCCATAAGCCATGTCCAAGGGTCACAGTGATATCATGATGAATTGCTATTAGACCATCACTGAAAAAACCTGCTTCAACAGTGTAGTAGTATTTTGCTTTCATTAACCCAAAGGAGCATGGCAGAAGTACTGCTATTATTTCTTATTACACAATATAAACTTCATATTCTAGAAATCATATTTCAGAATGCTCATTTCAGCTTGAGGATCATATCACCACAGCTCTCAGATCAGCAATACTCTGGTAAATGCAGACACAGTTTTTATGGCTACACAATGCACCACAGCTTTAAGACTCCCTGGACACAGTAAAAAAATTCTACACATGCATAGAGCCAATTGAGTTGCCTTATCTTCATTTCAAATGTATTTGGTGGACTAGTCTGAGACTAAATTTATCAGGGTCCAAAAGGATATCAAACAAAGTCTCCACAGTTCAAAACACAATGCTCATTCAAAATACAAGCCATGGAATTGATTTTAAATAAAAGTCATTAATTTGTTCCTCACACAATCTCCACATCTTTTTATTTTGCTGTCCTTCTTTTTTTTTTGGTCAGATTTTATATGCATAAGATACAAAATCTGCATTAACCAATCTGCTATGGAGGCCAATTTGTGAAAGGCCCTATGCTCCTTGGTTATCTACAGATATGAAGACCCAGCAGTCCTCTCCCAGCCTTATGCTCCTGCAGAACACTGATACAACAAGAAGAGCAGAACACAATAGCTGCCCAGAACAGAGGGCATCAGCAAAGGCTCCAGCATTTCCCAGCTGAGAGTACAGCATTTCACCACAGGCTGCACAGCAAACACACAGACTACTACCAGAGGAAATCAAATATTTGAACAAGAAGAAAGTGATGCATTTCAGTCATGCATGAAGGAAAACCCAGTGAATAAGAATTATACAATGCCACCATGAACTTGCCCTTAAGAAACACAGAACAGTTTATTCTGAATGGAATAGAGTACCAAACACAGCAGAATAACTTTTTTTCCTTGAAGGTGGAGGAAACACAGAGAATTTTCCAAGCATCATAAAAAAAAAGATTAAAAAACACTAAAAGAAGGAGTAGACCTGGATTGTCCATAGAAAAATCCTATTTAGTTTGCTTTTAAAAGACCAAAAATTTAAACAGACACACTTTGTTTTAGTTACAGACTGATAATCCAATCATTCCAAGGCTGGGAAAAGGAGAGATTAGAGGTTCAAACAATGCAAAATAAAGGAATAGGAACTTACATGGAGTCTGATGTTCATGACTGCAGTATGCAAGCAGCTAATCACATAACAGAGCTTGTCTACAAAGAGCTCTTCAAGAAAGACTGAGATTGCTGAAGTGCACAAATCCTTCCACTGGGAAGCAGGGAAAGATGGTTTATTATTGAAAGGCTTCCAGGGCTAAGAGCAGGAGCAGCAGCTGATTTTAGTTTCTAACGAATACACTGGACATTCCTCTTGACCACAGGTTACATTTGTGGAAAAAGGGAATAAGGAGGAAAAATAGATTCCATCTGATGAAGGGGGAAAAGCATCCTTGGATATCAACTCAAGAATCTAAAAAGTCTGTTTCGAACTAGTTTTGAGGCGTAGTGACAAAATGAGTATTTGTGCTCAGAGACGTGGATAAAATATAAAATCCAGTTTAGACATCACACAAAATGTACTAGAAATGCAATGCATTAAAAATATTTTTAAATTAAAGATTTACCCAGATCCTTAATGAGTGATAATGCTTCCCATGATATAAATGCTCCACCACCATCATCCATAGCTCCCTGCCCAACGTCCCAGCTGTCCAGATGTCCACTGACCAATACAACCTAGAAAAGCAGTTACAAGAAAACATATCTACATGAAAACACTGAAGCAGAAATTTCTGTTTAGCATTTAAGCATTTTAATGATTTTGTCATAAAGTTGGCATTTTAGTTTAGAATAGGAGGAAAGAAATTCAAATAAAACCAAAACGTTCTCTAGTTGCTGAATATTAATCTGGGATTCTGCTACTTCAAACCACTGCCTAAGTAAAACTAGATAAGCTGTGAGAAATGTTTAAATGAAAGGTTTTATCTTGTACATTATATGAAAGTGCATACTTTCCGGAGATGCAGGACTACTACACTGCTGACTGGTGAAATTTTCTTTCATATTCCATCTGTTTAAGCCCTAAGGCATGAAATTTGATTAATCCTATTTTTGGGTGCATAAGGAAAAAATATGAACTTAGACTAAAGCATTCCCAGAGGTTTTTGTTTTATTACATATCTATGGTACTTGTCACAGAGAACCTCTAATTTACTACTAGATCCCCTATGTGCTACAACAATGACAAGATATTTTATAGTTCCATTAGTCATAAGGATATTTTAAAACATGGCAGCAGGTCCCAGATGGGTTTTCTGCACAGGAAGTTTCCTGACTACAGTAGAGAATAGTAGTATGGGCATCTCCAGAAACATCCACTTTCAGATCTGAACCCTTCAAATGTTGACAAGCAGCATCAGACCAATACCACAAATGTGACAGTTCCCTAACTGGGCCTTAAGCTGAAGGGCTGATGGATCTATGATTACAATGGAAAGGTCAAGGAGGCACAAAAACTGAGCCAAGCAGACAGTGTGGTAAAATGGTGCAACAGCACAAAACGAAGAGCACGATGCATTCAACCTATGACAACTCAGCACTAAGGAAAAACTAAAGGAGACCCTGGAGCATCCACCTGTGTTCTGCTCAGAACTGGCCATACACAAAGGGATGCTTCCCACTCTCTGGTTAGCTGATGTCAAACAAGTCTCAGAGTTGTGGGATCCAGAAAAAAATAAAATATATTCATTCTTTCTGCCACTGTCTTCTCCCTAAGGGATGAGGATCTCCTGGTATATTATCTCATCTTCTATTCACCACAGGACAACTAGTCTAGCACTGAAAATAAGAACATAATGCATTTTTCTTGTTGTAACTCCTGGAAGGCAAGAGTCTATGCTGTAAAGCAGGGAGGAACATTGCAAGGAAGTAACTCAGAGCCCAAACATGAAGATCTCTATTTTCTTCTTCATGTGAGATAAATCGAAGTATGTCTTCACTGGATATTAAAATTAATGGACTAACGATCATATTGTGGTAGGTTGAAACTTGGTTGATAGATAAGTTGCCAACCCAATGGGAGGGCTGGTAACGCCTCTGCAATAGCATATTTGAAGAGAAGCAAGGGCGGGAACTTTCCCTTTCGTTCCTGCCCCAAGGGTTGAGGGGTGGCTGGAGGTGCAGGGCCCCTGGCCCGGGCCCAGGCCAGGCCCCTTCCCCTCGAGCCCTGGCGCGGCGGCGGCGCGGGGCCGGCCCTCGCCCCAGGGGAGAGCTGTCCGGGCTCCGCGGGCAGTGTGGGACCGAGACCGCGGGGCCGGCCCTCGCCCCAGGGGAGAGCTGTCCCGCCTCCGCAGGCAGTGTGGGACCGAGACCGCGGGGCCGAGGTGATCTGAGGCTGCCGAGACCCTACACAGAGCCGGAGGGGCCGGCGGGCCTCCTCTCCCCTTTCCTCCCTGCAGCTGGCACAGCCTGCACTGAACCCAAAACTCCACACGCCGCAGCCGACACAGACAACCTTTTCTTTCAAGTCAGCGAAGAAGAAAGAGAAAGTAAAGTCACGTGGGACGAAGCTGAACATGGCGACTCCAAGGTCAGAAACAGAAGGGAAGGGCGAGACCACGTGAGATGGAAGCTGACTGATGGCGGGAACAGAGGATGGTCGCACTCCTGGTGCAGAGCTTAAAAATGCTTCTTGCAAGCTGCAGAAAAAAACTTTAATCCATTTGGAAAAAAACTTGGGGAGATGGGAAATTCTTGTGCAGCCTGTGATTTTAAAGAGAGGCCCACAACAGGCCATACAGAAGTTGTAAGAAGCTGTTATAGAGAGGCCCACGCCAGGCCACATAGAAGTTGTGAGAAGCTGTTAGAGATTCGAAGGAGAGAACCTTTGTTTTCAGGTTGAGATAACTCATCCTTAGGACTAAAACCCCATGAGTTTTTTTTTCTGTGGCCNGACCGCGGGGCCGAGGTGATCTGAGGCTGCCGAGACCCTACACAGAGCCGGAGGGGCCGGCGGGCCTCCTCTCCCCTTTCCTCCCTGCAGCTGGCACAGCCTGCACTGAACCCAAAACTCCACACGCCGCAGCCGACACAGACAACCTTTTCTTTCAAATCAGCGAAGAAGAAAGAGAAAGTAAAGTCACGTGGGACGAAGCTGAACATGGCGACTCCAAGGTCAGAAACGGAAGGGAAGGGCGAGACCACGTGAGATGGAAGCTGACTGATGGCGGGAACAGAGGATGGTCGCACTCCTGGTGCAGAGCTTAAAAATGCTTCTTGCAAGCTGCAGAAAAAAACTTTAATCCATTTGGAAAAAAACTTGGGGAGATGGGAAATTCTTGTGCAGCCTGTGATTTTAAAGAGAGGCCCACAACAGGCCATACAGAAGTTGTAAGAAGCTGTTATAGAGAGGCCCACGCCAGGCCACATAGAAGTTGTGAGAAGCTGTTAGAGATTCGAAGGAGAGAACCTTTGTTTTCAGGTTGAGATAACTCATCCTTAGGACTAAAACCCCATGAGTTTTTTTTTCTGTGGCCCACGACTGGGGCAGTGTGGGAAGACTGAAAGATTCATGGGAGAGATTACTTTTTTCACTTCAACAGATTGTTTTTCTGGGCAGACTGTTGGTTTGTGAAAATTCTCTGGCACAGCAGAAGAACCTCTTTTTCCTTAAGCATAAGAACACTCTTAAAAGAAATGCTATTCTGACCAAATCCCATGTTTTGTTTTGTTTTCACTTGTGAGAAGCTTGTAGTAAAGAGAAAGGCACTAGAAAAGAAAGGTGTTTAAAGGTTTCCTCTGATTTGTTTCCTTTTTCACTTTTCATTCTCTTAGTAATAATTTTTTTTCTTTATATTGCAGCTGTTTTAAGTGTAGACCTGTTTTGCCCCAAAGTTCCTTTCCGTTTTCGTCAAAAAATCCATATTCCCCTTAGGCATTTAATTAGCTTTTGTGTGGTTGGTGCTTAACTGCGTTCAACGATGACAAGTTGCAAGATAAAAAGTATCAAGTACTTGTCATACAACAGTGTTTTTTCATCTAACCAAACACAAACTCAGGTAACATAACTGAAATATCCATAGTATTAAACAAGGGCCATGAGAAAGTACTAATCATACCCACTGAACTGCCATGGGTCCAACCAGAATGCACCAAACCCCTTTAAATTTAGAAGATAGACTGTGAGATGTTTATAAATGTGTGTGTTATAAAAAACAGAATGGTCATAACTTAGAAGCAGAAAAAGCTTGTGATCAAAATCTGAAGAGCAGCTTACTCTTTTCCTTCTCATAAGTCTCGTCTCTCTTTTCTCGTTATCCAGCCTTAACGCATGTTTGCTTTCCAGCACAGACTCATTTTCTTGGTAGATAACAGACATGCTACAATCTTTATTCCAAAGATTCTCCCCTCCTTCAAGCGCACTTAAATTTGGATGGCTGGCCCCTCTGTAAAAGCCTCAGAATTTCTCAGGGGTATTTCTGTGATTTAATGTCATGATCCTCTGAGGGCCAACACAAAAGATTGCACACAGCACGTTTTCTAGGGACCGTGCCCTGCAGTAGAAGTACTTAATTTGCAGCAGCCCTCTGCTACAATAGCAACATAGCTGGAAACCAGATCACCTGAGAAAAGCAATGCCAGCTTTGGAGGCAGAAACGTTTCTGAAACGAGAGCAGAGAAGAGAAATGCTCACTGGGGTACTCGCTGCTCTTTTTGCTTTCTTCTAAGGGAGGACAGTGCTCACACACACACGTGCACACTTGCAGGTGGTGAGGGCAGTGCATGAATGAATTCTGCTTTGTGTTCATTCCTGAACATGCAGCCCCACTGCAACCTGCCTATGCAGGAGAGAGCTCAAACACCACCACACTTTGCAACCAACTGATCCAGACTCAATACAGTTCCACTCAATAAGGAATTCACAAATAATAATAATTTTTTAAAAAGAACAGAAAAGGCTCTGAGTGAAAACCCAATTGTCTGTGGTATAAAGGATGTCTATTCCACAGCTTCAAAATCGTCATGTGGTTTCTTTGTTGTTAAAGCAAAAATTGGTTTTAAGAAAATAACTATTTTATCTCCTGGGAAACAGCTTCAAGATGAAGTGAATTATTTAGAATAAGTTTGTAAATTCATTGAGAGAGAACCAAGTTTACAATAGAAGTGATGCCTTGTCTTTAGCAGTAAAAGAATACATCACTAACGCTGTTCCCTGGCAGCAATCTCAGCAGAGTGTCTGAGAGGGAATTACTCCTCATTTCTGTGGAACAGCACATATTGCAACAGCAGGAAATTCTGAATCACAAGAAGGTGGTGTAATCTCATTTGGGGCTACAGACTCCAATTGTAAAGCATCTTCACCAACTCCAGAACATTACACCAAAATAGATCAAGGTTCAAGTGGATTGAGAAAATCAGTTAATTTTATGGATGAACTTCAACTTAAATTTACTGAAGCTGTTGCCAAGAGCAATTACATAAATACAACCACTGTACTTCTATGTGAAAGTTGCTTCAGAACCGTCGTGTTTTCAAACTATCATGTTTTTGTAGCAGCTGCTAAAATGAAAGTTTCACTGATCATGCTGATAGCCACAGACATTCTTAAAATAAGACAGCTATAAAATAACAAAACACTGTGTTTATCTTGGTCTTTAAGTAGACAGAATGTGTCTGAGCAATGAATGGAAATATTTCTGAAATTCAATCTAAACCACTACATTATTTAAAGTAATATTATAAAATAATAGTATTATAATACTCTGTATAGCAATATACATATTGTTATGTTATATACCAATAACAAAGGCAGTTAAAGCTATCAAGGATATATGATTATTGTATTTTCCACATTGCTTTCAAATCTGTTATGTGATTCTCAGCTCCAAATCTACACAGAAACTAATAACTTATATTTGCACAAAACAACCCTATAGAAGTGCCAGAAGAACGTAAGCATTGCAAAGCAATGCTTGTAAGTATCTGTAAGTATAAGTATTTGTTTTAAATACGCAGAGAAACCACAAGCAGCTGTACAGGACAGTGCAAATATAGCAATACATATTTGCCAAATTGACCAAAAATAAATTTAGGATAAGAGAGCTTGCATGCAACATGACAACTTAAGATTTATCTTTCTTATTCTATTTCCTTCTGCATCAGCATGATGATCTCTGTTGGATGCCTTTAGGTCATGTGCAGCATTTCAATCAAGCATACTGAAATATTTTGAAAACAAAAAAGATATTTAATGTTCTAACCCCAAGAAAATTAGGAAGAGGAACCACACATTCACATACATGTGCTAATGTCATGGAGTTATTCTTTTCTAAGCAGGAGGGCTTATGACACTAAAAAATAATCTCCCATCCCATATGTAGTCACACAGGCCAATTGCATTTGTCATGCAACAACTTCATAAAATGCAGGTGAAGTACCTTCTTCTTGATTAAAAAGAATTTTAAGAAATGTGTATCCCATTTTTAGTTAAACTCAAGGCAAAGGTTTCTTTCTATGCAACCTTAGAGATGATAAATATTAAACATTAGGAAAGAACTGTAAGCAACATTTTCAATCACTTCATTTAATCCAGAATAACATTTGTATTAAGTTGTGAAAACTGCCATGCAGAGTTACTTCATGTCCCTGAGACAGATGTATATCAGGTAATGCAAGAGTAATGGAAGACTAATGAAGCCATCATTCATCTTTGCCCTTCATGGATGAAGAAGGCTTCATGGAGGTTTGGGTAGAATCTTTATTGATGGAATCTGCCTATCAATACATTTCTCTTAGAAAAGCATACTAGTAACTTTCATTATTCGAAACACTGAAAAGTATTTTTCTTTACATCTTCGTCCAGCTGACAGTGAAGATAAGGAGCACCTTATCTTGCAAGACGACAGAAAACTTATACAAGCATCATATACACAAAGAATCACAGAATTGCAGAATCACAGAATCAATTAGTTTGGAAAAGACCTCTGAGATCAAGTCCAAACTATGACCAAACTCCACCTTGTCAACTAGACCATGGCACTAAATGCCACATCCAGTCTTTTCTGAAGCACCTCCAGAGACAGTGACTCCACCACCACCCTGGACAGCCCATTCCAAAGCCCAGTCACCCCTTCTATGAACAACTTCTTCCTAAAGTCCAACCTAAACATCCCCTGGTGCAGCTTAAGACTGTGTCCTCTTGTCCTCTCGCTGGTTGCCTGGGAGAAGAGACAGATCCTCACCTGGCTACAACCTCCTTTCAGGCAGTTGTAGAGAGTGCATAAGGTCTCCTTTGAGCCTCCCTTTCTCCAGGATAAACAACCCCAGGTCTCTCAGCCACTCCTCATGGAACTTGTGCTCCAGACCCTTCACTAGCTTTGCTGCTCTTCTCTGGACATGCTCCAGCACACTGACATCATTCCTAAATTGAGAGGCCCAGAACTGGACACAGCACTTGAGGTGTGACCTCACCAGCGCCGAGTACAGGGGAAGAATTGCTGCCCTGGTCCTGCTGGCCACACCATTTCTGATACAGGCCAGGATGCCATTGGCCTTCTTGGCCACCTGGGCACACCCTGGCTCATGTTCAGTCTGTTGTCAATCAGTACCCCCAGGTCCCTTCCTGCCTGGCCACTGTCCAGACACTCTGTCCCCAGCCTGTAGTGCTGCATGGGGTATGACCAAGAACTAAACAGGATATTAGAACCAGATTAAGCATCCTTAGTCACGACACATTCAAACTCCAAGCATCTGTATGCCAAAACATCAAGCTTAAACAGTGAAGTTCTCTAGACTGTAACTTGAATTCTTTTCAACTCTTCATGCACATTTTCAGTCAAATAATGCTAGAAGTTAGTTGTTTCCTCAGGCAACACAGGTTTACAGTGTTCCCATCCAGTTCACAATTACCTGCAAACTCATGAAAACCATTTCTATTCAAATTTTTATGGTTCACTTTCTCCAGTTTGCTTCTAAGTAAGTTCATCTGAAACTCTTAAGTACCACAACGAGGTCTTATATTATTTAACTGGATATTTTCCTTGCATGAACCCCCCGCCAGTGCAGGGTTATTTGTGCAATACTTACCTTACCCATGTAAACAGCATATAAAGTTGATTTGAGTTTGGACCAAAATCAGAGGACAGCAGAAGTCAGATAAGAATTAGGATCCCCTATTCAATCCAATTAAAAAATTGCCTATAATTTCTCTCCTTCCTTAGATATTCATTACGCTTTTTATTCTCACAAACACTCTCTCACTTCACAATTTCTTTTTCTCTCCAGTCCCAACAAAATTTATAGCACTAAATGAACCATGACTGAAAAACTTAATCCCAGCTTTTCAGACAGAGGAACCCAACACCAAACACAGGCCTGTGCTCCTAAGCATAAAGGAGTACATTTTTAGTAATTTACACATTTGGATAGCATTACAACTATGAACAGCCAGATGGCTTCAGTTTATAAGGACTTCAAGATTTTCTTCATTTCACTGTGCTAACAGCATGAGAATAAAGGAAAAAAGAAAGGCAGCATATCATGTACCTAACTAGTGGGCAAATAAAACAGCTGGCAGGACTAAATTTAAGTCCATTATGCCTAACTTGCTTTCAAAACTATGATTAAATAAAGTCTTCACATACACATATTTGCAAATATAGAGTAGTAAATATGTCATGGCAATTTTGGGATGTATTCGCATCATCCACAGTAGTAGCTTGCAAATATATTTGGGAAAATGGCAACACCAAGCAATCTGCATTTCTACTCCTTACCCGCATAGCAAAGCTGGCACCGCTATATGCAGCATCCTTCCTTAAAGCACTTCTTAATCTGCAGACTGTATTTCCTCTCCACCTTCTTAGAAAAAACTTCTGTCATCTTAATGGAATAAAGTGTTGGTGTGCATCTCGCTTTTTTTGCCTGACTCATTCTCTTCCTACTCCACCTCGAACCTTTCTCTCTTCAAGTCACACAGCAAAACAAATGCAAATTACGAGTTATCAACTCTTCCTACTTGATACTTCATGTCCAGGCAGAATGTCATTCCTGTACACAAACCAACATTCCTGAAGTTTTAAAATATTTATAATAGTTATTTAATTTCTATCATGCAGCAAGAGTCTGTAAATCAGTCCCTTGGCTTTTCCATCAAAGGCCTTACAAAACCTAAACAATCTGAACTTGTAATCCTGTGTGCTGTAGCACCATACTGACTGCAGCAAACACATCACACATCATCTTCCTTTCTGGAATCCAACCCAGCTCTTCCAACAGCAGGATAAATACTTGAAGAAAACTACTCAAGCACTGCATTAGAAAGATAACTATTTAAACAGTTCTTGCCGGGACACTGTGTTTTGTATACACTACCATTACTCAAGCTCAGCATTTCAACATTTGAGGAAGACAAGATGACAAAGCTGAGTGCCCATCAGCAACACAGAGTACTGAGCACTGTAACATAGTACTGTAGGGCACAGGATTAGACTAACATGCAAGGTAAGATATACACATATAATGTATATATTTGAATATAAACTCTCCTGTATTTTAAGATGTGTGGGACATTGCTACCAGAAGAAAAATACTTTGTCCACTAATGTTTAAACACAAGCCTACTCTATTGTATGTAATTTTATCAACTTCAACAGCTAAATTCAAGCAAGAGCTGTATCAGAAATATTCAGTTGTAAAAAAACCTTACTTGGTTAAAACTCTTTGTGACAGTCTACTCTGGCCATTCCCCAAATATTTGTTTTGGGCTACAAATATGTTAAAAAAGATTTGTGTGGTTTTGTACTTGTCTTTAAGAAAACACTAACTGCCCCCAGTTAAACTGCAATTGGATTCAATCCAATGCCATACATGTAAATCAGGAACATTACCACATTTAGGGGATTTTATTTTGTATATATAAGGATATTTCTTCAAATTAGTTATTAGCTTTGGTGTCCAAATAATATGACTTTACTGTACAGCTCCTTTTATTAGATTTTGCGCACATTAGGAATGGTTCTTAAATAATCAGTCTAGCTGTCTCAACTAATTTACAGTCCTAAAGATATAGTGAAGTTCAGAAAGAAAAAAAATGATTAAAACAACAACTGTCTTTTCTACTTAATATGCAGTGTAGTAAGTCTTAACTTCCAGGCTTCTGATTAAATGAAAGATCTGCACATGAAACAGAAGTGACTCACTTAGTCACACAAGACTCCAACCCTATTATTGCTAAAAAGCTGATTAACCTTCAAGGAGCCCCTGTGTCGCAACATACAGTAAACTCTTTAAAGTTGAACCTCTACTTTGTAGAAGTGATTGAAACTAAAGTGTTCTTGGAAAGAACTACTGCAATCAAACCTCCCTGTTTGAAGTGACTCTCAAAACCACTGAGTAGTTAATAGCATGAGCTGATATAATTTATAGCATGTATGACAGTGAAGGAGAAAATTAGTCTGAAAATAAATTATTACTGATAAGGGAATTGTAGTAAAGGTAACAAGGCATGGAAAATATATGAGCATTCAAAAGATAACCAAGTATTGAAATGACTACCAATTTCATATTAAATGTTGGATTTTAAGACTTAGCATTTCCATATTTAAGTTCTCCAGCATCTTTTATTTCCTATTTCCTGAGTCGTAACATTTCAGAAATAATACCACTCTTCATAATACTTTATTTTGAAAATAAGGAATTTAATTTATATGTTTCAACCCTCTTCTAGAGGTTTTAAGAGGAAAAATCATAACAGCAACTGCCTCTAAACAAAACTAAGTATCACTGAAATATCACTTACCCCTGCATAAAGAAGATGTTGTAGTTCAAAGATCAACAAAGAATCTCTGCAATACCCCTGTAGGAAAGCTGAAATGGCATCTGAGCTGATGTGAAGAGAGAAGCTCTCTTTTTGCTACACTTACCAAAGGAAAACTTCCCTTACACATACAGTAGATAATTTTTATAATCTAGAGTATATATATTTATATATTTTTCACTTTAGGGATATATAGGATTCCACATTATTACAGATCTAGCAACATCTCCAAATGTTTTATCTTTGAAATTTCTTTTTTCAGATACCAAAATTAATCTCAGCTAAAATAAATAATGTCCAATGCTACTTCTTTCGCTGAAGTGTTTACAAAGGCTACTTGTACACTGTGATACTAGGCATTACTGGTGAGCTCCCCTTTCTAAAACTGTAAAAATAGTAGACTTTTCTCAAAAAAATACTACAAATATTGTTTCCTTTCAAGAACACTAGAGGACCCCTTATTAAGTCAGAACCATGCCCTGCTAACACTGCTTTAGAGCACTCTGATGACCTAAAATGTCCTGAAAGCCATCCTGAGTAGCCACCTCTCAACTGTCCTCAAGAAAACAGACTTGACTTTACAAATCCCCCAAGAAGACTGCTGATGGAAGCAAGTCAAAACAACCCTTACATGGCTGTAATAACAGCAGAGCACTATAAGAGGGGAGGCTTAAAAACTAACACTTATGTCCCCGTACCAGACACCAGGCATTGGAGAATACTTGAGGTTGGAAGGGACCTCTGTGCATCAACTTCCACATCCTACTCACAGCAGGATCAACTTTTATCTGATCAGTTAGAGTTTTGTCCAGTCAAGTTCTGAAATTTCTTACAATAGAAATGCCATAACCTCTCTGGACAAACTGTTTCAATGTTTACTCTTAGGAAAACATTTTTTCTAATACCCATTATAACACGGCGGTTTTTTAAAAATGTGCCCTGCTGGGTCATCACTGCAGCATTCAAAAGTCAATCTGGATTTTACATGCTGTGAGCCTGCCTTGTGAGCCCCACCTCCAGATTCTTTTATTATTAATCACCACCATATGAACACAATGAAAATGAAATTTTAGCATCTTACCACACCACTGTCCCTCACCATTATACATACTAAAAGGAGTGCTGATCATGCAATCAGTTCTCCCAAAACTGTCCCACTCCTACAGTCACAATGACCTATCAGAACTAGTGATGCATCTTGCCCTTATTACTCTGTAGTGCATAGTGGCTCCGGGCCTTTCTGCTGTGATGGCAAAAACTTCCTCCTCTCACAGTTCACAAGCCTGTGTTCACAGCCTATGACAAAGGCTTTTCTGATGCTTCCCTCTTACTCCACAAATCCTCACATAGGTCAGTTTGCAATTTCTGACAGTGCTGCCCAAAGGATTTTGTTGTCTGGTATGCTAAAACACTCAATTAATCTTTCATTTGATTACTGTAACCCTTTTTTATTTTTATGGCTTATCCTACATTGCTAGCACCTGCACAAGTTTTCTCAGAATTTTGCTAGGATTATCCTCTCATTTGTAACAGGATTTTTGTTGTATCCCACTGGGATACTGAAAAGGGGCAGACAAAGCCCTCAGCAAAAGGAGATTGCTGGTGGGATGGCCCTAAGCAAGAAACAGCCCTTTAGATTAGGGCGAGTCCCCCGAAGGCCCCCAGGAGGCTTTGCCTCAATTATTCTAATGTATGGATTTCCCTAGTTGGTGATTAGCCCCCTTGTTCTCCCCCCCTCTATACCATCTATGTAGAACATCTAGAAGCTTCTTTTCAAATTGTATCCCCATTGGCCTCTTCCCCTTAATCCCGCCTTCCCTTCCTCCCTATTGGTCCTTACCCCCTTACTCCGCCCCTTGGCCCTCAGCCCATTGGCCCTGATAGCTCTGCCCGCCCCTTCCTCCCCATATATCTGTCCCTTCCTGGGCCCTCCATCTTGTCTTCATCCTTGGCTCCCTGCAGCGTTGGGTCTCCTTCAATAAACCTGCTGTTTGATTACCCTCACGAAGACCCTTCCTGCCTCCTTTACTGCCTGCAGCCGTCTTGCCTTTCATAGAGTGAGTGTGTGTGCCCTGCTCCCCCGGGCGCTTGTGCGTGGCCGTGCCATCGGTTGGCCCCTCAGCGCCGAAGCGGCTACCCTTCCCGGGGACGCTTCTGGAAGGCTGCGGCAACTCACCACCACAACGCACTGCAGCAGGTATTTTCTAAGATTCTTATTATTCATTATTTTTTTTTTTTTACCTGCATGTAATATTTTCTCTTTCCTATATGTGTTGCTTTCCTCTTAAACTGTACAATAAATGTCTCAATGCAGCACTAACTTCAGGCATTCCCAGAATTGCAGGAACCCGCTGTGGAATGAATCCATGAGGGAGATACTCTGTTGGACCTTATGCTTACAAACAAGGAAGAACTGATTGGGAATGTGAAGGTCTGCAGTAAACATAAGATGGTGGAGCTCAGGATCCTGAGAAGGAGTAAGGCAAATGGCAGGATGTGAGCTCTGCTCTTGGGGAAAGTAGCGTTTATCCTGTTCAAGGATCTCTTTGTAAGACTACTATGGGAGACAGTGCGGAGAGAAAAACAAGTCCAGGAGTGCTGGCTGGTTTTCAAGGACTGTGCTGGGGACCAGCTGCAAAGCAGCTTGGCAGAGAAGGAGCTCAGGGTCCTGGTGGACAGCTGGTTTGACCATGAGCCAGCAGTGTGCCTATGCCATAAACAAGGCCAATGGCAACCAAGCTGCATCAGGCAGAGTGCTGCCTGCCAGTCAAGGAGGGTGATCCTTCCTCACCACTCAGCACTGGAGAGACACACCTTATATATTTTTGAGACACATCTGGGTGCTGTGTCCAGTTTGGAGCTCCCCAGAACAAGAAAGACATGACTATACTGGACCACAGAGATGATGAAGGTGTCACTGAAAGTGAAGGAAAACCAAAAACTCTCCAACAACATCTTTTCAGTGGTAGAGAATTAAGGCATTACTTTATTCTGGCCAGGATGTGCAGTAGAAATCATTTCATCCACACATAGCCCGGGTTGTGCAGTGAAAATCATTCCATCACACGTGGTTCTTTTCCAGGTTTTTCACATATTTATACTATGAACCCAAAGCAATTCTTTGGTTCAATGTTCATTGGTCCCAAAATTCACAATTTTTAGTATTTGGTTTCCTATTGATTATTGATTCCATCACCGTCAGTGATAATTTGGTCCTCATTCTTTGGTTCTCTTATCAATCTTTTCTCAGACCAGGTATCTCCAACACACCAGGGGATGATGATCGAAGGTAATGTTTGTTAATGGTTGCTTATTTCTGGTGCATCCTCTGGCAACTCCCAGTCCATTGAGATGTTAAGCTCATCAGGTCTTGCCCAGAGAACAGGGCCTTTTGAAAAGAAACTTCAATACCCTTCTCTCTGGGCAAAGAGGAACAAATCCCTGACTAAAGTTAGTTTAAAAAAAAATTAAAATTGTATCATTTCCAACAAAGGGGCCAGAGAGCTGGGACTGGAGAAGAGAAGGCTTCAGGATCTCATCAAGGTGTATAAATACTTGATAGCAGATGTAAAGAAGAGGGAGCCAGACTCTTGTCAGTAGTGCCCACTGATGGAACAAGAGGCACCAGGCAGAAACTGAAATAGAAGAAATTCCACTTAAAAATAAGAAAAAACATTTTTTGCTATGAGGGTTGTAGAACATTGAAACTGCTGTCCAGAGAGTCTGTGGCATCTCCATCCTTGAAGATATTAAAGACCCAAACCCTACACAGCCCGCTCTGGCTGACATGGCTTTGAGCACAGGGTCAGGCTATGTGATCTCCAGAGGTCTCTCTTCTGTAATTATGACACTGATTCCAGAAAGAATAATTTACATTTTCTTCTGGATCTATATGTAATCCACATTTTTTTTGGCTCATAAAATTTCATTAGAGATATAAAAAGCAGAATACAACTTGGAGATCAATTCTACCAAAGTCCAGTATGTCCTTCAAGATGCAGACAGATAAAATACAACTGTAATCTTCAATATACTATTCCTAGCACAAGACAAAAGACCTCTTTTCTTCTTAGTAGTAGTCAAAACCACAGTAAAAACTGAAGTTGGTATGAAATCCATTTTATTAAAGAATTTGCAATTTTTTTCTGATAGTTTTATGAACTGACTCAAGAATTCACAGAAGTGGGACATTACTTGGCTTGCAACATGAAAAAAAACGATTTTATCTTACACTGACCATAAAATAATTGCTTTATATATTGTATGAAACGTCTTCAAAACATCAACATAATTTTCAAATTACAAATCTTCTTTCACCAATGGTAGTCCCTTCAGTCTCTTTTTGTTTCTGATCATTAAAACAGCACTTCTATCGAGGCTTAAATGTGGAGTTAGAAAATAATTATTTCTCATTTCTACATTCAGATTAGCTCACTATATTGTACTGATCTCTTTGTCAGTAAAATGGGACTAAGTAACTGTTTATTACATAGGAATACTGTGAGGATTAACATTTATTCTTATATTTATGACAGCTTTCATGGAAAATAATAAGAAATAGAGACTTGAAACCCCTGTCTTATGTAGAAATTATTTGAACTGTATTTGTGTAACTTTACACAAACAAGACTTCAGTCCACAATTTCTATTACCTACCAAAGTCATATTCACAAAGACACAGCTAAGTACTTGCAAGTAACACTGGCAGATTTCCCTACTCAATTCCCATTAGCGTATCTCAAAAAACCAGAGTTTTGATGCAAAGCAATAGCACACCCTACATGTTTATCTGTCCTTAATTTCTTTGTTTATATACTCTTGTGATACTTAAAGTATGTTTGACACAAGTTTTCACCAAGATAGAGAAGAGGCTGATTTTCAAACTCAAACAATGTCTGCAAAAGACCAGATGAGACAACTGTTGTCAGGATGATTTCCAGGGTGGAATTTCTGCTCTAAGTTAAAAGAGATTTGCTTTATTGGAAGCAGTAACACAAAAGCTCTGGAATGCATGTGGAGTGCAGGGGACTTTGGTAAACCTGGTGCAAAGTACAGATGTGGCAAAGCAGGAAAAAAGAGTGGCAATGTGCACTCCCAAGATGTTTGGCCTACTGCAAGGTTGAAAGACACTTCAAGTGCATGAGTGTATGTCTGCTACCTGTTACTATCTTTTAATGCATGTACAGACACGTCCAGAGAAGAGCAGTGGAGCTTGTGGAGGGTCTGGAGCACAAGTCTTATGAGGAGCAGCTGAGGGAACTAGGGTAGTTTAGCCTGGAGAAAAGGAGGCTGGGGGGGAACATTATCACTCTCTACAACTGCCTGAAAGGAGGCTGTAGCCAGGAGGGTGTTGGCCTCTTCTCCCAAGTAGTAAGTAATAGGACAAGAGGAAACAGTCTCACCTTGTGCCAGGGGAGATTTAGATGGACAATCGGAAAATTTTATTCACCAAAAGGGTTGTCAGGCACTGAAACATGCTGTCCAGGGAACTGGTGGAATCAGCATCCACAGAGGTATTTAAAAGGCATGTAGATGTGGTTCCTAGGGACATGGTTCAGTGATGGACTTGGCAGTACCAGCTTAACAGTTGGACTCAATGATCTTAAAAGTTTTTCCAACCTAAATGATTCTATGATTTGATCATTCTATGCCAGACACAAACCAATGCTTTCCCTGCACAGAATGGAAAGCAGATGGGTAACTCGGCGCTCTGGACAAACTCTGTAGAAATGTGAAAAGCAAGTCAATTGCACTAAGAGAAAGGGAGGAGATACACAAGTTCCTGCCCTGTCCTGCCGTTTTCCAAAATCACAGTGTGATTATCACAGATGAGGGACCAGAAAATGGAAGTTATCTCATTTGTAATTGGTTCAGCTTATATGAAACATTTGAGTATTCATTAGAAAGGACTATGTAGAGTGATTACAACATTCCTCCAAAAAGTGGGAGAGCTGTCCTCGTGGTCACACTTTGGAATCAAACTGAGCTGTGCTTTGTATATGGTGTCCACCTCCCTTCCCTCTATCAGATGCCTGAAGAATGTCTGCAGGTTGGTATCATCTCTGACATTTTCAGAGGCACAAATTTATTCATGTCCTCCATAGCATAAGAAGTCTTTTGAGCTTGTGAATTTTTTTCCCCCATGTCCAGCTACAGAGAGGAAATCAGAAAGAAGAACACCTGAAACACCAGCTAGATCCAGGTTATATAGATGGGTTTCTGTGATGTGGGTTTCTGTCTACTTGGACTTAACATCAAATTTATGTCTCTAGGCCATTCAAAATCTGTCAGTACTAACTAATCCTCCCTGTCACTTCACCTTAGACTTAAATCCCTGACCTTTATCTGAAAGGTTATGTCTCATTACCAGTGTCACCTCCCTCTAGTTTCTCTTCCTATGGCTGCAAGCTGAAATAACTTATTTACTTAACTATCCCTGCACTCCCCAATTTCACACACGATAGAGGAATGTGTGCTCACAGAAATTCTGACATCTACATAGCATTGGCTAACCAGATGGCAAGCACCACTGACTGCTATTAGACATTAGTCTATCTTCTAAGGTAAGTATCAAAAAGACCGTACATTCAGTCAGGCTCCACAACTCTGACACTGAATGCAATAATGGTTGTTGGATTTTTAATGAAACCTTGTGTCATACTAAAATTATTACTGCTGTTCTATTTGTACTTCATTTCATATCTCCTTGTGTTGAAATGAATTTAATTTCTCCTTCAGGCACTGTTCTCAGAGGCTCCTATTCTAACTTTATTAGGCTTTGTGTCTCTAACTTTCAAAATTAAACACAATGGTTATCACAGTAGTACACAAAACTGATTATATGTCCTGAATTAATAAGCTTGAAAGGCATGTTTAGTTAAGATTTTATCAGGGCTGCACCTGCTTAAATATTTCAATAGTTGAATGTTAAAAGAAACTTATTTTATCCTTTAAATAAACTTCTGACAAGATTGCACAGAGACAAATAGAGACACGAAGAACAAGATTCTCCTAATGCATCCACTCCAGTCCTTGTTATCAGACATAACTGCATAAAAATCTGGTTCATATTTTTTACTATTTGAGTGTATTCAGCAATTTTTATTCCCACATATTAGTGTTAATAACAACTTCAGAATAACTGATAGGAATCTGTAGTTATCTCTGAACTTTTCTCCTCCCACTGATGTCTTACACAGTTTACTACTCCCTTTCCAAGCCATTCTTGGATGCTTCATACCTGTCGAAAGAAAAAAAATACGCTTGAATGCTGGCCAGCATTTCTTATGTCCATCATGTTCTTCTCAAGAGACTGAAGTCTTCAGGCAGACAGTTCAGTTTTTAACCACATAAGACAGGGACAGACCAAAGGGAATGTGAGTCACCAATTTGTTCAAAGGTGAGGACATTTTAATTATGGCTTTTAAAAAATGCTGATTACAAAGTAAGGTCAGAACAAGCATGAAACTGAAATATTTATTTGATTGATCTTCACGAGTAAGCAAAAGTGTTCACCTGGATTTTGCATTCTACAAATGAAATAAAATGCAAATTAACTTGTTATACTACTAAGAATAAAAAAAAGACAAAATGACTGTTAGCTGGCTGCTACTCCTGCCGTACGGAAATATGTGTCAAACATCCTCTTGGAAAAAACTACTCCAAAATACGGGTCCTCTGCAATCCCTATATCCCCAAAACACATTAAGTTGCATGCTCGTTTTCTGAAACTACCTACATTCACAAAACTCAGACTGTAGTTGCAGATCTTACTCTAGTAATTAATTTTTGTTCTTCCCAGCCGCAGGACATTCAATACTAATCTATCCTAATTACACCATTATAATTGTAGCAGAGTCACACATAAGGAAAATAGACACAGAACTGAAATATTTCTAGGACTTTGCCTACAAACTTTGCAATTTTACAAACAACCTTACACTTCCTATTCCACAACTGATTCACAACTGATTCACAACTGTTATTCTACATGTTCCACTAAACATGCTTTTCAAAAAAAGCTAACTAATATTTAATTTCTTTATAAATACACAAGGAAAGAAGTTAGTAGAAACAGTAAAGAAGTCAAATGAGGTAAAGAGAAAGCTGCAGATGAAAAGTTTCCATGATTCTGTAGAAAGGGTTGACTCCAATTCAAGTATAATAGAACATTACTTGTTGCCAGTATCATCAAAACAGCAGAGGTTTGAGGTGAAGAAATTGATATAAACTGCTCCCTGGGAACAGATATTAGCTGGTGGTGTTGTAACATGTTCTTTGCTCTGTGCATGTCACCAGTGAAAGTACAAAGGAGTACACATGTGAACATCTACAAAAATGGGTGTTAGATTGCCACAACAGTGATCTCTCCTGAGCTACAGCAGATTCTTGTACTAAGGACACAGTATCTTCAAATTATCCCAAGGAAACACTGAGAAGCAAAACCAGTACAGAAAACCAGGCTATAAAAGCTGTTGCAGAACAGCTTTTAAATGGTTGTGAGAGACCTTAGTTTCCTCTGGAAAGAACGACAAAGCACAATAAAAGCTCAAGGTACATTGAACAGGAACTGGACTGGCAAAGTGTCAAAAATGAGGCAACTCTTGAATTTAAACAAAAAGAACGATTTATTAAACAAAAAGATAAATTCCAGGATCCACCAAAAAATTATTCCGGGTCTGCTGCGATTAGAGACCTTTTTAGCCAATACGGCTCTAATCCCAGAGCAAGGACTCAGAGCACTGGGGTCTGCAGAGGCTAATCCTGAGCAAGATCCTTTTAGAAGGTGGCCTGATACCTCCGACACTGGGCTTTGTCCCACCTAATGCTTGGCGAAACGCAGCTCCTCGTGCTCCCTCACAAAGTGTTATACTCCCTTGGCCCCTCCCACCACCGGCCACTGTTCTGCCTCCAGGGTGGAGGCGATTGGTAGAGTCCTTCCAGAGCCCATGTCATTGGTGACAGTGCTGGGCATTGGGTAATGTCCGCTGTCCAATGGCTCGCCTGTTCCTAGGGGTGATGTTGGCTGGATGGTGTCATCTGGCTCCAAGGCGGGAGAGTCCCTCATTGAAATGCATGGTCGCCACGAAGCTCAGTGACAGGCCAACAGTCAGTTTCTAAAAATAGCAGCTTGATAACTTAGGAGGGTCCCATCCCCCTGCAACACAGCTTTAAATTGTACTTCAACCCGGGAGAGATTATGAAGTTTTATACAAAAACTGAACTTACAAACTTTTAATAAAAAACTGCTGGGGTTCTTAACTCTAAAAATCAATTAACCACTTAACAATATCAACAATTATTAAATTAATTAACCTTGATTTAACTGGTTACTAATCAACTTTTAAATGTGAAAGCCAACTCATAATTTTTATTTATAACACAAAGGGTGGGTGTTAAACAGACTTTTCATATAATAACAAACGTTGCACTAGAAAATGCCAATGAGTTTCCATCACCAGGTTATCTTGGCATCCCCACACACCCCCCTTACCATAGCTGCCATGACAGCATCTGGAGACCTTCCTTTGCTAGCTCTCCAGATCATCTTGATCATCAGTTGCACCTCTATGTACATACTGGTTTCCAAAAGCCCAAGGATCTGGTTGTAACTAAAATTTCCCTCCCATCTTCCCCATTCCCATTTTTTAAACTTCAGGGTGGAATCTGGACCCTGGCACAGCTGACAGGTGTGAGGGGTCAGTCTTCTTCAGTGGATTGCTTTGGAAACCAAGCAAATCAAAAGAGAGAGCATTTCTCTCCTCAAGATGTTCCTTTCCTCTCCCACTGCCCATCTCAGGCTGAATCAGAGTAACTTTGTCTGAAAGACAGGAAAATGAATAATAATAGTACAGAGGGGAGAAGGCAACCTAAACTGGCAACCTGAGATAGTAAAAATGCAGGAATTTTATCAAATTCCTGGGAAAATACTCCATCATTCAATTTCAGTCTTTTCTCCTACCTCTCCAATATTCAACTCCAATTTCCTCTCAGTTTATTCAACCAAAGAGCCCATTTATTGACAACTTGACCACCATGGAGGACACAGAGAAGAAAACCAGAAAACACTTCATAAAGCACTGTTCATATTTAGAACTTCATAATACGCCATACATCTTCAGGTATTCTAACCAGAAAACGTAACATTTCAATTACCCTTAAATGTCCCACAAGTTATTAAATTTTTAGTTTTCAGAATCTTATCTCAGCTCATGAAATACTTAAATCAACAACAACCTATATGTAAAATGAGATGCACGTTTTTCAATATGAGAAAGTACATGCACATACAAAATATAATAGAGTGTTACAAGATGAAAGTTCATTTCACATGACATTTATAGCAAATTTCTTTTCTGAAGTAACAATGTGGAAACCAGAATCATACCAAAACCAGAGAAGTTTTCCTATACTTGAGGGGAAATATTGATGGTGGTATTATCTAGGCTAGTATAGCAAATGTGATAAAGTAAAATGAAGAATTCACCCTCAATGATTCTGCGTTTTGTTTTTGCTGTGTTTCCCTTCCCCCTAAATCCAGGACATTATACACAACTTTTCATAAACACACAATTTACTAGATGTTAAAACATATTTCTTGAATCTAGACTACTATTATAAATTTTAAAGGTATTTTCTTCATGCCAATCAACCATAGAAGGAAAACTGCTTTTCCAAAGGTCTCAAAAGAAGGGAAATTACTAAGTATATTACTATCCCATCAGGAGTGTTTAACAGTGACCATATGACCAGTGGTTGAAATGCTAGTGAACATATACCTGTATTTTGTTTAGAGATAGGAACAAAAGACCTTTTGAACACATATGTTTTTAATCCAGACAACACATGATGGAAGAGACTTCTAAAGAAATTAATATGCAAGCCAGTTCTCCCTTCCACATAATCTGCAGGGTCTGGACTGTATTCTGAGGGATGGGGGGAGTGATTATGTGTGGTTTTGTTGGGGTTTTTTGTTTGTTTGTTTTGCTTGCTTTGGTTTGGTTTTAGGTTGGTTTTTTTAAAGCCTACAACCAAGGACTATTTAATGTCACTTAGTTTCTCAGAATTCATCCCAACACCTCAATAACTTCCATGGTGTTTAGTGACATGTCCAGCACCCCTATATTTTCCCTTCTTCATCCTATGACAGCGCAAAATCAGTTGCCGATTAAATAGCACTGTTTGCATGTTACACTAGCTTGGTGCAGTATGGAGTTTGACCAATTCCCAAAAAGCTCTTCCCTCTCAAAATGCAGACGCTTACCATGACAGACTGCACGTTTTGCCAGAGAAACATGAGTCTCTACAGAGAATAACTTCAAGCAATATTCTGTGGGTAGAAAGTCAATAAACAAACAACATGGTCTGATGTTTGGGTTTTTTTTCTGCAAGGGTCACATTCTATTAACTGGGTTGCAATTTTTTTTTAATTATTGTTTGTATATATTTGCTTAGAAAAAATTACCATTTTCTGTGTCAGGGGCTTTGGCAGTGCATCCTTTATAAATGAAAGTACTAGTTAGCTTTATTAGTTGGAACATGTTAAAGACAGGCACAAAGAAACCATTGTGTATGCCTGGTGGTTTGGTTGGAAGTTCCTCCTCTCCCAGTGCTTGCTGGAAGTATACATCTCACACAGTATGTGTAGCAACTGAGCACTAGCCACACACCTAAACTGTGTGATATGTGGCGTGTTAAATAACATCTCCTACAGCAAAAAAAGGAAAATGCAAATTTTGACAGCCTTTTAAAAATAAACAAATAAAAGCGCAAAGGCAGCAGGGGACAGTGCTAACAGATTACAAAAATAAAATTTGAGCAAAAGATATACAGCAATCTCAAGCATTTTTCTTTGGACTAGCATGGCTGAAGGTGGGAGCCCCTTAAATTTTATGAAAGGAAACGTATAACACAACTAGTGTACAATGCATTCAGGACATCGATGCAAGTAATAGCATTCATGTCAACAGAGCAGGAAAGCAGAGAGGGAGACAGCTTTTTTACTCATGGCTTTTACAGAAGGAGACACAAGGAAACTGACCCTGTGTGAAAGCCTTTGAAGCTGCATATAAGCGTTCTCTACAGCACCCAAGAAACAATTTGTTGGATCTTGTCTAAAAACTTACAGCTAATGCACTTTAAATACAGTTTTGATTAGTCTGGCTGCATCCTTCTGAAACAAGCAATATTTACAGTATATATTATTTCTTTTGGTTTATATAATGTGTTCCATGCATTAACTTTCCATGTAAATAGCCAGCAATTGCAATGTCTACCAAATGTCCTCAAATTTTCAGTATCCTCATGATATAACACTTCTCAGACAGCGGATAGTCAATTAATCTCTCTTTTCCATGAGAGGTTTAGATGTGACTATAACCAGATCCCCCTTTATCCCCAAGTTGGATGAAGTGTCTTTAAAAGAATTTTGTTGTAGTTTTCAGGTAATTCAGCAAAATGTATCCATTTTGGATAAGTCACTGTTAACATCATCCTAAAAGTCAGAATACCTTGTCTTGGGAGTTAAATTTTACTACACCATGAAGCATCTGAAGGAGCTCTGAAAGCAGCTTCCTAAAATATATATTGGGAAAAGATGGATTATTTCAGAACATGGAAGTCGTCATCTCCAGAGAACTGCTGTAAAGGGTCCAGGCTAGTTTCAATTTCCATCAAAACAGAAGTGATCAAAGGATTGGATGAGCAAGAGAAAAACATACTAAATGACACATTTTGAATACCAAAGCAGCATCAAAGATGTACGAGGCTGCAAATGCAAGGCCAGCAGAAGTTCAGCCTGTTCCAGAAGTGTCTTATAAAGGCAACTGCAATGAGTCTTCTCCCAACAGCTGTGTAACTTCTGCCACTGCTACCTTTGGCTCATTCACTATCTGCTACATAAATGGGCAATTATCAAATGAAAATCATCACTCTTTTGCAGCCTGCATATGCAGATATTTTAGAAACTAATTTGTTTCTCTTTTGTACTTTTCTCCCAAACTTTCCAGGCCATGGAAACAATCACACACTAAATAAATGAAAACATCCCTCACTAGTTCTGACATGCTTCTGTCATGTTAACTAACTGGAGATAAACCAAAACCACTGGCTGTAAGGAAAAAAGAAAGTTCAGCTTTGAGAACAAGCAACAGTTCCCAACAGCAAGCCTGAAGATTTAATAACGACCGCCCACAATTCTGTTTGGACTGGGCATGTCTCAGGGCCCCTCCAGTAACAAGACAGCTGAGCAAAGGTAATTTTTTTATACACTGGAATTTGTTCTGCCTTTTAAAGTAGAATTTCATTTAATAAGCTAGTGGAACTAACAAAAACAGACTAAAAACTACAGGCAGAAGAGATGCAATATGACAGTAAACTTTTCTCTTTGTCAGTATTTTGCAGTATTTGAAACATTTAAATATAAACCAAGGAAATGCAGGGAGCTAAGTGATCAGCTATTCTGTAGACAGCTAAATGTCATGGTCAGGAAACTTTTCATTATATTCCATCTAATATTCCCTGCTTAGATTATCCCTAGCAATTATTCATTTTATGTGCAGTCATTTGTCCTCCTCTCCCACCAACCCACTTACAGAAACACATAATTATTCTACAATCACTCTTTCCTGTCATTCCCCATCCTGTGCACATTTCATGTTCTTTCCACTGAATTCCTTTGAAGTGATCAATACTATTCCTTTGCAGGACTGAAAATTGAAAGCAAAAGATGGACTTCCAGATGAAGTCCCATCTAAGATACATAAACTGCAACAAATCCTTGCAATTTCATCATGTGGTGGTGTGGCTCAAGGCAATTCTATTTCAGAAAACCTCTGTATTAGCCTGGGAAAAGAAGTGATAGAAAGGAACTACCTGTTCTTGAAAATATTAGTTATAGAAATGACTGCAAAAATACTACATTTGGAGAATTTAAATCTAGATGTAACCATCAAGAGCAAAATATCTGAAGAGGAGAGTTTGTGAGCACATGAGAAGGTCAGCTGGCAGACACCTCTAGGACCCAGAGCAGCCTGCAAGGAATGCTGGCTTTGAGAACAGACTTCCATTTTACAAGAGCTGAATAGTTAGAGGTTGTCAAATTTACTATCTGACATTTCTCATTTCTCTCTCTCTCTCAGGATTTTAAAAGCTTGGGTCTTCTGTCTCTTGTTATCCTGTGAAGTCATTCTTGTTTTAATTCCCAGTGCACATACCGTGATTCACACCTCCCTCCATCCTTTTCATTACCTCCCCTTTGTAACCTCCTTTTTTCTGACAATCCTAATTCCACGGTTAAACATGACAGAGTAAAGGATTTCTCTTTCTACTGCCCAACCATGTCACTCCCCACGCCTCAAAATCCGCTTAGTGAATTTAATCCCTCAGCTTCCCCCACTTTGTCAAACAGCTTTCTGTACTTGCTCTGAACTTCTGGAACTTTTATTTTTAAATCTGTACTTCTACACTTTTTACAAAGCAGTATTTTAATTGCTCGCTATGTGTCATCCACTTCTCGCATCCCTAGTTTCAGCTGTAAAATCTTTGGTGGAGTAACTACCCTGTTATTCTGTTTAAGTGTCCTGAAAACCTGGAATACTATGGACACAACGACAGCTATCTGAATATAGTAAAATTAGGAGGGCAATCATATTCTTTGTTCTAGATGAGAACACAGCTCAGTCTCCTTTTCTTATTATTGAACTGTAAGTTTGACAAGTACCAAATATTCCCACAGGGGGTAACTTCATAACTGTATCTGGACTTCAAGATTCAGAAAACACACCCTAGACTTTTCAGTGCCTGTGAAATTCTGCCCTACTACCAGCACAAGTGGTACCTTTTCAGCAACATGGAGTAGTCAAAGCAATAAACCCATTTCATACATTTCTCTAGAACATCTAATCAGCTTCAGACTACCAGCCCTTATTGCAAGGTGCTCAGTGACCTGAACCTAAAAACTTACAAGGATGACAAAATGCTGCAGGCAGTGCTGTGTCACAGCTGCAGCTACTGTGGCAGAGGAAAGAACAGAACAAGGTCACAGGTGGTGTCACCACCAACACCCAGTGTGATGAAATACACTGTACTGGTTAAAATGCAACTAATTTCTGACTCCTTTAATAAGATTGAAAGTTGCCCAAGTTAACAGGATCACTTTCAGAAAAAATACTTCCTCCAAAAAAAGGAGTCCAAGTGCCTGGTCCAGCAAATGCAAAGAGGTTTTGGCTCCCACACTTGATTTTGAAGTAGCAATGAGTACAAAGCTTTTTTTATTATTTGCTGCTGTAACTAACACACTGTAAACATTTATCATAATGAACAGGCAAATAAAGTGGCAGTAAGTGTCACCTATGAGCCCTGTTCAAAGCATTTTCTTCTCTGATAAAAATTTGCATAAGCCAAAAAATATTCATTGCCAAGTGAATTTCCAAAAGACATGATTTTGAATGAGAGAACATGGTAATTTCACACAGATACATTTATATCTTATGTCTAGAGTCAGAGCTGGCATCCATCACATCTTTAACTTGCACATTCTTCCTATCCTCTCCTTCAGGCCTGCTGTTGGATAAATACCAAATTTTCAAATGTTCTCTCAAGAACATTTTACCTCATCTAATAAAGCTCTAGTAAGTGTTTAAACCTACTTTGAATCCTTCAGGAATCACAGTATTAATATTTTCCAGCTATAAACACTATAATTTAGCTGAATGTTACTCCTTAATATTGATTAGGTATGCTTCCAGTTCATCATATGTACAACTGATGTGATATTATTGATAAAATTATAAAGGTATCTACCTGTTTTATCTCCTGAAATCTCTTTAGCAAAGGTTATACAGTGGCAGTTCCTCATAAATTTCACTTGCCATTACATAGCCTATTTAACTAGTTCAATTGAATGTTTCTTAAGTTCATAATCAAAGAATTAATGACTTGTAGCTCAACAGTGAGAATTCTGAGCTAGTAACATCTACTACATCAGCCCAATTTTTAACAACTTTAATAATGTTGAAATATAGTTCATTCCTATTCTCTTTCCTTAAGTCTCCTTAAGTAGCTTTACAATCACAAACTGCTAGAAAAAGGATTGAGATAAGGTGAAGTTTCCTCAGTGCTTATTTGTAAGGATATTTGCTAATAATTCTAAAGTAAAGTTATATTCCATCACAGTTCCACATTCTCAAATGCTGAGAAAACTGAAGAGAAGGGGTTTTTTTCCCTAAAATCATTTTGCTTTGCCCGCTTTATATCATAGCAACTACATTTCTGTCACTTTGTTTTTAATTCTTCATAAACAATTTATAGAAGCAGAGCAGTTCCCAGGATCAGATTTTTAGATATAAGTATGATCTTTTGCCCTCTGCTTAAGCCCTTTTTTATACAAACTGTAATCTTCTCACCCAATTTTTAAAGCATGATTATTGTTCATTTTAAGACTTAACACAAAGAAGCCAGTATGGTTGAGATGATAAAGTTTCTGCATGGAGGGCACAGTGAAAGCTAAACCAGATTCTTCCGTCTGTTTTTTGCTTATAAAAATATCACACTTAATTAAGGGGCTTTTAAAAATTTTCTGACTGAGCATAATATTGGCAAAAACAAATCAGACACCAGTCAAAACAAATAATCCCTTTGATTTACTCCTCTGACGACTCACTGGTTGAGTGTAACTCATTCTTGAAAGAATTTTGCTCCCCAGATCCCACACTGTGAGTGGCTTTCAGCCCTGTTAACAAAGTGAAGTGGTCTCTGGTTTTCACGGGGAGGCTCAGTGATGTGGAGAACTTTGGCAGGGCTACAAAGGCTCTGCAGAATGGAGGCAGTCTAAACAGATACGGCTGTTAGGTTTCTGTGCCGGAACTGCTGAACACAGAAGTAAACTGTGTGAACTATGAACCCTGTTTGCTCGCTCCAAGTATCACCAAAAGCACACTTCATGATAAAGTCTGCTTTCTACTGACAAAAACATGCTCCAAAACCCCCTTAAACATCAAGCCTGTATAAATGTTAAGGATTCTGTACATACAAAAGAGCTTAGCTGACATGGCTAAAAGCCCAGAGGAAACCTGATGAGCCCAAAGGACACAAAGCAAGTTAGAAAAATAAAGCCCAGAATTTCGTGTTCTGCCTGGAAAATACGGCAGAAGTGCTATTCTAGCCTAGGCACACCTGGTAAGAATCTTGAAGCACTTGACCTATACCCTTGTCAGAGAAATTTTACACTTCAATTGAGGGAGGAAAAATAAATAAGGATGAAAATATGCTTTAAAACTGGTGTGATGTACCAGGTGCAAGACTGCCATGTTGCTTCCTCAGCATCTACCTCAGTTCTCCCAACTTCATGGAAATACTGTCAATACCATGGACTTTTAGGAAATAAAACTGGTCCAGACTGGGTATAACTACAGTGGTGCAACTGAGTCTTGAGCATCTCCGCTTGGCTTCATTCTCCCTACTGCTCAGCTTCAGAGGGTGCAGGTTCCACTTCACCGAGCTGATCCTACAGACTTGCTGTCACAGCGCAACAGGGTAGGCAGGAGCATGCTACAACCATTCCAATACTAAAACCTCATTGAAAAAGAAAGAAGGGGATGCATTTCTCCAGCACAATCACTTGTGGCATCTTAATAAATCTAGTGCTCCACCATGCTTGAATTCTATATGATATCCCAGGTGTCCCCCTTCTAAGCCACAGTAAAATGATTTATTCCATTAAAAAAGGGTACATTAGCTAGTCAAGTACAGAAAGCACTGTTCAAAATATTTAATTTCTCTGTAAAACCCTTTTTTATTGTTGCATGATTTTTTACTATTTCAGGTACAGCTAAAGTGATTCACTCCAAGTTACTAAACCAATAATTTATTAATCATTCCATCTAGCCTAGGAACTGCTGCAAAAAATGCACTAAATAAAAGTCACAAACTCTTTTACCCTTGAGCAATTTTCCTTGGATACACAGCAATCCATTTACAGCGTGCAGAAATTAGCTAGTGAAAGGATTATAACAATTTCTTTTATCTTTACAAGAGTTATGCTTTCTGAGTGCAACATCACTAGGAAGCTCTTTCACATACACTTTCAGCAAGACAATAAATCAAATGTAACAAATCTACTTTCAGTTACAGGATTTTCATTGTTGTAAGACACAGCAAAAAGCTGAAAACAGTGTCACAGGTTTCAAAAGACATGTCTATAGTTAAATATTGAGAATATGTTCAATTAGTGCAGAATAATGCTGAAAAGTACACTGCAAGGGTTACCACTGAGACAAAAAATGGAAAAAAATATGCCCTAAGAAAGAGCAAGTGAACCTGCTGGATTTAGTCATTGTACTTTATCCTTCACACAGCTTCTTGAATAAATATCTCAATAAACCTTAATAAAAATGGAGTTCCTAGATATAATTTCAGATATTATATATAGTTCTAAAAAAAAAAAAATCTCTACTAAGAAACTCAGATGGATTATAATTTCAAGGAAAAGTGAGTTGCTCTTATGTTACTGTTTTATAAGTATGTGCTCTGGTCCATTCCCAGCTCTGACAACATTCACTAAGTATCTTCCTGATTAGATTGCCAAGAACAATGTAACTCCATACCCAAGTATGTCAGATACATATTATTTGTGCACCGTCACACCCAGAAACAAAGCATCTTACACAGCATAAATTTCTCCCAAAGTTTTCCAAACCTTCTTGGAATAAGCAGGTTTTAGTGAACAAAAATATTCACATTGCAATGCAGAACATATATTTCCAGCCAAAGATTTTTCTCAAAGTATGCAAGTCAGGCTGTATGACAAAATTTTCAGCAATAAAAAGGAGGATTCAGCAAATGTTCCTTTTTTCTTCAATACAAATAAATTTAGAAGACATTTTCCTTGGTATCTAAGATCCCCCTCATGATTGTACCAACGCATTCCCATGAATGTAAAAATAGAAATCTCTGAGTCCTCCTTTCCCTTTTCCTGAGACTGAGCAAAGAAATAACCCCACTCACTCATATGACTGATTGGTTGGGACAAAGATGATGCCAGCAGAAGGGTAAGGTAAAATTCTAATAAATGGATATGAAGTCTGATTTCTTTTCCTTGGGAGAATCCACTTTATTAACTATATCTGTTTCTTCTGGCAGTTGTCTCCTATGTGTCTACTGGCAGACAATCTAACTGTAGAGATTTTGAACAGTAAATTTAAAAATGGACAGTGGAGTCATGTAGAGCATTAAAGTTAAGGTAGTAACATCAGATCTTGAATCTGTGTTCAGCAGAAAACTGCTGCACTCAGCAGTACACTGAGATGGGAGCTTAGCACACAGGCTGCTGCTATTTGGTATTTGCTGAATCTTTGAAAAGCTGCTTAATTTCCAGCAAAAGAAAGAGAGGAAGAAAAAAAAAATACAGATCAGCATGAGTCATGGATCTGGCTTACTGTATCTTCCAGCAAACTAAGCTTAAGCCAGTGTTTACTAGCATCATGAATATTTGGGCATCTGCAAGGACTATGAAATCCAAGAGAATCCCCAGGCAAAGGAATTACTTCATCCAAGAGCAGAACTTGTGTTCTTGGACTGGCAACTTGGGTTTCTCTTTCTTGACAGGTCCCGTGTGCGAACCCTTGCAGTGAGGGCTGCTCTGGGCTGTTCACCACCATGGACATACGCTTCTCTACATGAGGAAGTGCAAATGCCAGACTACTCCTCAGTGCAGTCATATACTGATTGCCCTAAAATCTATTTCAAGTGGACAAAACCATGTATTGGAATACCTTCTAAAAAGTTTTGTCTATTTTTTTCTGGAGAAACACTGTTTACAGATGGACATGGTGCTGTATCTCTATGGCAGAGAAAGTAAGGTCAGAGTAGGTTGTCTTTCTCTGGAATAAAAGGTCAGTGAATGCCTTGTTTCCTGAGCAGTTTATTTCTACAGGCTTGGACCAACTTTTAGAAGTAACATCTCCTACAACAGCTTTGTCAGAAGGTGGCCCATCATACAAGAAAAGAATACCTACTGACTGAAAAGATTTCATTGTGTTTTTAGATAGCACAGGCCCATAAAATACAAAAGCAGTAAAGAAGGATCAATACCTTAAATACAACTAAGTAAAATTTACCAGTATAGGGTACATATCTTCAGTAGAAGACAGAAGCAACAGGTTTGTGGGTTTCTCAGCATGTCTTTTTGTCCCACTAGAACTGTCCTCTGTCAAGTTCACCTTCATCTATCTGTTCTTCATTTGTGAACTGATCTCATCTAAGCACCAGACCAATACAATCTTGGCCCTATTACAGCTGACATCCCTGGTGAGGAAGAAAGAGTATGTAGACCTGTCTCACTGACATGTTACTGGTGCTTGAGTCTATGTTGTCTTAATAGTTCACCCCACAATTCCCTGAGGTTGCTGAAAAGTAGGAAGAGAGGACTTAAAAACAGGAGTGTCACTGCCACTCATGGGGACTGCTTGAGGAAGGATTAGGAGCATTTTGACAGAGAACTCGGGAAGCCATGAATGTTGTCTCTTTTTTAACCATTAACTTCAAAACACAGGCATCTTATCATCTGACCTGGACACTGACCAATTCTAGGCTAAATTCTGTCAGACAAGCCTATAGCATCCTTTCAGTAGTCCCTCTATGGTTTTGCTTGTGAATGAGAGGTCCAAAAAGAATAGCAGTTGGCACACTCAGTTTCTTTGGAGTTACTTTAATGCATAAATACCCCGAAGCAGAAACTTTTTTCTTAATACTTCTTTCCCCCATTTCCCTTCAATGCATAAATTGGAGGTGGGTAGGAGAAGCAACCCTTTGTAGGTCACTTTGAACTCAGCAGTTACTTAAAATTTGTAATCAAAATAAATGTGCCTCACTCATAATGCTAGCACTGCACAGATTACATCAAGTGGTCAATTGAAGACGAAAAATTTCTTTAGAAACACACAGTGAAAGCTCCCAACCTCCAACTGCCTTTCCCCAGGACCTGGCCTTGCAGAGTCAGCACTCCCCAGCCCAAACCAGCTGGGGGAGTTGGGGAAGACACGTTCACCACATGTGCCGGCGCTCAGCAGCAGAACAGCAGAGCAGGCGCACAGTTAAAGCATCACAAAAATAAATAAAGATGACAGCAAGAAACACAATGAGTACGTCAGTACAGCTCTTCATTCAGAAATGTGCTCCTGGCCCACAAAATGGCCCCATTCACGGCTGAGCCAAAGAGCCACAAGGGTCACAGTCTTGTGACCTGCACAGCACTTCCTTCCTCTTCCCAAAACTGCGGCCTGCCCACCAGCTGACTCATTTTGTCGACCACCAAAAAGGCTTCCATCATTTGGTACTCTGCAGGCCACAGTGTGAGAATCTGGCTGTAGCACACAGCTAAACAATTCTTCCTGCATTTAATTTCAAACAAATGGGAGAAGGAGGACAGACAATCCACACCACTTCAAAAAGGGACTGCAGTAAGCCAGATGGCACAGATTAAATCTTGGGGAAGACTGCTGGTTTATGAAGATCGGATGTGAGAGGAAGAGAGGTAGAAATCTGGCACCCCACCAATGCAATGCAGTGCAGTATCTGCTGTGTGGGTAGTGTTTCAGTGGTAAAGGTTGTAACTCCAGGTCCAAGACTGAAGCAGGAGATCACATCGTGATATCTTGAATTCACATTTGCTTTGGATTTGTAAATTTGTGATAGTTAAATTACCTACAGAGTGGTTTTATTCATCCCAGTTAAATATTTTGTGTAATTTATTATGCATATGAAAAAAGTGATGTAGAATTATTTCATTCCTTCGCTCACAGTTTGAGTCAATTTTGCTATTTATGTTACCATTTTTCCTTTTTATTCTTTTCAAAAAGCATTAAAACAAAGAGTGAAAAGATCCCTTTTCCAAGGTTCAAAGAAGATTGTGATAAACATTTTATATTTATCACTTTTTAAAATATTGATCTTATGTATGGATACACACATTCAATCAGTTCCAATTTCAACTGCAGAACAAAATCATTAAAGATGCATGTTTGTTAAACCTGTGCCAGAAATAATTTTATTTTCTTCTAGAGGCAAAGGTTTAATTAAACCTGAGACACTAGAGAGAAAAAGAAGAGAGCTCTGAAAAAATGGCAGTTCTTCACTGGACTGTCTAGAGAACCTTAGATAAATGGAGGTTTCTTAATTACTAATTCAGTAGGTCAGTTTTAGAGCAATGCACAACATTATGCTAATTGTTTCAGATAAATAACTTCTGTGAATTATCATCTTACAGAGTTTATATCTGCAGTTGGTTCATCAACAAAAAATGAGACAAAGATGTCTTTTATTCTACACCACAAGAGACGGATGGTTTGAGTTACATGATAGAAAAGACTCAACATTATCTGAGTCACTACAGTGGTATCCCAAGCCAGTGTTGCATCCATAAAGCAACATGCTGTATTTATTGAACACAGTGCAGATAGTCCTTTGATCTCTGGTTCTGCTTGTTTCAACAGCCCAGTTTTAACTTGGTATTAGCAATTATGATTCACATTACAATCAAATACGTGGTTTCAGATAAGGGAAAAGAAAAAAAAATAGCGGTTCTCTGCTTTAAAGATTCAACAATAGATTATAGAGTGCTCAAAGAAGCAAAATGAAGTTATTGAAAATATGCTAGTGTCTTTTTGTCTACCACCCTGAGAGAAGAAATCCTTATCTATTCCTAAAAGATATACATTTAAATGAAAATGCAATTATAGACAAAGAAGATCTGTTCAAACCACTAAAATGGTATTTATAGCAATTTATACAGTTTCAATGCCACTAGATTTTAACAGCTAAAATTACTGCAAGCTAGCTGCTTGTTCTTCAACATTTTAGTTGCTTTCAGAGATTATCTTAATTAAATGCCTTAAGTGATCCTCAGTTAAGCAGAGGAAGGTTTGGTTGGAATTTTTTTTTTTTGTTTTACCTTTAAACATACACAGCCTTTCCCAGTTAGGGAAAAGTTTCTTATTAGAAACCAAAGATGAGAGGTCTCTGTGCTTTCAACACAAACTTGGATTCCTTTACCCTTTACTGACACTGAATTTAACAGCAAATTATTTAATTTGACAGACATGCAAATTCTGTATTTTCCCAACTATGTATTATTGTCTGGATCTTAAATAACTAAGATTTGTGCTTTGTGATGTTGCAGAATCCTATGCTGAAAGGTCACTAAAAGATTTTTAAATGGGCTACATAGATAATTAGAAAACAAAGCCATCTCTTTCCTGCAGAGGCTTTTGAAACAACCAGCAGCAATTACAACATACCCGACCAGATGCTCTCTCAGGAACTTAGGCACTCATGAAAGATTGTCTAGATGCTTCCACTTGTCTCTGTACAAACATGGTTTTCAAGTGAGACTCTTCAATTCCCCAAGTTGTGAAGGCGTCTAAAACATGCTTTTTTTACAGGGCAGGGCAGCTCTTCCAAGGAAAAGCTGGATATAATCTCGTTGTACAATTTGTACCATGCCTGTTAAGTTGTAAGTACTTTAGAACTGCTTCCAGTGAATTGGGGCAAGGATCTTGTATGAGGCGCATTGTACATTAAATTTCTGCTTCCTAAAGAAAAACATATCCCATTTCATCCTGATGAGAATGAGTGATTCCTATGAATTTGCCAGGACTACTCTGAATTGCTGTTTTCTTCTTCAGAGTACTTAGTACTTTCATGTTTCTGACCCTGGCAACACCTGTAATCACATTCCCTCACCATGGTTCAGTCACCACCAGATTCAGAAGGTCACAATGAAGTGTGACTGTGAACTTAGCCCAAGCTGCTCTTAATTCACTGAAAATCCTGTTAGAGACTAAAGAAAATTGAAGTAATTTGAGTCCTAACCATTGCTGACTTGGAGCATTCTGAAAGCATTCTCAAGCATTCTGAAAGGCTTGCTCGGTATTTTGAAGGAGCAACAAGGGCTGTTATGTTGATCCCTAGCAGGACATTTTGTGCATAACAAAGTCCACAGACAAAAGAATATAAAGTTTATGTATTTTCATATAATCTAGAATATTATCCTTACAACTTTGTTGAAATTTAACCAATCTATCAGACAGCTTATTTGTATTTCTTTATACTTAAGTCGTATCTCTTTCCTGAAACTAAGCATTTAAATTTGTCTAGGCAATTTTAAATTAAACTGCCAAATTAATCAGTGAAAAAGTAAATGTACTGTACTTAGGGGATAAGGGTGCAATCCAATTATTTTGTTGAACTTATTTGAAGGCTGGAAACTAATGAATGAGAAAAGAACATCAGACTTGGGCTTGCTATAAATAGGGTTATTAACTATAGCCTATTTATATGCACAGCTGCAGACTTCCAGAAGGACCTGCAGAACAACTTGCAGAACGTGTTAAGAGACAGTCAAATAAAGTATCATCTGAACATTAATTCCAGCTAAGTGAACAGATCCCTGGAGCACTTTAACACATAAACTAAGGTCAGTGGACTTCAGGCAGAAGTGGAGAATACATATCCAAGACTTCAGGCTTACAATGCCAAGAAACAAAGTCATACAAGCAGAACAGACCATGCTGCTTGTAAGGTAAGACAGAGAGGAACATACTTGTCAACAGTTTAAGATACGGTTTTTTCTTTCCTTCACAAAGAATAATGTGACCTCAGGTCCTCTTCCTGATTATTTGAAAGGTGAAAGAAGAGGATGGAGGACATCACATTTGAGACCTGAGTAATTTTCTCTTGGCAAGAAGCTGGATGACAGAGATTTCCCATTTGGAATGGCAGAATATGCTCTACTCTGCTGAGCAGCATGCCACAGAAGGCAGTGTCCTAAAACTATCTTATGTATATATTTACACACATCTTACGGCAACAAATTCCCTTACAGTGAAAGATTATTATTTCATGAAGTACCTTCTCACACAAGCAGCATATTAAGCTTGGCACAAAAAGAGGATGAGAAAAATCTTTGTCCAGCTGACATCACTGAAAGAAAAAACTAAGCACAATGATCGTAAGTCCAGGTACACAATTTAAAAAAATAAAGCCAGAATTGAAGAAATAGTGAGACAGCATTAATATCATTCCCCACATGAAAACATTTTAAATGCACAGAAAATTGTACTTCTATTTCCTTATCTGCGCTTTAGGGCAAAAACTCCACTGATGTGGTGCAATTTCTAACATAATATAGTTTTCAGACTATTTCATCTTACATCGTGTTACTATTCCATTCACCCTCTACATGAGAATGTCTGATTAAATGAAGTGGAACACAGGGGTTTTTTCTGAATAATTTCTACCAGGACATTGTAAACTGGTTTTGAGACTAATATTTCACAATGATGGTTGTAAATTCAAACACTGGGAAAGAAATCAGATGTCAAGGAATTATGTAACTACCAGAAGAATACACATTTTAGTATATTTTTGTTCAAATCTGTAAACTAGTCTATGGGATACATGACAGAATAAAAACTAATGTGAAAAGCAAATGCAGACCATGAGGAACATGCTTTTCAGCACGTATAAAGAAGCAAATCTACAGAACCTGTAGTACAAAATACATTTTCTGTTAAAGACCCTGTAACGTCCTTTTTCTCCTTTGCTACTTCAGTAAAGAAAAAATGGGATCTCAGTTCTAAACACATAAATCAGTTTACATTTGTAACAAATACTATTGAAAAGAGTCAACCAAGATTTTGTCCAAAATTCCATTTACCTGTTACAATGAATTAGAATTATATTTGTGCCCAATAAAATTCTAGATAACTTACATATTACATCATGACATATCATTGGTGTAAGTACTGACAATAATTGAGAAACTCTATGAACAAAACTCATTATTTGATTTAATTAAGATCTTTGCCTGCCAGACTCACAAGATCTTTAACATTTTATTAACAAGCATTTTGGACAGATTTTACTGGTATTATGTGTTTTGCAGGGTATTTTGCTTTGCCAAACCATAGTAAATACTTTTGCATCATTGAAATTACATTTACAATAAAGCTAGAGTGGCGAAGTTCAAGACCTTTAAGGTCTCAGAAGCCTGGGCACCTTCTTCTAGACCGAAGTATAAACTACATAACAATGGTATTTTAAAAAGAAATAGAACAAATGATATTAACATTTTTAGGCATGTACTTTGTTAGTAAACCAAGGTCTTGAGACTAATTCTAATAAAGACCACATCATGTCAGCTTATTGTTCACACCATCTATCCCCACTCCCAGATCTCACAAAGCAGCAATGTGATGCATAAAACTCTGCAAGTCTACCCACAATTCAGGAGCTGGTTCTGTGTCTCATCAGCTCTCTCTGCCCACCAAAACTATGAATTCAGCTACATACTCTACTACATCCTTGAGTAACCACCTCTCTCAGTTGCTGCAATCACACAGTTCTTATTAACAACTCTGCTGTCAGTATCTCAGTGTGATTAGCAGACCAAGTTCTTTCCCACTTTCACTTCAGTCCCAACCTGACCATTTTACATTTCACTTCTTTTAGCAGTTTGCTTTCACTCCATCAACAATGTCAGCTCTGTCCACTAGGTAAAAATCTCAGTCAGATCTTCCGCCTTGGTCCTACGTGTGGGAACCTCTGAATCTGTGTTGAACAGCCCTCTACAACCAACCCACATACTCTTAGACAAGCAGTTTTCATTAGACTTGCATGGACAATATGTATTTTTTAGCATGGCATTCATGAAAAGACAAGGTCTTGGTAGTCCTCCTTCTGTTGTACAAGGTTAAGCATATAGTCTGCAGCTAAGAAATACAAACATACAAGTACAGGTATTTGACAATCCTTGTAGAGAATAGTTGTTTCGAGACATTTGGACCTAGTCTTTCTGGTACCTACTTATTCATAATGAAAAGAAAAATATTGTTTCTTTCCTCCTTCCTCCTCAGTATTGCGGTGTTTCTTACTTCATGCCTCAGGCAAGTTTTACATCTGCCAAACCCAGGACTACCCTTTAGATATTCTTGCATATCAGAATGCAAGAAAGATGCAGTGTAATTTTAGAAGATAACTTTTTCAGTGTGGAGGAAAAAGACTTTCACAACCATTTGTAAATCCTATGTGTATTTGTAAATTATTACAGAAATAAAATCCCACAGTAATTCGTTAAACTGCTGTGTGGGAGTAGAGACAAAGGAATGGATGGAAAGAAAAAATATTATAGCATATCTGTTTATACTCACACCATCAAAAGGACTACAAAACTGCATGCTCTGATGAATTTGCTGACCAACAGAACAAGCACTCTAAATGTTACTTTTTAATTTCTAGTCTCAGAATTTAACTGGTTGCAGTTTAGGATGTAAAGGATTTAAAACTCAACCAAACACTCAGAAGAACAGTGCACAGAGCAAATGTCCAGCAAGTAGCTTTGGGCAGAAACCAGCCTAGATTCAAATAAAGAAAGGGGTTGGGGTGTGCAGCCAGCTGTCATGTACATGGTGATATCTATGAAAAAGCTCAGGTGGAAGGCAGGAAACTCACTGTCTAGACTTACATCAGGAGAATAAAAATGGAACATATATAGCAGGGTGACAGCCTCATTTCATTCTTCCAAGCTCCACTTGACTCTAGTGAGGAAGGCCACCTAGACATCCTCATCCCTTGTCACTGTCACCCTGGTGCAGTAACCTAGGACATTGCCAGGTGCATGCCAGTGAGTTGAGTCTGCACACTCTAAGGTGCTGCTCCCTGTGGAGCAGGCATTGGTGGTCACTAAAGCTAATGTTAACATATATATGTTCCATTTTTCCATATATATGTTAACATATATATGTTCCATTTTTCCTTCATATTGCAATGGTTTATATGCAGTGACAGCAACTGTGCCTCAGCTGCCAAGAGGAGAACCCTTTCAAAGAGTTGCTGGTTTTCCCACACCTAGTGGAGTACATCCCTTGGTGCTCCTCTGCTATCACCAAGCTGGGACACAGAGCAGCTTCAGGTGTCTTCAAGATCAGCAGAGACTGTGACCACCCTGACCATCTGTCCCACTCTCACCTGCCCACTTAGAGACATGGTCTGGTCATTTGGAAAATACGTGAACTTCATAAAGGTCACACTACACTGGTGAACCTGAAATGATTCCTTGAAGAAAAATTGTATCAGGAAAATAATTTTTTAAAATACCTAAGCTGTTTCGAATCTTTCTTCCGCATATAAACATTCACTTTTTCACATTCTGTATGGCTTACTGTAAAACTCTGAATTGTCTTACAGCCTGCTGCTGCTGCTCTCTCATGCTAAGACAGACATAACAAAGTCTCTAGGTTTGCTCTCCAAGGACACCTTGGCTGTCCTGGGCCCAAAATGTGTAAACCAACATCTTGGAAAGGGGGGCTGAGCTTAGAGAACTTACATCAGTAGCTAAAGTTTTAAATGGCGAATTTATGCTGATATGCAAATGGACCAAACCTATAAAAGTGTGAAGAACTCGTGACTTGTCATCCATCTTGGGGTCCGTTTTGGCAGTAGCCTCTGGGCTCCACAGGGTGTACCTCTGAAGGCCTTTCAAATAAATACCACCTTTATTCCCTTATTTCTGTCTAGTCTCTGTTTCCAGGTAGCCACTTCAGGCATCAGTTCCACCAATATTTCAGACACCCACCTCTAAGTAGTACAATGTTTTTCAACTGTTGCCCCTAAACAACATCAACCCCATATATACAAATGAAATTTAAGTTGTAGCTATTGCATACCCAGATCATGAAGTTTCTAAAAAACACAATTACATTAAGGTGCAATGCTCATTTAATCAGAAGGCAAACTACTGCCAAGTTCTCCCTAGCAGAACTAAATCCTAAATGCTTTCAGTCAGCTCCTGGGTTTTAAATAGGCAATTCAAGTTTTAGAATATTTGCCAAGCTATACACCACAAAATCCAGCATGGACTTTAGTTTTAAAATCTGATAGGCCTTCTGGTAGTTAAAATTAATTAATTAATTAATTTTAAAAATTATCATGTTGCAAAGAAAATATTTCCTCCATATCAGTTTCATATTAATTGGACTGTTTTCATCATGATAAGACCTCTGTTTAAGAAAAAAAGGACAACAAATGTCGCCACTCCCACAAGGCACAGGATAAAAGATAGCCTCCAATTAATAGTACAAAAGCCAGTTATTAATAAAACAAACACACGCAGAGGGTACTACTTATTTCAGAAAATATCAACAAAAATACTTCAAAGAAAATACAACATTTCCTAAGAAAGCCAATGTTCTTTCTTCACCCTTTCTCTTGTTTCTTTTTTACTATTTCTTTTTCTACTTCTCTCACCCATCAGTTCACTGCCAGGAAGTAATGGGATGGCACTCTCAAAACTTTCAAAACCAAATCTCCATAATAATCTTCTAATTCCTTCAAATTCACTTAAATTCTAGCAGCAACAGGCGTCAGTTTACAGTCACAGGAGACAGGCTCACAGATTTGTACTTAGAAACCCTTCAACATTTTGGAATGAATAGCAAAACAATCCACATGGAGAAAATGTGATAATGGAGCCATAACATGATGGCATCAGGCTCTTAAAACATTTCTCCTCAAAGCTCTATTGTATGCATGATTTACTTTGTGCACAGGGATATCTGGAAGCCACATCAAAGAGCTAATGGATAGACATTTTGTTAACATATGTAGAACTGATGCCAGGCCATAAAACAGCACTGCACTGAGTATTACACATCTTCAGAAAAGTCTGGTCGTTTTGTATTAGATTTTTTTTTCTTGAGATGGGGTGGATTTTTGGTCTACAAATTATTTCTTCTGTTATGTGCATGAATGCCTAACAGGCTCAGAAGCCTGGGCAATTTTTATGTTCTCTTCTTCCCTGGATCTGTGCCCAGTATTACAAAATCTGAGACAGGGCTGATCTTTGAAACTGGGAAAGGAAGAAGAATGAAAAAGTAAATAAGCATCTATTTCCTTTGCAGAACAGGTTCTGTTACATCAATCACAGACTGGTAAAGAACTTCACAATCTATGCTATTACCTTAGCATCTCTGTTTCTCAGGTCATCCCTAGGACTGCTACTTTCAAAGTGCTGTTTAAATGTGGCTCTAAGCTATAGCACATTCTTCAACGGTCTTTCATGTTCGTGGTGTTCAAAATAGAGACACTTTTCAAATGGTACATATTGTAGATATGGCATTCCATAAAAAAAGGAGGCAAAAAAGCTTTGTAGAGTGAATTCCTGAACAGCTCTCCAGGATTCTGAAAAGGCCACTTATAAGCTCCTCTGTTTCTGCTCTAAAATATTTATCCTGGATCACAGAATAATGAGCAGCCATTAAATTTATGTACTTTGTAGGGCACTTAGGAAACAGTTTTTCCACCACTTAGTAACTGTAGGATAAGTAAAACAGCACTGCAAATCAAGAAACACAGTACAAACGGACACTGAAAGTCAAAATTGTAAAAGAGTTATATCTTTATCCACTTTGATACCTTTTCAGTTAATCACATATTTTGTGGTTCCATGTTTGGCACATTAGGTACATTGAAGCCAGATTAACAACAAACAGCTGCTATTTATAGCATTTCCCCAGAGATGGGAACGGTTGCTGCTGCACTTTAAGACCAATCATGTTACATCTGTATTAAAACGAGAAGACAAACAAGTTTTACTGCCAGCTCTGCCTGAATTTCAAATGAAAACCACATTAGTTAACTTGTGTGAATTTCTCAGTCAGTCAGTCTCCAGTGTCAGCTTACACAGTTTAAATAAAACATCTCACCAACACACAGTACAGCACAAAAGGATGCTAACAGCATGGGCCTAGGTGCAACAGAGTGCTCAAATACTCCTCCAAAAGTCAGGAATGAACTGCAAATGTCTCTAACCTGCGATAGCCTGGACCTCAGCAGGTTCTTCTACCATGCCTTTGTCATTTCACAAACTTTTTGGCTCAACTGTCAGCAGTCATACAGGCTTAAATATGTTAAGTCCCACAACCCACAGGTTTTCTACTCTCAGTGCTGTCCTAAGCACCGTGAGAATGGGATCCCAAGCTCAGAAAGGTTGCCAGGCCATCAAATCATAGCATGTTTGGTCCCACTGCTTCCCATCTGTTTATATGAAAAAAAGGCTGATCTTGAATTCATTGTCCTATAGGCACAGGCTCACCTCCTTTGGGCACCTACAGGTTAATGAGGCCTCAGCAGGCACTAAACAAGAACCTCAACTCTCACGAGGCTGGTGAGCATGTCTCTGCTCCGAACACGCACGATCATGCCTGCTCTGACATAGGAAGAGTCTTGTCTGGGGAGAACAGTCCTTTCCTAACTTAGAAGGAATAATACAGTTATAAGCAGAACAGAGACATTGGTGAGACACTGAACTTTACTGACAGCATGACAAAATCCATTTCCTTTTTCTGTTCAGATGCTTTCTACACCACCTGAAAACTTGATACTGCAAAGTTGCAGCTTGCAGTAGGTTTCACCATACATTTTTTCTAGCTGGAATGTTTGCTTACTGCCTACTGGCTGGCCAAACAGAAAGGATAAAGCAGAAAGGAAACCTGAAGTATCAGTGAGTTAATTTTTCAAAAGTACTGGCACATAGGGTGAAGAGATGCCTCAAAAAGACACAGGATGTCTGCACTCATGTCACATCATTGCCTCTGAAGATGAATGCATCCCTGAGAGCGTGATGCTTCACAAAGCAGTAATCGCATTTCTTTTACTGCTTTAGGTTACTTGGAAATGCAAATGTTGAAGTGTTGAAGTTAAGCATAGGTGCCTATAATAAGGTTCGTAGCTCGAACAATTCTGAGTACCTATTTTGATGATATCAACATTTGTTGCAGCAGCAATGACTTTCAGAATGCTAAGTCTAAAATATAGGAAACCTTTAGGAAAATATATAAAAAACATGTCAACTACTTTTTTTCTGTTTCCCTTAATATTTTTCTATTTTTACCCCCCAAACTCCAATTGCTATATGCAAGAATCCGCATAAAACACTTGGAAAATTGATTGGAAAAGGAGGAACTGAACTATATATGCTGCAAAAGTGGTCAAATTAAAGAAAAAAAAAAAACAAACACAAAAAAACCAAAAAACCACAAAGCAAAACAAAAAAGAAACCCTCCCAAAAAAATCCTGAACAGGTAAGAAAAAAAATTACATTATTTTCTCCTTTAAAGTATTTTAATAATAATAATTAATATTGCTTATAACATGTCAGACAAATATTATTTCAGTTCATGGTGATTATTTTTAATAAATATGTTAAAATCTCATGGAAGGAATTAATGAATTATTTATAAATCAAGCAGTATATTAAATTCTGGTCAATATATAGATGAACACAAATATACCTAAATGTGCAGTTACATCTTGAGGTGAATGACTTTTCACCAGACTACATATACTTCCTTCAGTGTCCTACAGTGACCCTCATTTTCAAGTAAATTTCAGGGGTTTAAGTTAATATTTGCTGCAATACCTGTGACTAGTTATGTTTCATAGATTTCAACCTAATTTTAAACTGCTTTGCTTTAGACCTTTGTAAGAGTAATACCACCCACTGTTGATTTCTCATCCAGAGTTCTGAGATCCAGATTTGTGTTTGTTTTGATTCAAAACTTAAATTGAAATTTTGTCCCATGGAAATGGCACCTTTCTGTTCCCCTGGATTTGCACTGCATTTGGAAACACTTTGGCATAGAGGGTATCATAAGAGTTTGGATCTGCAATGTATTTTATTGCCTAAATAGCTAGATGGTTCCCATTTTTACCAGAGTAACACAGTGGAATGAGCATGGTGAAGCACCCACTAAGGCTCCAAAAGGAACTGAGTACTAAAAAACCTAAACATTCACTTGTTTTATTTTTCTGTTTCTTGGTTACATTTTCAAAGTGCGTCCACTACCACTCCCATTAACATCAGCAGGGCGCTCGTAAATAAGCCTTTACCCAGTGTGTAAAAAACATGAGCTTGTCAGTGGAAGTAGTGAAGAGATCCCAATCCACTTCATTATTTAAGGAAACAGAGCAGGACAGCAAAGAGAAATCAAGTACAGGCAAGCACCTTAACATATCTTTGAAGTCTACATTTGAACACTTCATAACCTGAATTGAAATGTCAAATTCTGAAACACACCAAACATAATTCAAGGAAAGATAGCCTATTAGCTGGTTAGAAACATGGTTAAAAATGCAGATGACATAAAATTAAATTAAATGCACCCTAATGAGGAAGTTGGAGCATTTAATTTGGTAAATATGTGTTTCATGAAGCTAGACTCACAGGTGATGGTATGTAAACCAATCAACCATCAGGGTAGTTATTTTTTCTCTGCCCAGTGATCCAGCTGCTGAAACTGTACATTCATGCTAACATTGAGGATCTCTAGACACCACAAGCCAGAGCTACAGAACTGTCATCTCAGCAAAGACAAAATCTTTTAAGAGCTATGCCTGGTTTAAAGGTCAGAGATAGTCATTCTTCTTCTCCATTGAAGCCATAAAAGTACAATGTTTAAAAAAGCATTGTGGCTCAGTAGGTACTCTAGCAGCAATTTCTAGTGCTGCTGTAATTGAGGTTGCATCAATATTTTCACAATAAAACATAGTGCCAGAAAAGTAATTCCATGGTGTAAGCTGACACAGAAGACCTTGTACCAGGCACAAATCCTTCAGCACCATGAGTTTAGTTTGCACAATTTTTAGCTAAGAAGTTGGAAGAAAAGAGAAAGCAAGAAGAAAACTCTTATAAATGGAAGTCAACAATGTAGGATTAAGTAACGTTCAAACGGAATTGGTGGTGCAGATGGTTTATTCCAAACACACACATAACACCTGCTAAACATAGTCATGAAACCTGTTACCTGAAAAAGATTGAAAAGCTGAGATGTCTAGAATACGGAAGAGTGTGTGAATAAAAGTTACTTGTTTTAGGGATTTCTTAGAAAGGGCTGTTCTTTTGGTTTGTTTCTTCCATATTTTTAAATAAAAAATGAGGAGTTTTTTGTATATTTTCACCCACCTGCTCTGGGTACTTGCTTCCAACTATCTCTGCCACAGTGTTAAAGGATGGAGAGTCTGGATAAGTCTTAGCTCCCATCCTCAGGTGCACAACAATCTTACTGCCACGGAGAGACATTCGTGACATCATTTCAGCATCTTCCACAGAGATGCAAGCAGTGGGAATTTGGGGTACATCAGGCTGGTAACTCTGCCCCCCAGTATGTGGACTGTTAAAAAAAACCAAAACAACACAGTATTAACAACTTAGCTCTGTAATTTTTTTAGCATTACCATAGAATTATTAAAAAGAATACATTCATGACCATCCCCACCATAACTCTCAAAAGGGACATAGTTACAATTTTTAATAAACCTTTTGACAAAATACATCAAATGTTTTTACACTGATCAGAATATCTGACTGTTACTATTATATAGAAATCTAGAAATCTGTTCTTTGTCAGCTCTGTTTAGGTCATTGCCATGCTCTGACGTGCCTTGATATCACACTCTATTCACTGCTTTACCAGAAAGAAAAGCAATGAAAAGTCAAAGTGAACAGGTTGCCATAGGTGCATTTTTTTTCCTGTGACAAGCAATGCAATTAAAATTCATTACTAAATTTTAATGCTATTTTCCAAATAATGGGAATTGCAGAACAGATGAGGTTGGCAGGAACCTCTGGAGGTCATCTGGACCAACACCCCTGCTTGAGCAGGCCACCCATACCAGTTGCCCAGAACCATGCACAGTGCATGAAAATCTTCACCTGTGAGCCTTCTCAGAGTAGCAGACACATTTTTTTTATACATTTAAACAACAACAACTTAAAATTGGGTTATTTTTAAGTCTTCTAAACTGGAAAAGCCCCACTTAATTCCTGGAGGAGATATTAAGGAGGAAAGGAGAAATCTACTTGGTAAGGTTATAGATTAGGTAAAATGGGAGAGATTATTCAGTTCTATTTGTTTAGAAGAATAGATCCTTCTTAGCAATAACAAGTCGTATTATAATCAATAACATAACCCACAGAGCAGATATGTATAAATATTTATTTGACATGAAAATACTAAAAAACAGTTAGAGAGCTCTGAGTTACAGGACTTGCTTCAGAGCATAGATAGATCTGTTTATTAAGTGGCAACAGTTCAGGAAATTATTGCTCCCAGTTGTTTACAGCTGAACCTCAATCAAAGGCTGGTGCCTCTTCCCATCAGCTTTGTAGGTCAGGTGACCCATAGCTCACCTTTGAAATAACATTAGCCCTGAAACTTGGAATCTCTTGTGCCATGTAATACTCCCTGAGTGGGATAAACTCACGTAGATTTGTAATTTCAGATCTTTTTTCCTTTCTTTTCTTACCCTTTGTCGGAAAAAAAAAAGGCACCCCTCATCCCCACTTTTAAAGTGCGATAACTTGCTGCATATGTTTAATATTTCTTTGAGTGTTTGGGGATAAACCCAGCATGTTAACCAAGAGACTTTCCAAACAATGTAAATAAACAACAGACTGAAAAAAAAAGAGAGATGACAACTTCATGTACTAATGTTAAAAAAACCCAAACCCTGCTCATTTTGAATGAATGCTTTTGCCTGTATCTTCTGGCAAGTTTATGTCTTAGTACTAACATGGTGTGAATGCTCAATTGCAGTAATTCAAGTTTTATCACTGATTTCACCATCCTTGTTATTTCTCAGATGCTGAACAAAAGAAACTCTTAAAACTGTATTTGTTTCTCCAAGTTAAGCAGCAACTGCCTTTTTTGCAGATGCTCCATCCTGATGTTCCACCACAACTGGAAGCCATAAGGCTTCTGACAACTCACCATGATTTACACGTGCTTACACACCTCAAGTGAATGAATGCTTGCAGGTACAAAATTTACCCAGCTAGCCCAAAAAATAAACCTTGAAGTCACCCGGAAGTGCCATTTGAATGCTCAAACTACTACTTTGCCAAGATTACAAAGGTAAACCCTACTACCTATGTCTTAAGTTTAAGACATATTGGCACAGGCAGGCAGAGCCAGCAACAGCTCAGATGACACCAGGACCTGACAGGAATGGATGACTGTCCAAATTATTTCTACAAAAAGGGAAATGGACCCTAAGCATGACCAGTACAAAGACACAAAGCAGTGTCATAGTACTGTATATTCCTTGTGCTACAAGACGAACTCACATAGAAAACATTTGTGGCAGACACTAAGCATCCTGGGATGCACCTGATTAAAGTTTACATGCATGCAAAACATGCCATGTGTTAAAGTACATCATCTATATAATAAACTGCTTAATGAAGTGCCAAAGAGCACATTAAAAAAGTCTAAGTAAAGCAAATTAAGCACCTTTTATGCAGAGATAACCAAGAACTGGAAAGGCTACTGACCATATGGCAAGACCTGAGCACGAATTAACTAAACAAAATAGAAATTACTAGCAGACTCTTGTGTGTAATAGATGGAGAGAAACATTCCTGAGTTTGGCTCAAAACAGGGCAAAGAGGATGTAGTTCAGGATAAGCAGGAGAAAGAATTTTGGCGGGGGCAGAGGGTGGCGGGGGGGATGACAAGGAAGATTTTTTTTCATTGAGTCTGAACAAACATGATTTTGTGACTATTATTTCAAAAGAAGAAGGATCTTAAAAAAAAAAATTAAACTCTCTCGCATTTACCATTCCTTGCACTTTGAAAAGGAAAAGAGAGGAAAGCATCATATAAAACCAGCTATAGAGCTCACAAAGCAACCTTGACTCTGAATCAGCATTCAACTTTACAACACTGGTACATACAGGCAAGCAAGGTGCAAGGAAATGCTCTGGCATTTCCACTAACACCTGGGAGTGATGTCAGCATCTGCTGCTTCAAACACACTCTCTCTCTGAAAAATGCTGTCATCCAACAAATCCTGAATTAATTCTGCAAAACTTTAGGAGTAAATAGGCCATTTAATATACGATACCCCCAGTCCAAGACTGTAGTTTGGTGTTCAGAAGAGATGGTAAGTAGTTCTTCCATTCTTTTTTATTTACTTAACAAAGGCACCTGTTTTGATTTTAGATCTAATGAATCACCTCATATCCATATTTAAACTATTAATTGAAAACATATTAATATTAATACAAACTCACTTGGTCCTGGCATTCTTGTTCAACAGCTGACAAGATTCAGATATCTAAAGTGGTTGAGTTTTGCTTTTGATAAACCCCTAGATTTCACATCTTGGAAAGTATTTAAGAGAAGTGTCATGGATTGAATAAAAGCAGAGAAAATGCTCAAAAAAGAGAGCACATTTTCTCTCTTAAAAGTACGTGTCAAATGACTAGTAAGAAACAGACGTGGGGTCTATCTTACATGAAAGTGTAAAGGGAGGATAAAAAACTCGACAAGCAGCTAGTTAGTTTCTCTTCTGAGTAAAACAATCGCTAAAAAAGAAACTAAAAAATGTGGATGAAAAGATGTGCTGCTGTTGTCAGGTCAGTTCTAACTTTTGTTACTGTGGTAGCTGACCTTGCATGCTTCATTACTTTGTTCCTGCACTTCCAACCCTTATCTCTAAGATAAGCTAAAATGCCCAGGGAAAAATAAACTGGGTAAGAACCAGTGCTTCAAGCTAAACTGGATGCTCTGATGGAAAACAGATCTCAAGTCGAAGCCTTAGGAAATGATAGCAATCTCCTAAAGGGAGAAGTAAGCATGGCTAAAAGAAAAAAAAACAAACCCAACCAATCAAAACTTGATTATACAAAAGCTTAGAAAGATTTATTTCAGCCATAATGTGTATGCACACACCCCCAATGCACCATTCTTCACACCAACCTCAAAAAGCAATCTAGAGTTGGGAAATATAAAATCTATGTTGTCTAAGTATTGCCAATGCTGTCTTAAGTTTGCTCATTCAGACAAACACATTACAAGACTCTAATACATACGCGACCATTTATTTTCTACAGGACTTCATTCACTGTATGAACCACATGTAAACTAAAAACACACATCAGATCAGCTAGTTCATTAATATTGACTTAAATGATAAAATACATTCCCGAATAGAACCACAACTACATTACTCACTAGCTATACCCACAGCAAGATCACAGCCTTAACTCTGTAACAGGCTCACATCTTCCTCATACTTTGCTTTTGTATTTTCACTTGTATATTCTACATATCACAGAAAACCCTCTCATCATATACAAAGCTTTACACTTTAAAGTGAGTGATGGAACACACTGTAGCAAAACAGAAGTGAAATTAAACATCTTCCTCTCACAGTTAGCTACGGAGAGTAGCTATTCACAAGTGCCCCACTCCTGTAACTTTCTCTGCGTCAAGAGCAGCACGGCAAAGCCTGAACTCCATGCAAGTAAATCCCCTTTTCCAGCACCATAAAGTCCTTACAAAACAAAAGTTGCCATTGTGTGCACTCCAACTGTGTATGTTCTTCCAAGATTCTCACCATTATCTGGATAGAAAGGCCAAACTGTAATTGCAATTAGTCAAAATGTCAAAAGTATTGTTAATCTTCTCAGAAGAATTAGGTCTATAAAAATAAAATCAGGACTATTCCCCATTTACAACCACTTGGCAAAATATAAAAGAAATAAATTCAGCCTAATTTTGTGTTTTCTGTCATCATTTGTCCCAAGATTCACTTGCTTTGTTTGCTTCTTATATTGTCTTTGTAGGATTTGATTTCTTGGTTTACAGAAAGTTGAAAAGAGATCAAAACTGTCAAATTCAAAACCAAAGAGGAATACGCACAGAAAATTTTAAGAAACCATGGAGTAAAAATACAATAAAAATACGCAATTAAATAAAATAGTAGTCTGTTACCAAGATGAGAATATCTGGAATCCAGCCACACAGTGTCTCTTCCAGATTTCTTTGCACCAATCTTTAGCTGATGCAGCATCAGCACAAGTGTAATGGAGTGTAAGAAAGGCTTCAGAAGCTACCAGCCTCACGAAGGAAAACTCCCTTTGAAGAAGAGCACAGCATTATTATTCTGTTACCACATGGACTCCATTTAAATTAACATTTAGAAAACTGCTAGGCACTCAATAAAATTATGCTTTACCAAACGAGCACAATAGCCTTGCCATACTTACACGTCCTAGGTTACAGAATGTAACTTACACATATATGTTTGCATTTCATTATAATATTCAGTAACACAAGCACCAAGAGAATTCTCCAATAAGTATAGAATTTTTTAAAAATAGCATGGATTAGATATGTTTTGCCAAACAGGAAGCAGAAAACAACTCTGAATAGTAAACTGATCCACTGAAGTTCAATGCATTCTACCCTGGGACTATCCAACTGCTAGGAAAATAGAACAGCTTTCCAAGAATTTGTAGGAAGCTTGCATCAGCTGCCCTTCAGCTGAAAAAGAAACTTGCTGGATCTTACAGACATGAAGATGACTCTCCAGCAGCTGACATCTTGAGGGAACTATTTAAGTAATACACCTGTTTGGCCTTCTTCTGCTCAGTACAAATCACCAAGCTCTGTCCTTCTGTGTTTACATCTTTGCCTTGTGAGAATGCAGCTGCCTGCTGCAGGCTACCATAGGTACATTAGGAGAGGACTCCTGGAACAAACACCACTGACAATCCTAATTGCCAGCAGCTGCAAGGATTCTGGCTTCATAGGCTTTGTTTTTCTTTGTTTTTCATTTTTTTGTTGAATTACTTGCTTCTCAGCCTTGAGCACAAGTCTTATCTATATCTTCAGTGACCCCCTCTATCACCACAGACCAATGCGTACACAGGAAAAATTCAAAAAACTTCACTGAGAACAGATGTTATGTTTTATACCTACAGGAAGGATATAAATAAATACAAACAAACAAACAAGAAATCAAAAACCAAAACAATAAACCCCCCTCATTTTCTTCACTTGGAAAGCAGTGAATCAGACCAAGAGGCATCACAAGGCTAGCAATACAAAAGCAAACTGAGTAAGAGCTAGTTGTCTAGAACACTGACCTGCTGTTCATTCCTTCTCCATTTAATGATGTTTTTCATTATTATAATTAATTCTTACATCAAAATCATCAAGCACAAATGGGTGTGAAGAGGCATTAGAGCTTTCAGGGTACCATATCAGTCCTTCCAAGTCTCTGATACATTACAGATATGGAGTAGCAGAGAGGGTCAAGCTCTCCCACACACCAGAAGCATGAGTCCGCCCTGGCACTGAATGTAATACATCATGGGGCAGTACAGGGAGGTTCCTCCTCCTGTCAAAAGATGGTCATGGTAAACGTGCAGCCAACACTCAGAGAGCTGAAGGAAAAGGGTAGGGATAGAGGATATCGGTCTTACCACCATAAAACTCCTCCCTTTTAATCAGCTGACCACTGAGGTGAATAGAGGGGAGCAAGGTCTAAAAGGAGGCAAAAGAAAGTCTTAAATTCACAGAACAGGATATGGATAGTGCTTTTCTCCTTTCCTTCCTTCTCCATGCAACACACCATTCAGAACAGTTGGTTCTTTGGATACTGTCCTCCATAAAAACTGAACCTATCTTAAACTCATATGCATTTAGGAATACCTTCTCCCTTCAATAAGCTGAGCAATGCAAACAAAGCCTCATGAAGATACATTTTTAAAGTGTAAAAAGTAAGACTTGAGTATCAACAGGAATACAAAGGTAGTCTAGGAAAAGAAACGTAAGGTAGGAATAGGAGTGACAGAGGGTAAACACGTCTCTGAAGTCAGCAGGAGACAAAATATCTTAGTGCCAAAGGCAACTATGTGGATGAATTAAAGAGGAGAGTTTTTAAAAATAAAAAACTAGACAGTAGAATACCATACTTACTATCACCTCAGATAGCATGGAAATAAATTCCAGAAGTAAAACAGAAGAGAGGAAATGGAGAAATCTAGTAATCTTTCTTCTGTTTGTGAGTACAACCGTTTCCACTGAAACACTTCCATTAACCCCAACAGAAGAGGGTGGGAGAGCAGGAGAGAAGACTTAAAAACCTAACTGAATGTGAGAAGAAAATGAAGGGACTGACTGGATTCAATTTCAAGTAGTGAGCAAACTAAAAGCCACTGCAAGACACTTGTCCAGGTGAGCCACTCTATTTTCTGAAGAACACTGAAACTCTGAAACATCTTTGCTACATAAATGCTTCTTTCACTCCCACACATCTAATTTCTATAGAATATTAAACACCTTTTTAATGTTCTATCAAACAATCCAATACTTTCACCATTCAAATAAAAAGAGAACAAAATATATGTCAGTAAAAATAATACAGAGAGGGGTACCACTTATTTTTCCTCTCAACTGAGAAATTTTAGTAGTGTCACATGAAAGGGACAGTTTTAACTTCACCTGATCATTATATCTAGTTATATACATATATAACTGCTATCTAGTTCACACATAATACATATTACATATATCCTGTTATCTAGTTCACACATAATACAATTACACTTATGCAATGTAAAATGCAATATAAATGCCTACGTGATAAGAAGACTTTAATAGAATTACACTTATTTGATAAACTCGTGCTCCAATAAATGGTACATTTTTATTTCCAAAATTCAGGCAAGTCTTGCCTGTCACTTCAAAGTTACAGACATCCTGAATTTTTCGTTTTTGAACCTGAAATCCACTGTAAGCAGAAAAGTTCTTTTTAGGAACAGAATGTATTTTTAAAGTTCATTATAGTATTATAACTTTGGTGAACTGCAACTAAATATTGAGCAGCCCAGCAAAATGTCATGCCAAGCCTGAGTGTTCTTTCCCCAGCTGTATTTGTTGACTGTGGCAGATTCTCCCAAAAGCTCTATAATCTGCATCAGATGAAATAAAAATTGTCCCAATACGTATGTATTTCCTCTGAACAGCTCCTTTCCTGGCACTTAGTTGTGTCTGGGAAACAAAGAGTGTCAAGCTGAAAAAAAAAAATTCTAGTGCAAACCATGATTGAGAGAATGATTGACTAAGTTCTGGGGATCTTCCTGTGCTACAGGTTTCTTCAGGAGCATGCAGGAAGAACACCTGGTACAGAGCAGTTTTCATAAGGAAATTAATGTAGGAGTTTTCTGAGAAAGAAGTTAAGTCTTGAGAATTCAAGTCATTTTGCTTCCCCAAAAGGAAAAGAGATATTGCTGACAAAATGCAACACTTTCTCACTGTTTTGTTTTTGATATCAAGTTTGCTGTGCTCTTCAACATACATAGTGTAGTCATACTGTTTTGCTTAATGTTTGACAGTTTGTGCTCTTCCCATTTAATCCTGGAGATACAGAAATTCCTTCGTCATCTTCTGAACAGGAGAGAAAAGATTATTCTCAATTCCACTTTTGCAATTTATGGGTTTCTTTAATATCTAATAAAGAGTGCCTATGAGAGTCTGTGCTGGAAGAGAGATTATCTGAAACAATATAATTTTCTCTCATTTTCCTTAGTTGATCCATGTTGCTCAGGAAAATGTTGTTGGAAAAAAGGTAGCAAGCTGGAGGCTGGTACAATAATGATCATCACTTTTACAGTCTGTACATAAATTAAAATACACAAATTATTTTGGACCTGAACCAAGAAATACAGGCACACAGCCAGTCAGATCAGATGAACTGTTGAGGTGACATGGGTTTAGGGACATGATGAGATTCCAGACTACCTGAAAAGTGACAGCTGTGAGAATGCCAGAGCTCTCCAAGTCCACCCCTGGTAGCTCCAGGAGAAGAGGACTGTCAGAGAGGACCACAAGCTTCACCACTTCCTCCTCACCCATATGTCCAGGGTCTCACTCGTGTTCAGGCAGCCTCCATGAGGAGAGGTATGCAGCAAGTCACCTGCACTCAGCCTCGTGTACACCCCACAGCCTCAGGGCTCAATACAGGAAAAAAAATGAAGATCACTTAGTGTAACACTGCAAGACAGTAACAGAATGAAAAGTGAGAATTTTCTTCCCAATGTTCAGGTGCTAAGTAGTTATTATTCCCCCACCTCCAAAGTACACTGTGCAAGAAAATTATCTCCCTGATTGTGAGTGATTAGTGTTAACACTGAGACCATGTATATAACTTCATGAATAATATGAACAGAAAATTTTTTAAAAAACTATACCTACTTAGAAGGAAGTGCATCATATAATTTTTAGAAGCAGAACTGTGTTTTACAAGCTAATATACACAGGCTGAATTACCTTGCAGCTGTCAAGCTAAAATTTCTTCCTCTAAAATACTCTATACAACGCTTCTGTGTAAGCGTAGTGGAGTTACTTAAATTATTCCCTGGAAATTGTACTTGTTTCAAATCTAACTTGTCTATAAACAGATACTAAATTCTACAGAACAAACCCAAATGTGTGCAATTCATAACGATTTATCATGTAGTTTAAAGCAATTGTTCTGTAAGTGCAGCCCAAAGATCACCTGCAGTTTGCAAAGCCTTTGTACACCCAGCTCTCAAAGTGGGCTTTTAATAATTTCATCTACATTAAGATAATGTTTCACTGTCTAGTTCACAAGCTCTGCTCCCTGTTAACCCTTGTAATGTCCTCCTGAAAAACTCGTGTGGAGGTGGAAATAATAGTGCATTTGTGGCTAGAATTTCTGCCACAAACATATATGGACTCAAACTAAATGAAAATAAAAGCTTCAGACACCTTATGTGGGAGACCCTAGAGGACTGAGTGGAATTTTCCTTTCCCTTCTCAGGAAACTTCCACAGACAAGTGTCACCTAGAAGTCTAATGCCTTCCAATAGTGTTCTCCACTCTCCTGGTCATCTTACTGCAATTGCCTGGAGTCTGGCATCCTTTTGCTAACTCTTAAGCCACTCCATTAAGTAAAATCAAAATAGTGAAGGAATAAAAAATACCACTCTGTGTGGGAAGGGTTCAAGGAATCCATCACTGATTGTCACTCAGAAGTACCATACAAAGATTTGCATGACTGAACCTAATTTTAGACCCTGAAAAACAGCTACACTTCTAAAAACATAAGTTGCAGCTGCACTTGTTATTCCAAGTAGCTCTGCTAAAGTTTTCTCATGGGTCTGCCTATTCACATTGCATTTCTGGCAAGACTGAAATGTTAGCATTCGCTCAGACACTGCAGCACACCATTTCTGTTTTCCTAGATTGTTAGCATTATAAACTAAGTAAAAGAAGAGGGGGAAAAAATCCCCATAGTTTTGTGGAGTTACAGCCTTGGATGGTCTCTCAGATGAACTTGACTGCCTAGGATTCTGGCTGCATCTGGACAGTGTTGAGTCCCTTCTCAAGGTCTTTGAGCTTGAGCACAAAAGTACATCCCTCTAATGCCCTTTACGGAGATACAGAGCATGTACTCGAGTTTCCTGGTCCCTTCACAGAATTTCTGGCACTCCAATGTCCCCCCAACAGCAACCACAGCCTTCTCAGAGCCCCAAACTGGGAACCCTGAAAATTGTTCTTTCCTTCCATAGAGACTGCAGATAGAGGTACTCGGAGGGAGACACAAACTCTCCTCAAAGAAGGATCACAAAATACTTCCTGAAGAGGTGCAAGCAATAAACAGATTACAGAGGAATAGCTAAAACCTCTTTAAATCTCTCCTGTGAATTCACTCTTTCCAAACCTCAGATTTTTGGCAAAATCACATTTGAATCCCAGAACCTGATTTCTAAAGTTCATGTTGTTCTTGATGACATAAAACTGTTACTAAGAAAAAGCCTTTTACTTTTTTGAAATTCCAGCTCCTTTGTGCTCTTTTCAGTGTTGTTCAACTCTCTCATGGTGAGTTATTACTGAATTGAACTCAAATCCTTTGAGTTACAGTCAACAAACTATTTTTAAACATTCACCTTTGAAAATACGATATTCATACATAACAAACTGTATTCTCTGTCATTCACCTCCTGCCAGAGCTTTCCTGCAGATCTGACTCTCAATCTAGCAGAATTCAACAATCAAACTAGAAAATGTAAGAAAATCCCATGGTTATATAATGGTTTATCAGCAGCAGTCACCCACTGTTGCGTCGCAAAACAATCATTACTTGGTTTTGGCATGTACAAATTGTTGCAGAATCTACTATTGACTGCTTAAACACAGTTTAGAAGAGTTGACTTTTGATGTTGTCTTCTTTACAGTAAACAATAAACAAATGTTATCCTAAATTAACATTCAAAAAGTACTATACTGCTTATAAACAGGGGAAGAGAGATATTACTGTGAACTGCTCAAGATCCCACAGGGGCACAAGGCAGAGTGATGAATGGAACTTCAGAACCCCTGGGTTTAGTTGATTCACATGATTATTCTCCCTGATATGATAAAAGTATTCTTTGTTCTTTGTTCTGCACAGACGTCTAGAATCAATCTGGATTTTTCAGAGCTAAATAGTACATAGTTTCAATATTTCTTGTTGAGGTATTTTTGCGTGCTTCACAGCCACAAGCAAAAACTAATGTGAGGAAATCCAAATAGAAATATGTCAGAAATTATGTGGTTCCTTTCTGCTCCTTATTCTTAGGAGAAAAGTTCTTTTGCATTCACAATGGATTAAAAAGCCATGAAGTGCAGTCAAAGCTTAATCCTGCTTAATAATAATAATGAGCAGAAGCGTATAAAAGACAACCCCTCTCTGTTCCACAGGGTATTTGCAGTATTCACATTAGACAGCCAAGGCAGAAGTACCATGGGTAGTGACCAGGAAATAAAGGCAAGGTGAAACAGTTTAGCAGAAGTCACAGACCTTAGTCACCTAAACCAGCTAACGGAAACAATCTATAAATACCAAACAAAAGTCAGATTTAAAAAGCAAAGCTGGAAGAGAACAAAGTTACAGCTTTAGGTTTGTATGACTGTCCTAAATATAGAAACAAAATGAGAGAAAGTGTAAAATGCCTGAAGGAGTGGGCAACAGGCAAGTAATCAAAGCTAGCATCACTGGCAGAGCAGAGACAGGAGCTGGCACCTCTCATTTAATAAACCAGATGGAGAAGGATTTTTACCATTTAGCCCTACCCTGCAGGCAAGACAAAAGCATTAGTATTTGATGCAACAAGATGGACACAATAAGAGAAACGCAGGTGACTGATTGGATTTGAACGGGAAAACAAATCTGGAGAAAAGGATTAAAGTAATTGAAATGGTTACACTTCTGAGGCACAAGACATTGCTTCTGCAGGGAATAACCCATTATTACTGTTGGCCATCAACACCAGCCTACATCTAGAAGACAATTCCAAACAACTGTGGAACAATTGGCTCTGACTTCCTAAAAACACAAGTCAAAATTTGTGTGCCATAAACAAGGGGTTTCATCATACAAATAGGTCTAGCTAATCATACTTAAATGTCTGACATACACTGTAGCAAAGATAACACAGAAGGGTGAGGCCATCCTATAGGAAGACAACATCTAATGAAACAACACAGAAATATCCTACTATATGGACAAGCCACAAGTAAGACTGTGGGAAGTGGAAGAAACAGCAGAAACAAGAGGCCACCTGCCCTCTGAAAAAAAAAAGTGCAAGCATTCGTGTAAAGAGAAATCATAATATGTTGGAATAAACCATACACATTTAATCACATGTTTTAGCAAACAAAGCAAAACAAAATGAGGAATTAGCATTTCCAAATCTTCTGCATTCCTGGGGCGTTAACCAGAGAGATTGTGGTTATTAACAGTTGACTAGCAATCAATAATATTCTAAAACTGGCACCTATATTTGGTTGCTTGTTTGTTTTACATAAATAAAAAGCTATATATCAAAATAAAATTTTATGTTGTTTACATGCATATAAATCCAGCCAAAGTCCCTGCAAAAACCTCTGCTCACTTTTGGAAATCATCAGGAAACCTTGAAAAGAATACTTCAGGTGCTTTAGAGCAGATACAACATGGTTCCTAAATAAAACCAATATATATAAGCTGAAATGGTTCTGCAGTATGTAGATAAATTTTAGTAATATGGTCAAATTAAGAATAATGCCAAATAGAGTCAGAAAAAGTATCTTGAGTAATACAGGAAGTAGAAACAACACTGAGTGGGAAATATAAACTGGAAAACTATGAAAATAATGGAAAAAGACATGTAAATAATAAAATTGGATGGGCAGGTAAATCTATACAGTAGACCTCTGTACAAGCTGTTTCAGAATTGCCTGAACCAAAATTTTAAAAGTGAGTTGCTGCATAACTCGAAAGTAATCCTAGAATACATGAAGAAACAGAGGCTTTACTCTCTCTCTTTCTCACTTTTTAAAATTTGTTTGTTTTTGGTTTTTGTTTAATGAAAAAAGGAGAATATTAAGCTAGGACACCCCAAACACCAATTCTGTAGCATTCTGGCACAAACATTCTGGTACTAGTCAATCTTTTCCAGTTGTCCGGGGACAAATGCTCATGTGCTCTGGATCTGAACACTCCAGATAAAGTCCACAGTTACTGCACTTCTATAGAAGAAACATGGAGAATTACAGAGAAACAAAGTAACAGTCCATATACTTCTCAGATCTTATCAGCAGCTGCAAATAAATACACAAATTGTGAAATAAATTCACTGGCACTGTATTACTTGGATCCCTCTCTATAATCTTTATCTGCCTTTGTGTTGTCAGGTTTTCCTTCAATCCTCTACATTTATGGTCACCACATACTAGTGAGACGCTTGTTGGTGTAATCAAGGAAACCAGATCTTGTGAGAACATTAAAACAAACCTGAAATTGATAGGTCAAGACATTACAATCATGTCAGAGGGTTCTGAACATACTGATGGGTTTTTCATAGGCACCACAACTCCTACAGACTCAGAAGAGGTTAGCAGCGCTGAAGAAAGATGGAGCTGATTAGAGAGAAACAGGAAATCACAGGAAATCACAGGAAGTTGCTGAAGTTCCTGGTGCTCAACCCACAGCAAGCACAGCTGTAACTCCTTATAGACCAGTGCATGAAACCCAAAACTTGGCAGTTTTATGTACTCATCATCTTAATAAACATGAACCAGTAAAAGGTGGAATAAAACTTAATAACTTCAGAGTATTACCAAACCTAATCAGTGGGTGTTCATGGTACTCAAACAAGATCAGAGTTAACCATGATATGGGTGGTCATCTTGCCACCAACAAAATGTGTGATTCAGTAATGGTAGGAGAGTCCAGAAGACAAGAAAAAAACCAATGGAATACTACACTGATAAAGATTTGCCTTGGGAAGTTATTGGTGAGGAAGCCAGGATTTCAATAGAGCTGTTATCCTCACAGCATCTTTCTAGATAACAGAGTCCATCAAAACAGATTTTACTAGCCCTTTACCTACCTCTACCAAAGTTACAGGACACTGCTTGTATGACTAGACACTAAATGGATAAAACTCTTCACAATTACACAACAATATTCCTGAACAGGAGGAGTCAAAACTAGGAGGAGGTAGAGAAAGCTCATGTTAGTCTCGTCAGCATTTTAGTTACTTTGTAAGAAAACAAATATGCCAGGCGTATGAAATTACACAGAGACTGCAGATGTCACATTAAGCCCCATCTACTGGAAAAAAACCAAACCAAAATAACCAAAACCCAGAGTTATGCAGTCCAAAGCAAAAAGAGGAAAAAAGTTTGGCAAAAGGCAAAGAGAGATTGGGACTGAAGAAACATCTACAGATTTCTCATTACTGTGAAGTTACCTGAAATTTGACTCCTTAATCGCTGTGCAAATAGCAAGAACCCACTGTACAATATGATCATCTCCTAAAACATAGGCTCCATTTCTTCTAATGACATCTAAGTTCTCTTTCTGACAGCTAGGATTTGCCCAAAAGTGAGCACAAAGACTGCACTGCAGAATTCAGTCTGGCATGTTGGCCTTAAGGGAACATAGGAAGCAAAGTAAAAATTAATGAATTGTCAGTCAACAACATTTACAGACACCCTGGAGTGAAAGCCTCTAAGCACAGGGCAAACCCCACAGCACACTACCAATTCATACCTCTAAGGGCAGCAAGACAACATGCACAGCACTATAAAACATAACTAGAATCTTCCCACAAGCTCCCCCAAGACTTATAAAACATGGGCTGCTCTTATTTCCTCTTGTTATACCCCAAATAAGGGTTTTATTCTGGTTTCCTGAATACCTTAGTAGAACAGGAGACAATACTGCTGTATCCCATTGCCACAGGATATTGCTTTAGGACAGCCTCTCATTAAGATGTTTCTTATGATCAATTCTTGTTTCTAAGCTAATCCCGTAAGTGAAAAGTGTTCGCAAAAAATCAGTGGCACTTCCTGATTTCTTCAATCATGTTACGTTACTACTGTTGCATGTCTACAATCATCACAGAGCTTCCTGCTGCCCTTATGCCTGGTGCATTCCCCAAGCCTGTGCAAAGCAGATGGAAGGTGCTGCCTACTCAGCATGCCACTGCTTCCCCTCTGTGGACAGCAGAATGGGTCACAAGAAGAAAGATTCCCACGATGGTAACAAAAAACTGGGTATAGTGGCATTCATAGTGGAAGGAGGGGCAGAACAGGAGGGAAAAGAGCCTTCTGGGCTCAGGACACAATAGCAAGATAGAGTTTCAAAGACAGAACATTCATTTTAAAGGTCAGATGCATCTCTTTGCTATTAAAACAAAACCAAAACCAAACAACTAAATCAGCCAACCAAACAAAAGCCAACCAAAAAGCAAAAGAAATCCTAGTAAAACTGCTGTATCATCCCAGAATTCAGAAAACATGGCAGAGCAAGAAGAGAAAGCTGAATCTGTCTGTCACTATTGATGTGAATAAGCCCTTACTTTTCTTGGACATGGAGTTTTAGGGAAAGGAAGATCATCTCCTTAGCAAGCAATTCTCTGCTGCCTTTGGTCTGGAACCAAAGGCAGCAGACCAAGCATTGGAAGAGGTGAGGTGATAAAAAGTCCCTGTAGTAGCACTGGAGAGCTGAAAAATGCCATTAATGCACACACATCATCAGCAAAATTGAGAAGGGAATGAGCTGTCTAACAAGCAATGAGGAATACAAATGAAAACAATTTATATACAAAAAGGTATACAAGACTATACATGGTAGGAGAAAATAAAGGAAGTGAGGTTACAAAAAGGGGAAATTAAGAAAATGGAAATGCAATGGAAAAGAAATGGTTTTCAAATTCACATATATTCCATGAGATGATATACCAGCCCTGTGCCATATGTACTGACATGGGCCATCTATGCAACCTCAGTCATAAACCTTGAGTTGCACCATGCCTTTCATGACTTCAGCTTTCATCCAGACAAAGCTTTTGATTAAAGTTACTGGAGCTTCATAAGCTGGTGGTATGTCTTGGCCACCTGTAGACTGAAGAAGGAGAGAAGAAGTGGAGGAAAATAATTCAGGTAAGTATAAGATGCTGAATTTAGTCCAAAAAGAAAAGAACTTGACCAAGTATGTGTCCTTGTCAATAGTCTCTAGATTGTGTCAAAATATAACTTGGTCTATTTTGGCCTTCCAATATGTTCCCTGTTGAATTTCTTGTATATTGGAGAGATTGTTCTCCAACATCTTAAAAACATAATAATAGGGCTCTTGGCATTTATCCTGAGGATTCTTGGGAACTTCCTTTTTGAGTTCTCAGAAAAGGACTCAATTTTGCTTCTTTCTTGAGCCCTTAAAGGAGTTATTATTACAAGACACAGTGTTATGACTTTATTTAATCTATAGTTCTTGAAGAACAGAAGGATTTACTGAAAGTTTTAGATTCGTAAGAGTATATTCACCACAGAATAAATATTGGACCATTTCAATGGCTAAAGGACACCTTTTTATTTACAAAATGTTTCAAAAATGTACAGCTAGGAAACAGAAAAACGCAAAGACTTACGGCTGTCTTATTACAATCAAATAACTTAAGGAGCCTTACAGCTAAACACTTCATTTTTCCTATCTTCTTTCACTTTGAATATTTAATAAACAGAACAACTGCTGTGGAAAAGCAAGCTTATGGTAGCAGAAAATAGTTTTGTAATCACTATTTCTTCAATAACATTGCCTGTTCTAGCACGGGACTGGTCATCCATATTACTGCTCACCTTCAACCGCACCTTGTAAACTGAGTATTTTCACTGTATTTTCCTGAGTATAATGATATTCATCCTTTCTTGCCCTTATTAAGAATTGGGATGCTTGAGTCTCTAGGGTGTTTTATTACTCCATAGTTATACTACCATACCTTAAAGAAAAATAAACTGTCCCCTCGTCAAAGATTCCCTTCACACTTTTTGCCTTGACAATGTGGCAGCCACTTGCCATTTCTGGAACAAGAAACAGCCATCGAGTTACCAGCAAGAGAACAGTGATTTAATTAATGTTGTGATTTCACCAATTCTGTCTTCTCAGTAAGCTTTAATAATGAGCTCTAATAAGTCTAGGATGTTAATGAAAGTACATTGTTTTAACCTATCAATTTTATTCACTTTGCAAGATCACCTAGAAATCACACCACAAAATGGCTTACACTGTTCCAGCAAATAGAGTAACTAAATAACAATAAGTAGCCCTCTGTTGAAAAGGGGTTTAAAAATTTGAAAACAAACAAACAAAATTCTTCAAAGAAATAAAACACAAAACCCCATCCACCAAACTTGATGTCGTTTAGGAAAAATTGTGAAATTCCACCTTTCATTTACCTGAAACTGGGATAGTGCAGTGTGAGAAGGACGATACTTTCTTCTAAGATGTTTCCAGAATGTTTTGGAAAACTCCACAATCCCACTATTATTTATTCATATTATCAGTGAACATGTAAACACAACGGCCAAAGAAGTAAAGGCTCTGGTCGACAATGCAGCAGCATATAAATTGGAAGAATGCAAGACTTTCACAACATTTAGAAACCTCTTATTAGCTTTTTACCTTTCATTTCTCACCCATCTAACACACTACTCCCTGCAGCAATGCAGTATTTCCCATTAGTCAATCAAACAGGCAAGTGACCTGAGCAAACAGTGCCCCAGGCACTGACAGATAAGAAGCACCACATCCAGCACATAGTCCATCCAGCACAGCACACTGGTAGGACAGACAAGGAGACACACAGCTGGTGATTAGAAGAAAACATAGGAGAATGCATGGAAATAAGAAAATCCATCCTGCCTACAGCAATACCTATTTGTTAAAAGAAACAGATCTAGTCATCACTGAGTAACAGAAGTGAGCGACTGGACCTGAGTACCTTCTGTATGATAGGAAAAAATACATTAATCAATCCATTCCATATCAAAAAAACCCCTAAGTGAAGGTAAATGAAGAGAGCACAGAAAGTACACTTAGTAAAAAAATGCTTTGTGGCAGCATCTACATTTGAAATTGATTTTGAGAATGACACCTTTGCTCCCAGTGTCAATTAAAGATTCAATACTTCTAAACAAATATGCATTTGGCATCTACTTCCATTCAGTTTTGAAATAGCTGTAATGCCAGTTCCTTCAGTCTCCACCTCTGTTCCTCACCTCTAAGCTTTTCATTACATACTAAACGCACTTCCATAAGTACTCTGGCAAACAGAAGATACAGTAACTTTCAACTGAACAATTCTGCATAGCACTGCAACTACGGACAGGACACATCATCTCCCAGTTTTCAGAAAATCAACACATTATAGATTGCAATATTCTTTGACGATAACAAATAAGGCTATTTCGAAACCATATATTTTTTGTAAAACTGTTTCTGAAACATGTTCCGCTATCTGTTCATTATTATGAGCTTTATTAGAAAATTCAAAGTATGAGAAAATACATTGTAAATATCACATTTGTTGGACACCAAGAAATACACTAGTAATAGTTGGGATAATATCTGAACTCAAGTGCTTCATATTTCAGAAAGCATTTTTAACAGGTAATTTTGACTTCCTTAGGGGAATGTCGAGCATTTTCATGGTTTAACCTGAGCTGGCAACTAAGTACCATGCAGCTGCTCACTCATTATTTCCCTGAGTGTGATGGGCAGAAGACTCAGAAAAAGAAATACAAAAACTCATGGGTTGAGGTAAGAACAGTTAAACAGTGGGGAAAAAATAGAGTGAAATAATATGATAACAAAAATTATAATTTTAATTACAAAGAAACCCCTAACAACAGCAAATAAGTAAACCCCAAGAAAAACAAGTGATGAGCAATGCAATTGCTCCCCACCCTCTGACTGATGCCCAGTCTGTTCCCAAGAAGTGGTTGGCCCCTCCCAGCCAAGATCCCCTGGCTGGAAGGGGAAGATCCCCTGTCCCCTTTCCCCTGCCTCAGTTTTCATACTGAACGTGACATCCTATGGTATGGAATATCCCTTTGGGCAGTTTGGGTCTGCTCTCCTGTCTGTGCTCCCTCCCAGCTTCTTGTGCAGCTCCTCATTCACAGAGCATGAGACACTGGAAAGTGCTTGACTTAGAGTAAGCACTGCTTAGCAACAACCAAAACATCAGAGTGTTATCAATGTTATTCTCATGCTGAATACAAACCACAGCACTGTACCAGTTGCTAAGAAGAAAATGAATTCTATCCCAGCTGAAACCAGGACAAGCATATAAAAATGCTACCAAGCACCTACAGTGGCAGCAGAGCTGTTCTCTGCTTGTGTTCCAGTACAGTCGGCTTTACTGACTTCTCTGAGTCTCTGAAGCATTACAAGTAGGGAAGCTTGCACACTTCTCATATTGCTGAGGTGTGACCACTCATGTTCTCTCTGAAGAAGTGGAATCAAGCATGCCTCCAAATAGCCTCCCAAGCCACTTCCCAGTTCCAGCCTCAAGAAAGACCCAAAGCTTTCCACTTACCAGCCTAGACTTCTGCAGAAAGAAAACCTAGGAGCAGAGATCAAAACCAAACCCTGGTGTTACCTAAACAGAACACAAGTCCAGGTTATGTTGTGGCACACATTCAGGGACAGGTCAGCTACTGCCAATGACTCCTCTGTGGGTAAAGAGTTCCTGGGTGGGCAACTAGGGGGAGGAATAACCAACCTGTATTGCTCTAAACATGTACTTGCCAAAGAAAGAATGTTACAAAATACAGTATCTCTTGTATAAACCAGATGTCTTTCATATTGTCTTATGTAAATGGTTTTATTACTAGATCTCTACAGTTTAAGCAGTCAAGCTTTGTGTCTGGCATCACTTAATGCCCTGCCAATCCTGCTCAGGCTGCAGCTCAGGGACAGGATGGCGGGCAGGCAGATGGGCCTGTCCTGTTTCCAGTCCTCAGTTCAGCTCTGCTCTCTGGGCCTGCCTGACGAGAACTCCCATCACAGCCAGCAGGCTACTACACAAAGATCACTGCAGGCATTAAGGTCACCAATAACAGTGTAAGATTTTAAAAATACTGTGTTAAAGGACAGTGTGCATCTGTCAGCATTTCACTATATGGCTGGACCCTTCTCCATTTCCTCGCTATGCCTCAACTAGTCTTTTTCACAATAGATAAGCATTTTAAGTGTACACTTTCAGAGTTGGAAAAAACTCCCAGATAAAAAAGAAATTCTGTTACCAACCAGAAAACTAAAATATATAATTTCAGTCATGTAACGCTATATGTGATAAACAAATAATATACTAAGAAATCTAAAAATATTTACATTTTAAAAAAAAATCATTATTTCCACATACCGTATTTAAAAAGCAGTGTGAGAATTACGAACCTTGCTGCTAAAGTGTTCTAAATAATTATGTTCAAAGCAGACTACTCCTTCATCTAGTACAAGTCAGCTTCATGCTAGGAAAATTAACAATACATTGAAAACTGTACACTTACATTCTAGTCAAACATACAGAATGACCAGTTCATATCATTACTGACAGCCTGTTGTCACCAAAGACATTTGGTTTTGGTTCTTCTCAGAATGCAGAAAGTTCTTTAAAACAAATATTATACAAAATTTGGATCAGTAACAAAGAAAAATGCAAACATTCTGAAAGAATGACAAAGCACAGGGGAAAAGAACTATTGTGAAGCCAATAGTTTCAAAACCAAACACCCACTCATAACTGGCAATGTTTAAGTCATAGAGAACAAAAATGCCTGCCCAGAAATGACGTCAGCTAACACTGAAATGGGAGTTGCAGGAAGAAAAGAGAAAAATGCTTACCTGTGAATAGAAAAAGGAGCAATAGACCTAATGAGGGATGCCACTGCTCCAACTTTAGCAGCTTCCACTGCTCCCTGTAACCTGTATTGCACAGTTTCACCATAACTGATGAAAGGTTCATTGTAGATGACAATCTTCCCCTTGGCCTCCTGAGCTCTTTTGTGCAGTTCATCAAATGAAGCTACGACTATGACTTCCGCTGTAATTCCTGAAAGAAAGTGTTACAGTGCCTTTAGCAATGCTTTTCTGTAGCTCTCCTACAGCCACTTCTAACAGACAGAAAAGCATGGACTGTGCAGAACTCAGGAAATCAGCATTCATTTTTTTCCTGAAAAAGGAAGACTATGTGAAATGCTTCATCAGGGATCGGTACTAAATAGATGTAATAGCACTCTGATCAAGTACACACCTCTGTAAACTGCTACCAGGCTGGTATTAAAACAACTTGAAGGGCGAGAAGGATACATGGGGGGAATTTTATTCCCTGCATGTGCTTTAATGACTCATTGTAATCATTTATGGTACAAAAACATTTGCAAAAGCTGCCTATGGGATTAATTAAAAAAAAAAGAGATAGTAATCTTTTCATGGAAATGTTTTGATATGTTGCTAAACAACTTAGCTTAACGTAAGACAGCTGGAAGTCTGTATTTTTAGACTGTAACTCTTATAAAATTATTTAATCCATAATTGAAATTAAATTAAAGCTCTGCAGTGTCAACAAATTTTGCAATGTGAATAATAATAATAATATTAGTATCTTCATATTTAATTCAGAAGCAGGTTCTTCTGCAGAACTATTCACACATGGTAAGTTAGATCCCACCCAGCTCTTTGTTTTTAATAGTTGGAATAGTTTTAAATTGCTGTACTGTCTTACTTGAAAAAAAAAAGAATGTTTTAGATAAGCCAGAGAATCCTTCTAACTTTTAAGGACATTAATTGAGGAATTACATTTCACAGCATTTGAGAAGTAATTCATTAAAATGACCACAATGCTTAAAATTCAATTTTGTTGATTGGTTACAGAGGTAAGTAGAGACTGCTTAACAACATGGGCTGGTACTTTGCTTTTAAATATAGAAGTAATGGATGTCTGAAATTTTAGTGTTGTACATTTCACTTAAAAGTCACAAAATACATCAGTGAAAACTGAAACTAATAACAAATCCTCTAGCAAGGATTTGTCAGAATAAAATGAAACTATCATGTTTTTAAGAATAAAATTATTCCCCTTGAAAAAGTCCCCTTTTTTGTTGTTTAGTTGGTTTTTTGTGTGTGTGGAATAAGAATTATTTAGAGGATTTCAAAGACTTGTATTTAAGACCATAATACACGAGAAAAACTCTTAGAAAAATAGGAAGGTAATGTCTCCCAGCATCAGCGCGCCCAGGCTCATGGCTTTTTTAAGATGAAACTACACTTCAAAACCTTAAAGAAACCATTCCACAGAAGTTTGGTTTCATGAGAGTGTACCACGAAGAGTTCAACAGACATTTACTGCTACAACAAAAGTGAGTGTTAGCTACAAAAATAACCTAGTGTGAGAGGCATAAAAATTTTAAGTATTCAGATTCTTATATTAACCTGGCAATGTTTTAGAGAGGTGAACCAAAGAATCACCTTCACATATTACCAGCTGGTGTTGGCAGGCAGGTGAGCATACTAACAGACTCCAGCTGCCTGCAATTAATGGCAGATTCAGCCACCTAGCTAAGGAACATCCCAGCAACAGGATCATTTTGGGTATGAAACCATGCCACTGGAAATAAAGCCAGGTATCTGCAAAATTTCATTTTCCACAAGAGAAGTCATGGTCTCAGTAGGCTGATACTGCAATCTCTATTTAATATTAGCTCTCCCCAGTGTTCCACTTGGATCATGCAGCAGGCACTGGAAGGACACACATCTTGGAGACTGTTTGTCAAGGGAAGTGAGGAGTGTCACTCTTCTGGGCATTACTGTATACATGAACAAACACCAACTGTGAAAAGTTTTTTAAGAAACCTACAGACAGCTAGTAACTATCTATAATTCCTAAGAAATACAATGGTGAAATACATTTATGGCCCTTCCAAGATGGCAGGCATCAGGAGTTTGTACAGTGAGAATTACTGGGAATTTGTGCTAAGGGAAAGCTAAGGGAAAGAACACAGAGTTGCAAACTCTAACTCAGTATCTCTACCCTTGAATGCCCCCAAAGAAGCTACGTAAAGCCATCCTTTGATAAAACAAAACAATGGTTCTCTCTGCAAGTTTAACTTAATGGCAGCATGGTGTACATAAAGCATGAATTACAGTGCTTTCCATAACAACATAAAATTTCACTCTTGTGTAGCTTCTGACTAATTCAATTATTTGTTTGCATTTTAGTGCCATTTTATACCATTTCAGATTCTTCGACTGAAGTGACAAGAGCAATGTTTATCTTTGTGGACACACTTACACAAACCACCCTTAAACCTACTGTGCAAAAGGAGAAATGAAACAAAAACGCCAACAGTTTACCTGTTTAAGGAGAATGAGTTATTCCCTTTAGAAATTGGAAATGTCTCACCTTACTGAGCCTTTAAGCAAATTAACAGAAATCTATCCTAGTGTCTCCTACCAATTCAGTGCCTCATGGCTCTGCTTCCCATGTTGAAAGATACTGTCTCTCTTTCTTACACCTATCATTACATTATTGGCTGTGTGTTATTGAACAGAATTCTTCAGAAACCCCATGTAAGGAGGAAGACAGATTGCCTGCTTACTTAAGCAAGATATGAAGATAATAACCCACACAGTCCAAGAGATGAATACAGAGTATTTGGGGAATTAGCTAAGTAAAGGGCATGAACCATAGAAAGCAGAATTACAAACATGATAAACTTGGCTGAGTGTATAAAGCTGAAGACTATTTATTTGATCTTATCACATGAAACATATTGTTGGGTTGGGCAAGCGAGCAAAAGAATCTAGATAGTACTATAGGTTTCCTCTCATTTCTCATATTAAACAGCAAATTGTACCCTGTTGTTTCTGAGAATTAAGGTACAGGAAGGGTGTTAATGGTGGGAACAAGCAGGCAAATATCAATTACCAACAAAATTATATTTTACAAAGTCCTCTGTACACGGAAATGTATGTTTTCTATCTCAAAACTTGAATATGCCACACGTTTGATGATCACACTGCCAATTGAAATATGTGGCATGGTACACATTAGCAATCTAAAATCTGTCACAGGCAGGATGAACACAAGACTGATTATATATATAAATAAATAAAAGCACCCATAAATCAGCTGCGTGTAACACTGCCATATATAAGAAGTCTTGATTTCTGGCGTGAACAATTCTGTCTGGAGAGTCACCTCCTCCCAGCTGTTTACCTGCCAGCAATGAGGCAAGGAGTAGATTAGTTCGAAGAGGATTCCTCACAAGATTCTCCTCCCCAAGATTAACTGCAGCTAATATTTAAGTAATTTTAGTATCAAGAGATACGCATGTGTCTGTTAGTAACAGGTTTCAGTGAAGAGAATGAAAAAAAAGGAAAATCCATCCTATTATCAGATTTTAAAAACTGGTGAATCTTTATTAAAACATCAACGAAATTTCATACAGAATATATTTTTATTTATTACTATCCCAGAAACACTCTATTCATAAACACACAGAAATTCAATCAAGTTAGTTACAATCTACTACTATATTAAAAGGATTTAGTAAACCCAGAAAGAAATATTATTTGCATACTGTTTAATCTTACTGGATACCAATTTCCTCATTACTTAACTACGGCCTTACTTTCTTCATTTTCCCCCCAGTCTCAGTTTTGTCATCTAGGTAATAGCATCAGTACCTTGGAGATCCAGTTACAAAGCCAAATGCAGTCATCATTTATTTGACAATAAATTCTTTTCAATAGCAGCAAGCAAACAACTCACTCCTATGTACCTCCCAAACTTCATTTACTTCACACTAAAGTAAGAATTATGATTTCTTCTACAAATCACACTATGGAACAGTGATACTATTGATCCACATGCATGGAAGCTGCCACCGTCAAATGAATAAGCTGATGAGCAAGGCAATTTTTGCTTAAAACAATTAAAATACAGTAATTTTAAGCCTAGACAAAACAAAGCTGGAAAAGAAATATCAACACAAAAAGTCAACAACCTATCTAATTGTTCTAGTAACTGTGGAAATTTTGAAACTGGAGAATCTGAAACATGTCCTGGCCTCTGTAGTCATGAGAGCAAGAGGGAGACAGAATGCTACCTCCCCATTCCTCAGAACCAGGCATCAGGGTATCAGGACAGGAAATCAAGACAGCTCTTCATGGTAGAGCAGGGGCAACAATACACCACAAGCACAGTGCCTGAAACCCATGTGCTGACTGCACCCCCGCCTCACAGACCAGCAAGGTCAGGCCACCCTCAAACCTCATTTCGTGCAACATCCCAGATTTCTGTTTCTACTTCAGCTCTCCCCACAAAGCTAATTTAGCCTAGAAGCTGTTTCATCAAGGTTTACTGTATTTCATGCTGACCCTAAACACACGAAGGCAGTAGCCCCAGGCTTTTCTTACCTTAGCCTGGTTATTCCCATTGTCCTTCAGACTTGATCATCTCTCTAGATTAAAAGTACCATGCCCCTGCTCCTTTCAGACACAGCCCACAAGCACTGTCCTGTGCTCATTTGCAAGGTAGCTTCTTTCACAGAGTTACAGAGAACCTAGAATTTTTTTGCATGGGTCACAGGATACAAAGGTAGATATGTATGTCTGGAGATAAGGTAGTTGTTGGGACAGGTCAAAGGAAAGAAGGTCTTGGGGAATGGAGGGAAAATGCAAATAAATTCTTCAAAGCTAAGTAAGATTAGGGACTTGGAATTATATCCTTTTTTAAGTTCAACATCCTCTAAAATCAGCTCAGAAAACATTCTCCTCCTCAACTTCTATCATACCTCTCTTAAAAACATGTTGCTTTCTAACACTCTCCAGGAATTAGTTCAGCTTTACCGCAATGCTCCACAAAATTGTGTCGCTGCTCCTCTCCTGGAAGGGGCTTTGCCTAGCTGGGCTGCTATCCCTGCGAGGCAGCAGTGACCTTCCCGCAGACACGTGAGGTACGATGTCTCGGCAGCCGCGTCTCCTGGCAGCACCGGCTCAGCGATAGAGGGTGCGCCCTAGCAAAGGTAGCCCAGATGTCTGGGTCTCCCAGGCGACCGGAGATGAAAGAGGCGAGGGAGGGAGCCACTTCCAACAGCACTTCCCGAGTTTATTTGCTCAGAAAGAAGGAGGAAGGGAAATGGCCGGAGGGTCCAGGATTACAAGGTCTTTTAAGGGTAGGCGGATACAAGCAACGGTCCAATGGGATGACAGGTGGTAGGCGGGTCCCGGGCACACGCAACCAATAAGGCACGAGCGAAGGAGGGGTTAACAACTCACATCCAATAAGGGAACAAACTCAACAGAACTTTCCAGAGGATAATAGCATAATCAATAAGGTACTTATTAAGCATTAACTGAACAAACCAATCACTATCCCCGGGAGAGAGAACTTGCCAGATAAAGAGGTAGGGCCTCTTCCTGAGTCACGCCTTGTGGGCGGAGGGATGCTGATCTTAGACCTGGGCCTCTCCCACTGACGATCCCTCGCTCTCCGATTCGTCCGCCCAGGAGATTGGCAGGACATTAGGAGCAGTGGGCTGGTTCCCCGTGGCCCAATGCACCCCAACAAAATTCAACTAGATTTTCAGAAAAACAAACCCAAATTCTTTGTCTCTAATGACATCATCCAGTTAAGGTTTTGTGTCAGGCTGAAGCAAATGAAAGATTAATATCATCACTTCTTTTTCTTTCTCACTCAAAAATTATTAGCATGTACTGAAAATTTGAAATATTCTAACACCTAGAAACACATTTGCTCTGTCAACACATATAAATATGTATTAATATAAGAATTTTAATATGAAGAAAATACTAAATATTTTAGGGGAACTGTGAAATGAAGAAGAGGGTTTTATCAGAAAGAAAGATTTTGTAAAACATGCGTAATACTTCTAGAAAATGTGACCTTCATACTCTGTGGAACAGCAAAGAGAATTACTTCATGAAAATAAAATTACTTTGGACAGTGATAAGAAAGGATACGAGGCTATTCAGCTCTGATGCATTGCACAGAGACTAAATTTATTGTACCATTCCTTAAGAACACAGAGAAAAATTAACAGTATATAAAAGTCATATTTTTGACAAATATGATTTAAAATTTCCAGCAAGTATTGGATCTCTTTAGAACAGTTTGGTTTCAATAACATGTACCTTCCTGTGCAACACTAATTCTAGGAAAAAATGGGTTGGACCCAACTCCCAGCACAAAGCCTTGGATGCCGAAAGAGCAGGGCAGCAGCTCAGTTTCTCCCAGGAGCAGCTCTGCACAGACCACAGGCTTGCTGTGCATTGTATAGGGAGAATTAGACACTCAAAAACAAGATCCACGAAAGTCAGTTTCTGAGAACACAGGTGCTCAAGGCAGGAAGTGCTGACAACAGCCATTCCCTCCTTAGTGAGTCAAAGTGCCAGTCACTGCCAGCTATTCCTTTGGATGAAGGTAATGTTGCCATCCAGCCATAAGTGCATACCCTACACATGCAGAAAATCATATTCAAATCCTGCCCTCTTTAGCTTCAGCCTGGACTTAACATCCTTGAGGTAACCACCCTCAACTCAGTGACACTGCGAAAGAACAAGACCAGAAAATCCAATTTTTTGCCATTGGCAATCCACACAGTTCAGTCAAACATTCGTTAAAGTAGCGGCTGGATCCCGCGTTCTTCCCAGACAGCGTGTCCACCTCAAAACCATGCAGCTACTCCCACTCTCTAAATCTTTGAAATGCTACTGCACTAACTTTTAGCCCAGATGCTGGGTCACTGAACACCACAGTGTCTGAGGTCCTTCACAGATGTCATCTTTTACATTCCAAGAAAAATAGTAGCATAATTACCATAAATACCACAAGCAGTGGTGCTCTAAGTAATAATAAATAACCCAGGCATGCAATACTGAGGATCGTGGTCTCAAGATGTTGATCAATAGCTCCTCACACATGAAAAAAGAGGCATCCAGTGAAGACAGGAGGGCTTTGCCGTGCACTTTGCTCTCATGCCTATGACTCTCTCCATCTCCCATTCTCAGCACTGAACCCCTCATTAAAGGGGTACTCAAGTCCCTCCAGAAGGATCACATTTTTTTCCAGATCATTGGTTATCCAAGATGCCAGCAACTCAAGGGTAAATCCTCTGATACACATTAAAAATAACTTTTTTTTGGCCTTTTGTTTATCTAGATGAATTCCCTAATCCACTTCATCACTGAGAAAAAAAAAAGACTGGGGGCAAAATGCATCAGCCAGGACTGGGGCCAGACCACTTCTTTCAGCAACATCCCTGGTTTAATAAAATGGTGGACCTACAGCAACAGCATACACCAACAACTTCAAGACAACATGCATTATCCCCATTTTATACATAACAGGCTGGAACTATTTTCATACTATCTAACTACAAAACTCCTATCACCTTCTATAAGAGCACAGCTGGACCAAATGTTGACAGTTAAACAAAAAAAACCTCCATGACTTGAACACAAAAACTAGGAAAAAGTCTGCCAATACATCATTTTCATATTTATATTATTTCAGTTTTGCTGCAACCAACAGTACATAAAAACCAGAGACTGTTCCTTTTCCTTGAGGAGACATTTCAGGGCAGGCTGCTCTGAAGTTGGTTCTGCTTGTCAGTATTCCTTTAAAATTAAAGGGCATGGTCACCCATCAGGGTAAAAAAAGTGCATTTTAAAACACATGCAAAAAAATAAATTCTTTGATACTTTATGGTCAAACATCTGCTAAACTAGTACTTTCCTTCAATTATGGGCTTCTCAAAGCAACAATTATATCTATTTTCCTCAGAATTTGGGGGATATAATCAGTACTACCAGAAATCAACACAGTCTCTCTATATATATATATCTATGTTTTGCCAATGTTGAAACACTGAAAATGAGAGAAGGACATTGACTAAATATGGTAAATCTCCAGTTTTCCACCTCCCAAAACTGAGCACTTTCTAACATTCAATCCTGTTTATTACCTAGGAATCCATTTCTTCAAGGTAATGACTATTTTCAGTCTTTGCTGATTTCTGGAAATCCAGGTCACTCTGTTTCATGTTTCTTGTCTTCCTGTCACTAAAGTTGGCAGTAAAGTTACTCCCACCTTGTAAGGAGATCAAAGGAAGTGAAAACTTTCTCTTTGATGCAACACCTTCATATCTTGGAATACACTTGGAGAGGGAGAATGTTGGGTGTTTTTCCCTTTCAGTAGAAAAATCTAACCTTTTTTGTACTCTCCTTATTTGCTGTGTAAATCAGATGGAATCTGGGAACTCGACATCCTGGCATATTTCCCAGTCATGAAGAAGAAAGTAGGATTTTACCCACAAGATCACAAGGTACTGAAAAGCCTCCTGCACATCATCCAACTGTTCTGTATCTGAGCCAAAGTGGGCAAATCTCATCAAATCAAATAGACGAGGAAAGCTCTGTGCACATCCCAATCGGGTTTCAATGCCATAGGCATGAGTTAGATAGAAGACCTGCAGGAAGAGACACTCTTGGTATCCTGGAGTCAATGCTGGCTTGGACTCCATAGCTAAAAATACTGCCACTATTTAGGGCTTCCTGTTTCTGCCCTGAAGGACTGCGGATTTTTTTCCACACTCGCATGGTGTATGCAGAAATGGAAAGTAACCAACCTCAGCATGTGCTGTAGTCATTGGGTCACTCTTAGGAAACACTGGTTTGAATTTCCATGGACAGAAGGGAAAATAAACCATGAATTTCCAACATCCAAAGCCAGGTTTCTAATGGCTGTTAGGCTATTGCCATGTTTATGAAGAGCCCTCCAGAGCACTTGCTCAGGGTTCTGGGCTCCAGGAGGAGCTCTAAGGGAACCAAAGGCCACCAAGTCCAGCACCAAGTTTTAAGTTTCTGCTAATGCTTCCTATTTTCTTAGCTTCTCGGGTCACAAGGCTGGGGCCAAATCATGGGAAGGGAGGAATACAGGACATAACTGAGAAGACAAAAAAGCAAGAAATGGTCTCCTGTACCTCCTGCTGGGATGGGGGAGTCAGCTGCTCTCATCTTAACCCCATTCCTAGACCTTAAAAGACAAAAAGTCCAACCAGTGCTGTCCTCTATCTCTACGTAGGCATCAGTAGCGTTGAAGAAGGGATCTGTTTGGGCTGTACAGGGACAGTGGTTTGTAAACTGAGGGGTCTGAAACATATCCTGATAGGAACACTGACTTAAAACATGCAGTAACTATCAAGCTAATACCAAACAACTTCAGGGATCATCTGCACATTCCACTTTAGAGGAAGCTGTGAAGGAATCAAAGAATCATCGTAGAACAACCATCTGAAGGACAGTCTTCAGCCTTTAAAACATCCCTCTGCCAAAGCTCAGCACAGCAGCAGTAGATGTCCCTAGTCTGATCCCATGTAACAGCAGTACTGTAACGACAGGATAACTGGCATCGGGCATCTCATATTGAGTTGCATTATTTTGATTACAGGAAGACTCACACTCCCACAGCTTCTTGGCTAAAACAAGATGTATCAGAACTGCTGATAATCCCTCAGAGGGAAATTGTTCAACTATTTCTGATGCTATTTAGGGCAGCCTTCTATCCCTTTTTCTTAGGAATAAGGCACTGTGACAATCCTCAGAAGTGATAAGGCAGTGGTTTTAATAGTCTAACTACATATTTTTTATTCCATGCTTGGTATGAGTTGAGTGTTTCAGGACAGGCACTTTTCTGAACAGCACACCTTCCGATTCTCTTGCCCGCAGAGCCTGGTGACGAGCAGCTCTTACCAGACATTTCCGTCAGCCAGGAGGATGGTCCAGTGATCGGAAGAACAAGAGCCAAGTGCTCACCAGGGACCAGTTACCCCACATAACCTTCTCAAGCACGAAAACCTGTCACAGCTTGCAAACAGCGAGATGAAACCAGCAGAAATCAGAAAAGGCACAAATGGTAGGAGAGTCAGAAGGTAAGTAATTTAACCAAAATTATTCCACAAAGTGTGAGAAATGGCCCACTCTTTTGTGAGAGATCTCATTGCCATAAAGTCTTCTAGCACCAACACATATACCTCATCAGAAACATGGCAGATCTCAGAGGAAAGTAAAATTGTAAGAAAGAATGATGTGGGGTTTTTGAACATTACTCACTATAAACGAGCACTGGATAATATGATCCTATCTTTCAACATATAGGATCTTTACAGATGAAAAAGAAGGACATAATTAGCCTCTGTGAGCATTTTTAACATGCAAATTCAGTATATTGCTAAAAAAAAAAGGCAAACCTAGGAGTAAAACCAGGCAAGTGCAAAAAACTACACAACTAAGAAAGAGAAGTGAAAAACAGACTTTTTGGGATGTGAAGATGTTTGCCAAAATTAAATTGCAGGTTCTCTTTGCAGGTTCAGCAACACTTGCTAAACACCAAAAAAGACCTTTTAATTTTAGCTTACTTTTTAGGAAGCTTGGAATAGGACTGGAAAGGATACAAAATAAGTAGTAGGCTTAAACTTCGGTGTAAATATTCTCCTATCAAAGCACTAAACCTTGCACATACCACAGGACAAAAAGATATTAATGGTTCTAGCTGCTTGCATTTTAGGCATGGGTTTACCTCAGTATGACAGAACTAACTCAGATAAAACTGACAGCAGCAATTTTGCAAACCAAGTGTGATTTATTCCAAGCATATCTTAAATTACCCAGTTTTATTTGTTGCATTTTGAAAGGCTAGATATTTTTTCTAAACGAAACAGCTTTTATACATTGTTTCACTTCAAACAGAAAGCTCACTATCACAAAAATTTACAATTCATAAAAAAATTATGAGTATCATGTTACCTTTTATTTCCTAAACTAGATTTATTTTCTCATAAAGGAATACAAATGCTTTTGAAGTGGTCGAGGAATAAGTATATTGTTTTCTGTGGAGAGCAGTCACAGAAGAAGGTTCTCATCCGGCCTCTAAATAAAAATTCTGAAAGCCTCACATCAATATGTACAAAAAGAGATCTTATAAATCATTTTGTTTGTAGGCAAGCTAACATTTTGGCATTTAAAAGACCAGAATCTTGTTGAGCGCAGCTCATGGTTATTCTTGCTCCTGAGTAACATATCACACATGATCATCTAAAAGGCAACACACAGCTCAGTAACAGGTAAGTGACAAAGTGTGCATGTAAGCAATGTCAACAGGTAAGTTCCAAGCTGAGCATGAGACAAGGAAGGGAAGGAAAGGACACACAGACACCAACTGCCATGTTTAACGAGGGGCTTGAACTCTCCAAGTTCAGCTCCTTTTCCTGCTGTCTTGTTTTTTACTGGAGTTAAGGGCTGAGCTTGGCAAGATAGGGCACCTGAAGAAAAGGAGAAATCATGTGTCAACTTGACACCCCATGAAGAACTTCTTTCCTGCCAATCACAATGGACCACCAGAATCTTTGCAAATGAGATTCAGCAGTGTTCAACAAAAGGGTATAAATTTAATGGAAAGTTCAGGAATCAACTCTAATTTTACAAGCCTGTTCAACCAAACTGTACTACTATAAACTGCATCAGTCACAACCACACCATATAGAAAAGTCCCAGGAGAATAGCACCTTGTTTTGCAGAATTATTACAGCACGAAGAAAACCAATTTGACCACTGAGAGAAGTTATTAGGGGTACAATACTGGTACCCCTAATAACTTCTTTTAAAAAATGATGTTAAAAAGCAAGTGATATGTAATTCCAAAAGGAAGAGTTACCTTCTGGAGGAGTTGCAATACTGTTCCCAAGTCCCAAAATAGCAATGCTGTGATTCCTTGGTTCCAGCATCACTGCAAACTCTTCTCCTCTTTCCCAGTGTGGTACTTTCACAGGCTCCAGATGTACATTTTCCAGTCCGTCTTTCTGCAGGGCACTGAACATATATTTGATGGCTGCCTCTAAGTTTTTTGAACCACTGAGTCTAGGTCCTATGGTGTCAGCAAAAACTGCTAATCTTTCATAGGATCTGTTCTGAGCCTTTCCATGAACAGCAAGATCAATAATAGCCTTAGCAATATTAGTATAGCCAGCTATCTCATTTTTAATGCCTTCAAATGACTTCAGGGAACTGCCATCTCTTCTCAAAGATTTCCCAGCATACTGATGTAATAAATTCATGAGAAATATTAAGAATAAGTACTTCATTTTTCTCTCTTTCTTCTTTTCCACAGATGGCCTGTTGGAGAAGCAAAAAGAAAAAAAAAGCAAGTTAAAAAAATCATACACCTATCAGCAATACTTTTTGTTATTTGGATTGGCAGGCAGAAATGAAATGAAAAGAAATTAGTTTATCATGAAAATGCTTTGATCAGAACTAGCAGGAAAGTAAACTCAAAGACAGAGTTATTGAAAGCAAATGAAAAAGATACTTAGACCACTGGACACAATCTTTGTTGCGGTCTTTAGAAATATCCTTGGAATGCTGCATCTCTTTAAATAAACACATTCTTCAATGAATCAAAACCCAGGGCTGCTTCCATGCAGGAGGAGTTTTGTATCTCCTTTCTGTTAGGAGCAGGACTTTTCAGAAGTGCCAAATCAAAAGGCTTTACACAAAGCATCTGGAGAAAAGCTTTTCTTAAACCATTCATGAATAAAAGTACTTCTTAATCTCCATCTTCACGATCAGGAAAGTACTTTCTATTGTACTAAAAAGATGTAAGAGCGATTTAGATCCAATGCCTCCAGTGTACTGGTTTTGGCTAGGTTAGAGATCATTTTCTGCTTAGTAAGTGGTACAGTGCTGTGTTTTGGATTTAATATGAGAATAATGTTGATAACATGCTGATGTTTTGGTTGTTGCTAAGTAGTGCTCACCCTAAATCAAGGACTTTCCAGTGTCTCATGATCTGCCATTGAGGAACTGCACAAAAAGCTGGGAGGGAGCACAGCCAGGACAACTGATCCACACCGGCCAAAAGGATATTCCATACCAAATTCAGTACACAAACTAGGGAAGTTGACTGGAAGGAGCTGATCACTTCTCAGGGAAAGGCTGGGCATTGATCAGCAGGTGGTGAGCAATTGCATTGTGCATCACTTGTTTTTCTTGGGTTTTATTTATTTTTTATTATTATTATCATCATCATTATTATAATACTTTACTTCTTTCTATCTACTAAACTAAGTTTTTGTACCTCTTTTTCTGTGTCTTCTCTTTATATCACTGAGAGGTGGAAGGGGGAAGTGAGTGTGGTCTGCATGGTACTTAGTTACCATCTGGGGTTAAACTATGCCAGAATATTAACAAGCTTTCTTTGGCTCCTCTTCCATCTTTCAGTGCTTTATTCCACAGGACTTATATCACGCAGATCTTCAAAGAGGTCAAAGTCTTCTCTCCTAAAGTCCAGTGCTGTGATCTTGCCTTTTGACCTGCTCCTTGGATCCTGAACTCCATTATCTCATGGACACTGTAGCCAAGGCTGCCTTTGACCTTCATACCTCAACCAGCCCTTCTTTCCTTGTATGAAGTCCATCATAGCACCTGTCCTTGCTGGCTTCTCTATAACCTGTGCCAGGCATCTCCTGGACTGCTTATAACCTGCTGTGATGACCCTCCAGCAGATATTGGGATGGTTAAAGTACACCATGAGCAACAGGGCCTGTGAATGAGAAGCTACTTCTAGCTGTTAAGGCCTCATCTACTTGTTTTTCCTGCTCAGGTGGTTTATAACACACAGCTGCTACAGTCACCCATACTGGTCTGCTCTTTAATCCTTATCCACAGGCTCTCTGTTGGTTCATCATTCATCCCCAGGCAGAACTCCAAGCACTAGAGCTGTCCTCTCATATAAAGGGCAACTCCATCTCCTCTTCTTTCCAGTCTGTCCTTCCTAAAGGGCATCTATCCATCCACTGCAGCATTTCAGTCATGTGAACTATCCCTCCATGATCCCAAGATCACAGCCCTGCAACTGCACACAGACCTCCAACTTCTTGATTTATTTCCCATGTTGTAAATATTACTCTGTACAGGCATTTAGAAGCATAGATTTGTCAACAGAAACAGAAGAGACAACTTACAACACTTATGAGAGCTTCTGATCAGCTCCCAAAAAGGGGGGATAACCCATTAGGCATGCACCCATAACATGCCATTTGAAACACTGGCTGTGCAATGCAGAAATAAGACACAGAAAGAGTCAAAGTACTAACCACATTTCTAGGATCCATACACCACCAGAATTCAGAAACAAACAAATAAACAAAACCACCCCAATACCCACAAAAAACACTCACACAATCATTTTGGAGTCACCAAGCCTAGCTCATATGATAACCAACACAAACTGCCAGCCTTCCATAGGCCTTTATGGGTCTTTTCACAAACAGCAATTTAAACAATAGCGTTAGCAATGTAAGAATACTGAGCTATTCTCCTTAACTATTCACATGTCCCCTAAGCTTGAGATCAAGGAAGTAATAAGTTCTTCACAGTGGTGCATCATTTTCACAAAACAACAAACATCATCACTGATTTCCTCTGTGAATGATAAATCCATCACCGAGATTTCATCTCTCTCCTTGAGACAGACAGGGCAAAGGTCTTACACAACCAGGAGCAGAAGACTCAGGTTATCTCAGGACACTGCCTGAGAACTGCAAAATGCCTTTTATAGTCTGAGTTAGTGTTTATTTGTGGTTATGCTACACAGAAGGTATTGGTGTATTTTTATTGCTATGCTCTGCACTTTCTCCATGTACTTTCCCTTTGGACCAGTTAATTACATGCTCATAGACATCCTCCTGTAGAGACATCAGTAATTTTCCCAGGATGATCATGGTCATTCCCTGATTTTTGCCAAGTTCATCATGCACAAAGAAGCAAGCAAGATAATGGGTAAGTGCTGAACGGAGTAAGATAACAACTTTGTAGACTTAGTTTCAAAAACTTAAGGTTTGGGGTTTTGTTTGTTTAAGGAATTGCAAAATCAACCAGAAAAAGCTGATACACTTAGTTGTTACACAGAAAACAGGGGGATTGTTTAACTAGCACTGGCCACCTCAAAGAACCCCCAGCTACCAACTTCATGCATTTTTTTCAATAGAGAAATGCAACTGCAGTTATCACATTTCCCTTAACTAAGAAATGCTTTCTTTGTTCTTCCTAGCCTCATTAAAAACCAGCAGCATCCTCAAAAGCTGCCCCAGAGGACCTGCATTTAAGAGATACACTTCTTCCAGGAATTTCCCACTGAACACTGAGAACAGACATGTTTCCACAACTTTTGTGGACGTAACATACTTCTGCGTTGCACAGCATTTCACTGCCTGCCAATGCATTGTAAGAGGAACACAAGTGAATTCAAACCCTGGTCAAGAACACTAAAATAGGAATGTAATTTATTGTGCTTTCCTTGAATACTCCAGCATAATCTGTTCAAAAGCAGCTATCTGAAATATTTCCCTGCTGGGTAAAATAACATTATACTCAGACCACAATACAGGAATCACTCCACTGCTTTTCCAGGGAAAGAATCTGTTTTCCTAGTCTCTGCAACTTTATCATCCCAGTGAATCATCTAGCAAAGGAGGTTACTTATTTTTCCACTCCTAACTAGTTAAGACTCAGCAAATGAACCTCACAGTGTCAGCCAAATTAATAAAAAATAACAGGACATTCAATATTGTTCAATGTGTTTAATCGTTCGTGAAGCAGAAAGAGGGCATCCAGCCATGGTAGTACCTGGATCCATACAGAAGGAAGGGAATCCTCTGAATACAGTTCACAGGAAGAGAGATTTTTCCCTGCAAAATCCTAGCAGAACATTTAAAAGGGAAAGTCTGGAGTGAGGAAGACCAAGTTAGGTAGCACTTAAACTGTACATATATAAATCCATGGGGCCTCATGGGTTGCACCCACAAATATTGAGGATCTGATGTCATTATGAGGCCACTCTCAATTATATTTAGGTCATGTCACTCCTATCTTTGAGAAGTGCAAGAAATAAGAGGTAGGGAACTACAGACCAGTCAGCCTCACATCAAGCTCTGGCAAGTGCACAGGAGAAAAATCCTGGAAATTATTTCCACACATATGAAGGACAAGGTGACTCAGAATAGTTAGCATAGATTTACAAAGGGGAAATTGCATAGTCAACATGATGACCTTTTAAGACAAAATTGCTGGCGTGGTAGATGAGGACAGAGCAGTGGATTTGTTTCCCTTTGCATTAGTAAGGCAGTTGACAGTCTCCGCAAAGGTCTCAGGGAAGCTGATGAAGTATAGGCTAAATGAGCAGACAGTGAGGAGGACTGAAAATCAACTGAACAACCAAGCTCAGAGGATTTTGACTATTTGTGTGACATCTAGCTGGCAGATGGCAGCTAGTGGTGATCCCTAAAAGTCCACACCTGGTCCAGAGCTCTTATAACCTCCATTAATAATCTGGATGCTTGGACAGAGCGTGGCCTCAGATGATGAGAAGGGTGTGAGGAGTGGCTGTGTACACGATGGTTGCGTGAGGAGGCAGGCAGGCAGGAACCTTATGAAGTTCAACAAGTCCTGCACCTGGGGAAGACTAAGGCACATGCACTAAGGCAGGCTGGGGATACCCAGCTGGAAAGGAGTTGGCAGCAAAACGTCATGTTGGCGAAGACCAACAGCCTGATGGGCTGCACATTAGGAGTGCTGCCTGCAGGTGGAGGGATGTGATCTTTCCCCTCTAGTCAGCACTAGTGAAGCCATATCTGGATTATTTCTTCATTTCTGGGCTTCCCAGTATGAGAGAGAGGCGGACATGCTGGAGAGTGCAACAAAAGGCCACAAAGATAATTAAATGACCGGAGTATCTATCCTATGAGAAGAGGCTGAGAGAGCTGTGACTGTTCGGTCTGGACAAGAAAAGATTTTTTTCTTCTCCAGAAGGAGAGAGAGGGATTCATCAGTGGGTATAAATACCTGATGAGAGGGAACAAAGAAGACAGAGCCAGGCTCTTTACAGTGGTGCCCATCAACTGAACAAGAGTCAATGGAAACAAATGGCAATATATGAAATTCCATCTGAACACAAGAATGCACCTTTTTTTGTTTGTTTTTTTTCCTGTGTTTTTTTTTGTTGTTGTTGTTTGGTTGGTTTTTTGTTGTTGTTGTTGTTGTTGTTGTTGTGGGTTTTTTGGTTTTTTTTGTTTGTTTGTTTGTTTGGGGTTTTTTTGTTTTACAGTGAGGGTGGTCAAACACTTGAAGAGGTTGCCCAGAGAGGTTGTGAAGTGTCCATATGGGGACATATTCCAAACCGGTCCAGGCATGGGCCAGGACAACCTGCTGCAGTCGACCCTGCTTAAAAAGGCAGTTTGGACTAGAGTTCAAAAGATGTCTTTTAAACTAGATACATGATTCAGAATATGAAAGGAGACCAGAGACACAAGCTGAAAGGCTTTTAAAAAATCAAGGGAGAAAGGTTCTAGGTATGTAGAAGAAAAAGATAAATTAAAGGCAGAAAATAAGTCTTTTCCAGCTCAAGTTAGTATGAAAGAGAATGAAATGTACAGCACAATACTATGCAGGTAGTGCAGAGGGTGTCAGAAGATACATTTATTAGTAGTTACTTTAAGGATGCTCCTACCCATTGTCTGGCCAATTTGTCTGTACCTAACTGCTGTCTTTGATGCTACAGGCCAAGCTCATCGGGATCTTCATCTTTTAATGGTGCCCTTACATAAAAGAAGAGCACACCCAATCTTTAACCAGGCTAACTGGTGTTTCCACCATTAAAATCATTACAATATAAATTACTTAAATGTTACAGATGGAAAAGAATAAGAGGACAAAAGAATCTCTCAGATGAGAACACTGTCTACAGCAATCAGATAACAGAAAGAGGAACAGAGGGCATAAAAACAGGATAAACAAAGCTAGAGCACTGCTTCTTCTCCAGTGTGGCAAAGTTTTCCCAAAATCCCAGTTGAAAATACAGACAAAAGGATATAGAGAGTTCACAGGAGTCATGGTTATGGGAAATGAGGAATGAAAACAATAAACTTAGGCTATTAACCACTTAATTGCTAGAGATCTGCTATATCTGCAGAGTATGTATCAGTTTCCTAACCACCATTTGATTTTCCTTCAGGGAATGTAGGAAATCTTGAAATCACACAGTGGTTTTGATGACATGAGAATAGACTGAAAAGCCCCAGGGTAACAAACTAACATGCTGCAGAGTGATGTCTGATACATTTAATAGCACTGGAAAAAAGTTTGTTGTGACAGCTGTGGAGTAGGATGGCTGGAAGGCTAGGTGAACTTGCAAAATAAGGAGGAGATTTCTGCCTAAAAATAAAGTCATAGAGTTCTTCCATCACTTACAAAGATAAGGAGGAGGGGTGGATGGGGCGGTGGGGGAAAGAAAAACTTTATGATCTTGAAGAGTGAAGCAGAAAAGCAGACATTCCTCAAAGACTGCTTTTTCAGAATCCTCATAATTCCTCATTTGGGAGAACATTTAATCAGTCAGAAAATCTTGGGTTTGGGAACATACACAGTTGAAGCTATCATTTACATTACAAAGTCCTTAAAATTAGAATTTTTACATGTAAAACTAACATAAAGAGTAAGTACAACACAACATGGATATAAGGCTTTGGATAGTCTTATTACTTGGACCAAAAAGTCTAAAATACCAAAGAAAAGTCTAAAATACCAAAGGAAACACCTAAGATGTTTTACTTCTACCAACTTCAGAAGAACTATTTTGATTTTCTACAACTGAAGATACATACTGAAATCCTTGAAAAGAGAAGTGTGACCTATGACCATACAGGCTCTAGTAGTGATATTGATTTATGTAGACAGAATAGGAAGTGAAAAGTTTTAAGAACTCTAAAGATTAAGACTGAGAAAGTCCAAACATTCCAAGAGACGTTGCAGTCATAGCTCCCCATTTGGCAGAAGTTCATACCCTATTTATAGTCAGTGTGGGGGAAGTACTATAGCTTAACATAGAAAGGAAGCAGCAAAAGGAGCCACTCTTCCCTCTTTCTTCACCTCCAAGCCTCAGAATAGTAACAGGCTACCTTGATATATTCTTATTCAGTAGCTGCTGCTAAAATGGATGGCAGTAATCCTGAAAAATCACACCGTAATCCATGTGCAGAATATTGTATCAGCAAAGCTACAGAAATGATCACTCAGTTACTTCTCTAAGAAGCAGTGTGGCCCAGACAAAAATTAAGTTAAGAATAACAAAAAAAAACATAGCCACTGAACAATGCCTCAGCCACATAGCACCTGATATTATTCTTCTTAATAAGCATGGAAAATACAGTGTTCAAAAGGGAGTACATTATCTTTTCAGAGGGAAAAGATAGGAATTCAGAGGGATTTTTAGATGAGAACTGAAGACAACAGAAATAATGAATGAATGGAAGGCAGTTAGGAAACAGTGACACCAAAATACATTGTTCATATTACATTAAATGCCAAAATATATAGCTAAAGCCAGCTGATAGTGTTGAAAGACAACTGAGGGGAGCAGGGGGGAAAATTATTTTGGACAATTAAATCAACACATACAAGAACAGGGCTACAATTATACTACCTGAAACTGTTATGCTCAACTTCATTCAAGTCAACAACTATTGCCTTAGTGTAAAAAGTGAGACAGGTATCTTGTATCTTTACACAAAATTCATAAATTACTGACACACAAACTCTTCAGAACTGCATATTTTTCTGTTAGCCTTTCCAGGTAAAAAGCGCTCCCTTTTTAATGAAGCAACATAACCACAGATCTTCTCTTACAACCTCTTCTGTACTTATGCTTAAACAATGCTTAAACTTCTTTCACCCAAAATTCTAAACTAAGTTTCTTTTTGAAAACATGTTTAAGAAGACATCTTATATCCTGTATTAAGTCAAATAATTCCCACAAATCAGATGTTAAATATTTTCTGAGTTTTTACTGAAAAACTAGCAGGCTGCATCCAGCCAAATGATGACACCTATCTTCCTACCAGGAGGAAGCCTATGACAGAAGGTATGAGCCATGAGGAAATTATCAATCCACACCTCTGGATAGCAAAAGCTGCTAAAATTGATGGACAGACATTGTAACAGGAGCAAACCAAGTTTTGTTAGCAACAGTCAGTACAGGGCTGTTACTGTCAAAAGTTGGTCTGCCACTCCTGTGAAAGCCAGAAGGAATCCCACTGCCATGCATCTGGCAGTCGCAGGCACTTCTTGGTGCGCCTCCAAGCAGTGCTCCAGCAGAAGGCTGTTCAGTCCTACAGAAAACGTCTGTGCTCTATGGTGCTCCAGATTTTGGCCAGAAAATACAAATACTTTGAGCTGCTCTTTCCAACAATTAAATCTCAGTTTTAAAGGCAACTACATGTTACACTACTAAGGGTCACAATATTTGCCAAAACGAACCAGCAAATTAAGCAACCTTCGTTACTAATTGCGTAATGCATAACAGGAGTGCAACAGACCAACTTTTCTAATGAATTTCAACAAAGATTGCATCAGATATTTACAGCTACATATATATCACTGTAGAATTAGAAATTTATAAGTTAAATTCTTAGCATTTTCATATTTGACAAGAATAATATGCCTCTACAACCACACATCTACAAAGCACTTTTTGCTTTGTATATGGAACAAAATTTTTCATTTTAACTCAACGAGTTCAGAGAAAAGTTATGCACATTAAACACTTCAAAGAAAAAGACAAAAAAAGGGCAATACCAACATTTTCAAAAGTATTCAACCATTTTAGCTACTTTACTCCATACATCTACAAACCCAATGTACAGACTATAAGTAGCACCATCATTCCAAATTAAGTCAATAATCATTCAGCAATGATTATTGCTGAATATAAGATATTTAAGCATATTAATAAACAAAATTTCCAGATTAAAATAACTGTAACTTTTTTGAGTATCTTTTTCATTTGTCAGGTTTTTTCACACAGTTGTTCCCTACAGTCACAAGAAAAGGTAAGTTCCTCATACTGCTACAGTAAATAATCAAGTGGTTTAGTGAAGCTGAGAAATCTGGTCAACATACTGCTAGACTTGTTAAGAACTTATATTTTAGTCTTTCCCCTCCTTATCGCAGGATACACCCACTGAATCTTCCCTTTCAAGAGCAACAAAGGATGAATTTGTAAATACAACTACATGAAAAAGGGCAGGATGAAGAATTTCTCATTACAATTGACAGAAAAATTATCTTTATGATATACACATTTCTTTACTTATATTAAGGGTGGGAAAGGATATTCCTTTCGATGAGATATATTATGAAATATGTCATTTATGATTTCATCATCTTCACTAGAGTATAATACTGGTACTCAAATATCACACCGTACTCCAACATATCAACATCAGAAACATGTTGCTACAGTTCAGTGGCAATGTACAACTGGAGCCACCATCCAACTGCAGAATGCACTGAAATGTGAAAAAAAAAAATCTTAAAAAGCTTAAATGTAACAGACTGCTAGCAAGATAAGTACACTTTACTTAAAGAGCTTGAGAGAAATCTGGGTTTTGGCCAATTTCGAGAAATAAATTAGCAAAACCAGACCTCCTTCTGATGTGGAAGAAAGCTCCAACACCATTTTTTCATCAAAGCTACAAATGTGTGTGCAGCACACATTTGATCATGGAGCACTACATTTACCATGCATAAGGCAGTTCTGATTCTGTACTTAACTTCTAATTACTTTTTACTGCCATTTAAAAGACAAAAATTATCAAACTGTTTTGCTATTGCAGGATAAAAAAATCAGCTGTGACAACAGACATATATCAGTATACATTTATTTTTAATTTATATTTTTTTTTTATTTCGAGCAATGTTCAACACATCCCTGTTATCATGAAGTCTCCAGTGCTACCCACTGCACAGACACGCTGAGAGAAACAGGCCTTACAACTACAGACAAAATGTACGAACGACTGGAAGAGGAGAGACCCAGAAGTGACATCTCCAAGTGCTTCAGTTGCCACATGAAAGACATTAGCATAACCACTCAGCCCCTTTCTTCTGACACTACCAAGAGTAGATGATCAAAAGCTTGCTGCAGTGAAGCAAATGGTCATGTTACAAAACATCATCTGGCAAACAAATTGAAAAAAGAAAACACACAAAAAAACAAACCAAAAATCACCAATAAAAATCACAAACAACCCCCTCCCCCAAAATATACCATAGAGTAAACACACTAATTATATAGAGAGGACAGTGACAGAATGTGATCAACCCTCTCTATGCAAATGTTAAGACATCTCCTTATTTTGCACTGATATGATTCTGATACTGCACGTGAACAATAATACTCAGAGACTAGATTATGCAAAGAAAGTATAGGAGGAAACAAAACAGACTGGAGTTTCCTCCTAGATACTAAATACTTCTGCACAGTTCAGATTGCATAAGGCAAAGCGAACACACAGGTGCCAGCTCCCAAACTCCAAAAAAGTTTTTACTCACCTTTGAGAAAAGCAACTCATCAGCACTCCTAAGAACACACCAGGTTCAGGTGACTGTACCTGAGCTCAGGAAACACACAGAGACTTCAGCCAAACAGAGCTCAGGGAGCCCACAGCTTCACTTCTATACCCCCATTACTCCTCCTATCCTTCTGCTATTGCAGGTGGCAGCCACAAACTCCTCCACAGCTTCGGGAACATGGCCTTAAACTGTTTCTAGTCACAAGACCAACCACCGAGGAGACAAAAGCTTGAAGAAACAAAGCACTTGGAGCACTCTACTTTTTGATTTAGCTATAAATGTTGATTTTCAAACCCACACATTTGCCCAGTCATAACTGCATAAATTCACAGGGCTTTATCCACAGCATGAGTAAAGCAACTATCAAACATTTGGGACTCCGGTGTTACCAGTGTGAGTTAAAAATGGAGCCTCTGCATCCTTCAGTAAATCCAGATGTTGCAAATGCCAGTCTCTTGATTAATTAAAAGTAATTCCAAGTTAAAATGGAACTGGTATCGGAGGATCACTTACACTTGGTTTCAATTTTATCACATACATCAGTTTGCAAGCAGAGGCAACTGATGAAACCAGAGTTCACGTGAAGTTACTGATGCTCTTTCATTCAAAAGCATCTTTGACTTCTTCATGAAGTGCTGATCCTTTCAGGATGATGATTTCACCACACGTGACTACACTTTTGTTTCGGTCCTGCTCCCCTATGACAACTTCCCAGTTATCCCCTGAAACAGATCTGAAGGCAACAATAATCCCACACCCCTTAATCCATGTTTATCAACAAGTCCTACTTGTTGAGCACAAACTACTCAGACATAAACACCTGGAGAGCAGGCAAGGTCAGCGAGAAGCCTACATTTCTCAAGTTTACTATCCTATTTAATTCCTATATTAAGGCTTTTTTTTGCAGCAGTTACCTTTTGCTTTCAGAGGAGCAGCTGAGTTTACACAGACAGTTACCCATAGTTGCAGTGATGCTTGCAGCAAACAGCCCAGATGTTATCACACCACAGCTGAAAACATTTTCCTGGGAAAATAGTTGACTTTGATCCTTTCTATGCCACTTGTCTGTAGGGACAGGAGATGTAAGACAGCATGTTTCAATTTGATAATTTTGGGAGGTAGCATTAGACAGGTGCCTACTCTAATTTTTATTTATCCAGTATGCATCTGTTTTTCTAACTTAGAGTTCACATAGTGATAAGCTCCCAAATTAATTTTTATATAAGATTCTTCAAAGGAACTTTCCTATGTTCCCATTCCTGTCTTCAGCTGCTCAAGTGGCTTGCATACTGTGGATTTTCAGGAAAGTCACTATAGAATCATAGAATGGTTTGGGTTGGAAGACATGTTCAAGGTCACTCAGTCCAAACCCTACCCTTCAACAAGCAGGGTCAGCTTCAACTAGATCCGTTTGCTCAGAGCCCAACCCAACCTGACCTTGACTGTCTCCAGGGATGGGGCATCCACCACTTCTCTGGAGAGGCTGTCCTAGAGTTTCATCACCCTCAGTATAAAAAAATTTCTCCTTTACTTCTAGTCAAACTCTACTCTCTTTTAGTTTAAAACCATTACCCCTTGTCCAGTCCCAAGATGCCCTGTTAAAAAGTCTCTCTCCATATTTCTGGTAAGCCTCTTTGATTGCCAGATTTGCCTGAACAGTCCAAAACTGTACAACTACCAAAGAGCCCGGTACAATCCATCTGTATTGGATACATTGCACTTGGCTATGCCAGGCCTTTTAACAACTGTAGTGTACACCAGAGAGCACCGCAAAGCAAAATGTATCTACTGACTTGGGTGGCATCAGTTGTGGGAAACAAATACATCTGCCCTCGTTCAGTTACTCTCTGAAGGGCAGCCACGGAGACATTCCTGCTCACTACCACTCTTTCTGCAAGGCATCTCTTCAGCTAGAAGTCCTAAGTCCAAGATGAAGCATGAATCACAAACCCTACCTGCTGGAGCAATGTATATTAAAATCAGTGTATGTGTATTATACCAGCCTGGACTGAGTGGGACACAGATTTGGATAAGTTGTGGCTTAAGTACATCTAGATCCCAGCTATGGTCATTCTGCCCTTCAAACTGACATTCACTTGCCCCGGAACCTTGTCCATATGATCAGCAGCTGAGAACCAATCAATGAAAAGCAATTTTGCTTTGCTTGTAGAAATTAATAATAAGTATTAGTACTGGGAGGTTACTGCCAAAGAGAAAAAGAAGATGTGTTACTAAAAGGAAGACTGGACTGCAGAAGTCCCTGCACTGTGAGGAACAGACAGCTCTGCTCTTTCTACCACCACTGCCACCTGGGTGAGAATGGCTGACCAAGGGCCACTTGGGTGGCTGGGGTGGAAAACTCTGCAACAGCTGCAGGTAAAATGGACAAGGGCAGTAACTCAGAGCCTGCATAGAATTTTCCAAGCTTATTCCTGAGACTTTTTTTCAACTGAAAACCCTCTAGAGATTCCTAACTCAACAGCCATTTCAAGATGACAAAACTGAACAAGTAATTAAAATCAAGCTGACTTTGTTTTCCTTCTTGGGCATCTCACAGTGCATTGCTGAGGCAGAAATTGTCTGCTCTGTGTATTTTTCAGCAACACTGAACAGATTACCTGAGATTAGTAATGTACTTGTCTGCTCTACCTAGTTGTCAGAGGAGAAAATATTAATAGCCCACTGCAGTATACAGAATCAATCTTAAACACTGATCATATGATCAATCTCATAGAAATTAGTAACTTACAATTATTTCTGCTTCCAAAGCAACAAAGATTTTCATTAAACTAAAACCCCAAGAAGTGTTTCATAATCTGCCACAAAAGAGGACTTGTGTTTTGTACAGGAGAACATGACCAGAGAGAGAACTAGAGGATCAGCCCTGTGATTCAGAACAGTATAAATCAACAGAATCAGAAATGCTAATCTCAAAACCTGTGCAGAGTAGAAGGGGAAAACATTTAAGATAAATCACATTTATGCTCTGGTCTGCAAATGTTACAGATAAAATAGTGGATGCTTTCCCAATGGAGCCTATTGGCTCAGACCGTATTTTGGGGCCTCAAAAAAGAACATGTCTTTCTCAAATTACTATTGGCACATGCATAATATTATATAATCCCCTTTTGAAACTACTGCTACGCTACTTAAAACACAAAATTACTTTTGACTCAATGGCCTTAAGTAAACTCACAGTCAAGTGCCTCCTCTGAAAGGAAAACTTAACAAAAAATTAAAGGCACAGTATATCAGTGTACATGTAGCAGATGAAAGCTAGAAAAATTGGGAGAGGAAGAGTGGTCTCACTCCCTTTCATTCAGTCACCTTAACCAGCAACTTGAGAAAAAAAAAAGAAAGAAAAAAAGCCCAAACACATAGAAAACAACAGACTTACATCCAGAACTGTTTTCCCATATCAGTACTAAAACAGGCTTTAAGAAGGTGACAACAATTCTAAGTTGGACAAGATGCTGTGTCTGTGGGGTCACAAATCAAGTTTGGGTAAACCCTGAGTTTGTAGAAACTTCCACTGTTGTACTGAATGCAAGATGGTCACTCAGGCAAGTTTAAAATAATCTTAGTTGTTTATAACTCCTATGATGTAAGAAATGTCTATGATAGGTGACCTGAGATTAACCTCCTCTTACTATAACATAATGATCATCGATTTAAAATTTATCTTAGAGATTTGAGATAAATTTGACTGATATATTTTCTTTTTTAAAACAGCATTAGTATTCTTTTGAAGTCAGGTTGTAAGATCACAGGTCTTTTGCCATACCTCTGATTGCAGTATGTAGTACATTAAATCATTTTGCCAAAATACATAAATTCTTGGAGATGTATTTTAATCTATACGTCTATTCATTAGATACTTCTATTAAGTCTCTCTTGGCAGCAACAACACCAAAGGGATTTCCACATTTTTTTCTCACCCACTGTGGAGAAAATTCACAGAAGAGACCTATGTTAATTAGACTTAAAGAGTCTGAGAAAATATTACTATTATTAATACCAGTACAGAAAAAAATAAGAATCCAAATGAGCCAGGTGCCTGAATATTCTCCATTAAATTTAAAAAGTAGGTAGATAGATAAATAAATAAATTAAAAGCAAACCTCCCACCATTGGTCCATACTCTCTATTTCAAAATCAGAAATCAAGTCTCTTGTAAGATCAAGGTACACAAATTATCATTTTTTAAAACTACAGGCTAACAAAGCTAACATTTTTCTCAAGCTCACATACAATTTTTCTTGTACTGTAAAACTGAAGCAAAAGAGGAGCAAAGCATTCTTCACAGATTCTGTCAAAAATACTGACTTAATCAAGTAATTGGCATTTAAAAGATTATAAATCCGAGCTAAAAATTCACTACTGCCATCACAGTGCAAATGTAAGTGACTTGGGGTCAAATGAAGAAAGAACTTACATTTATTTCACTACTTTGAGATTACTGCAGACATTTGGTAACAAAAAAGTGAAAGATTACTGCAATGCAGTTTTTGACAGATAATATTTCCTGGCGAGACAGAACAGAAAGAACTGTAGAGCTTCAAGATTGTAATCGTTTCGTACATTTCTACCCACAAAGTACTTCTTTAGGCAAAATATTTCACCCCTGCAGCTGCTACCTCTTAGATGTACTGCCATCCTTCATCTTCATCCTCCCACAATCGGAAAGAAAGGAAGAAATGACAAGGCAAAGTTTTCAATCTTAAAACAAGGAAGTTTTATACAGTATAGCAGGAATAGATAAAAGAATCCCATGTGCATTATGAGTTTGTACAATTATATCGATATTATATTAGATATTATAAGTTGTTTCCTTTCTCAAATTGGCATTAAAGACACTCAGGCATTTGCAAAACTGTTTTATAAAACAAATACAAATTTATATGAGCTTTTGCTAACAGATGCCTCCCAACAGGGGTCAATGCCAGGTTGTTCTTCCCCAGCCCAGATTTGCAATCTCTTCTTATCTGATTCAGTATCTTATTGTTTCACTGTTCAAAAGAATGATATGTATTTTAAACACCAAGAAACAAGATCGGGGAAGACAAAGACTTTGTATGAGTCTTTAAAGCTGTGGTGGCTTTGATCCAAGTTTATCTGCAAAGACTTCATCTGAAAGATAGAAGTTTGGATAAAGTAAAAGTGGTTGCAATGGACAACAGGTAGATGCTATCCAAGATAGGGTGGATATGTCTAAGGGAATTAGACAAAATTTACAAGGAAACAAGGCTCATGCACATGGCAGGCTTTGTGGGGTTTCTTTGTGGAAATAAGGGTTTGAGATTTTATTAAAATTAAAAATCCAACAGAGAGAGCAGCAGATGACTGGAAGGTGATTTTAAGAACTGACAGGTAAGCATGAGAAAGACTTCTAACAGAAGCTTTCATCCTTGCACAAATTTAACCAGAACAGAATCCAGGCCAGCTTTTGTCACCCTAACTTAAATCTTATGAATTTTCACAAGCTAAAATGTAGAGATACATTAGAGATAGATGAAGATAAAAGCAGTTATTTCATTTCCACACAGGGAGCCTGTTCTACAGCCATCCCAAGTATTGCTTTGTAAGGAGAAACACTTGCATAGTCCCCTTTAATCAACAGATTACAATACTCCTACAACAGTTCCAGAGAACTATCTCCAGAAACAGTAAAAACGAATCTAATTTTGAATAGAGTGAAAACAACAGATAGGCAGCATTTTGAAAATTAACATGACGTTAGGATTTTAGGTGCCTTTGTGTATGGCACTGTCTGAGCAGGCACTTTTGGTGCTCATGCACCACCTGGGAAAATCAGGTCCTCAAAATACTGCAGCTTGAAGGAAGAAACAAGTAATTAATACACAATTCTTGTGCCTGTATCTTGAATTTGCTCTTTTGCAGTTCTGAGCACACTTACAACTTGGTAGATATAACCACTACGTTCAAAAGGTTCCTTGACATCTAATGCTTCCTTAGTCAAATCTGATTCAGCCCACTGAACTTATTTTTTTTTGTGTTTCTTTATATGTTTTTTATATTTTTATAAATTAATTTTATAATATTTATATATTTTATGTATTTTAGTACTTTCAAAAAATATGTATATGCATATTCACATATATAAAACCTGTATATATGTTTTTAATAATGATTCTGTTATGTACCTTTCCTTTTTGCACCAAATTGGAAAAGGTAGTCTATAAAGAATGAAGACCTGTCAAGACAAACCTAATGGGTACTAGTTACCAGAACTTCTTACTCTCAAGCACTACACCACTTTATATGCCGGGACCTCTTCACTATGATGTGTGCTGTAAAACATAATTAAATATCTAATGCACCCAGTCTGGTATTTATGGGGTTTATCTGTTTGCAGTGACACAGCTTTCAGTCAGTGACTGCTGTCAACTTTGTTCATTTCAGGATCATGGCAGAGCATCATGCCTCGTCTAACACTGACCATGCATCCCCAAGCATGGTGGTATGACCACCAACTTCGAGTCCATATTTGTTTTTAAAATAAGAGGAACAAGAGGGTAAGCAAGGATTTTGAGTCACAGAATCACAAAATCAATGTGGTTGGAAAAGACCTCTGAGATCTTTGAATCCAGTACCTCGCAGAACATTACCACATTAACTAGACCCTGGCACAAAGTGCCATGTCCAGTCTTTCCTTAAATACCTCCAGGGACAGTGACTCTACCACTTCCCTGGGCAGTCTGCTCCAATGCCTAATTAGTCTTCCCGTGAAATTCGTCTGAACTCCCCGACACAGTCTAGACCATGTTCACTTGTCCTGTCACTTGTTACTTGGGAAAAGAGACCGACCCCCACCTGGCTACAACCTCCTTTCAGGTAGTTGTAGAGTGATAAGGTCCCCATGAGCCTCATTTTCTCCAGGGTAAACAACCCCAGGTCCCTCAGCTGCTCCTCACAGGATTTGTGCTCCAGACCCTTCACCAGCTCCATTGCCCTTCTCTGGACATGCTCCAGCACCTCAACGTCCTTCCTGTACTGAGGGGCCCAGAACCAGATGTAGTACTTGATGTGTACCCTAACCAGTGCCGAGTCCAGGGAGACAATCACTGCCCTGCTCCTGCTGCCCACACTGTTTCTGACAGACCAGGATGCCAATGGCCTTCTTGGCCACCTGGGCTCACTGCTGGCTCATATTCAACCAGCTGTCGACAAGCAGCCCCAGATCCTTTTCCGCTGTGTCACGCGATGGAATGTCCATGCTCCCGAAGTACGGCCATGCTGGTGTCAGTCACCCTTGCAGCAAAGGGCGAACAGTGGATCCAGCGAGGTGGTCCCGACCCCCGCTGCCAGGCTGAGGGCTCCACCCACCGACGCGGGGCAGGGCCGGCAGCATCGGCGCTGCGGCCCAGCGGGCGAAGGCCCCATTTCGGGAGGGGTGAGGGGTGGGGAAAGGCAGCACACACTGCACGGCTCTAAAGCAAGACGAGGAACCGGGGCTGAGCCCCGCCGGGGCACTGGGAATGGCGGCCAGGTCCCCCTCCTCCGGAGCTGGAGCCTCTCGAGAATGCGCTACAGCCCGGCGGAGGGGCGCCGGCAGCCCGGGAAGACTCCNCTGCCGCCCAGCCCCGGGGGCCTGAAAAACATCACCCGCCACCACCGGGTTTTCCAGGGGAGTGACACCTTCCGTGCGAGGGGCCGTGAGGGTGGTGAGGCACTGGACGAAGCTCCCGCCCGAAGAAGTTGTGGATGCCCCATCCCTGGAAGTATTCAACGTCGGGTTGGATGGGGCTCTGAGCAACGTGATGTAGTGGAAGGTGTCCTTGCCCATGGCAGGGGGTTGGAACGAGATAGTTTTTAAGTTCTCTTCTAACCCCAGCCATTCTATGGTGCTGTGATGATTCTATGATTGCACTTTTATAGGGAATGTGTGATAGTTGTGCAAGGGTACACGGAAAATGGACGAAGCATGAGGAGCCTTTCCTGCTGGCTGCACAGTGGCAGCATCCCTCTGAGTATTTCAAAACATGGCTATTCTTGCTTGTGTCGTTCATAGATGTTTTCCAGCTGTCTAAGAGGCTTTCCTGTCTTCACGCTCCTGGGAACTGAGGCAGGGTCACTGCTCTTCAGATGGTGGCCGCCTGCAGAAGTAACATTGCACTCATTTAAATAAAGGTGTGTTTATAAAAACACTTAGGTAAATGAGTGCAATTTCTTCTGTAGATAAGATCTTAAGATACAAACATGGGTCTTAATCTGCAAACACTTGAATTAAAGCTCTCGTTTTATTCTGTTTAAGTCAGTGGGTCTACCCAGGTGCTTAGAGGTAAGGGGTTTTAGGATCAAAGCCCTTGGTGCATTTCCAAAAAGCTGCTGTAGCAGGAAGACATTGAAGAATTTCCCTCTAATATTCAACACCGTATTCCAATATTCATGAACTTTCTGCCTCAGTGAAATGACTGTTACACTAATGAGCTTCATGGGTGTGTACCTTGAGGAGGGGTTTGAAACACATTATTGTAAGATAATGGCTGTTCCTGCCAACCTGACTCCTCCACCTCTTTATTCGAGGTGACTCATTTGTCTTTTTTCACTTGTATTTTTCAGTACAGCAGGAACTTGCCGTTTCAGAACGGCAAGTTTTTGCAGCTGGGACTGTGTCCCCTGCAATACAGATCAGGGAGCATGCGGGTGGGATGAAACAGTATGTTTCTCAAACTGCTATAGTCCTTAAGAGTCCTGTTCCATTGAGGGTAACAAAACAACTGCTTCAACAAAAATGTTACACAAGGAAAAAGCTGCCAGAGGTTTGCGTGTCTGGCCCCTTCTTTCCTGCACATTCTGTATATTCTTTACAAATAGTGCCCTATAAGCTGTAAGCGTCCATCTAGTACTGGATCTCTGGAAAGAGATACAGTGATTACTGTGATAAATATGTCACTGAAAGTCATGCAAGAAAATATTCCATCCTGAGAGTTCAGCTGTTACACCCACAACACCTTGAACTTAACTACCAATGTACAGCCTTCCTTTTCACTTTCAGCAAGAGAGAACACAGGACATGTCTTCATGAAAAAGCTCACGTAAAACCGTACTTGCAGTATATAAATTTAGGATTTTGGTTGATTCATGAGAGTGATTTCTTTTCATTTGCTCCCTTTACAATTAAATCACTTCACCCAACTGGTTTCCCATTATTTTTTCCTTAATTAGCTTCCTTTGTTAATCCTTCTATACCAAGAAGTCAGAAGGAGAGTGATAATAGTCCACCTTTTCTTCTCCTTCATCAAATAGAAGGATGGAGATATCTTGGTGTGGCTGTCATTAATCGTAGGTCAGAGGGTAGAGAACTCACTGCTGTAGTCTCCTGCTGTCCTTGCCAGAGGAGTGACAAAAGCAAGTAAAGAGGCATAACAAAACCTAGAGCTCCACCCCTCTTCAGCCAGCAACATGCACAAATCTGTTTACAGGTTTGAAACACAGCAATACCCACTTAGCCTCAGGAAAGGTATTTCCCTTACACCCATGTCTTACATTATTTTCTCTATTTTGCATTATTCACTAAATACACAGATCTGTTTGCAACCTCAGGACTTTCAGATTGCTTGGTTTTCCCTACTCGGAATTGTAATTGTAAATCAGGGAGAGGCTGGAGCTGAGGAGTCTTGTGATCAGTTTTGCAAACTTTATAGGCTACTATGCTGGGCAAAATCCTGGCCCCACCATCCAGAAATCATCTTTGTCTTCCGTCTTGCGTACTCTTGAACTCATAAAGACTATCAGGTGCTTGAAGGTCCCTGTATGGATGCATCTTTACAAGACTGCTGTGATTATACTGCTTGAAACAGTGTCAGAGTCAAGAATTTACTATTAAAGAAAGGGATTGGATATATATGAATGTCAAAACCAATCAGAATTATCTGATTGTAACTTAGTGCTTCAAGGAATAAGCTGGTAGCTAACTCCTGGAAAGGGGAATTCAACCTAAAATGAGGACATATGACACTTCTTACTGCTGGATTTTTTCACCTCCTATTGTACAACATATGAAGTAACCGGTGGAGTGTGCAGCTGCTAGGCACAGGACATCACCTGAGCAGCTCCTGAATCCCTTCTGATGGATAGTTGCTTGGTACAATGTTTCTCCCTGCACAGAAAGGGGGTGACATGATGCTACTTTACTGTGCTTTGGTTTTTCACTCTATTTAGAATGCATGGCTTTTGGAGCAAGAACTGCTTTGGTTGTCCTCCAAACTTTATTGAAGTCTCTCAAATGTGACTGTATTAAAATAATAAGAAATCACAAGCATATTCACATACTAATTATTATGCAAAGTAGGGAGGGGGAGGGAAGAAAGTATGAGATTCCTTTGAAAAGCTGCCAGCACAGGTCCAAATACAAAAGGTGTTTGAAGTGGGAGTATACTGTGCCAGACTGAAGGAATTACCAATACACCAGTTGCCCTTGTTTAGGAGTATGCTCTCAATTTTCATTTATTTGCTTTAGCACAGCATTTTTTATTTTTTGACTCAGTCTCCCAAAAGTCTCCTCTAGGTCCACATTGGATTTTAGTACCACTACAAGATTTTTTCTTCATTTAAAGTTTTTCTCTGTTGCTTTGCACTGTAGGCAGGTAGAAAATGGACTGCTAATTAATGCAAACTTCAGCTTTTATTTCCTTTTCTTTTTTCAGTTGAAGGAGCTGAAAAGACTTACTCGCAAGTTTCAAAGAATAATTTTTCTTCAGTTCTTTGGAGAAAGAAGTGTTTAAGCTTGATCCTGACTTATATGTCACCATTTATGCAGCCTAGCAGCAAATAAATATATCCTAGTAATGCATAGAATGGGGAAAAAAGTAGGGACATTGTGAAAGAAAAACAGCAAGCACCTCAAAACACATTTTTCTACTCAGGTCTGTTTGTTTTGCTGCTGCTGTATCAGAGGCTTGTTTATTTCAGGTATCAAGATCAGATCATCACGTGAGAACAGAACATCTGCCAGCAGTGGGTTGGTAGGGTGTACTTGCTTGGGATGCATCTTAGCTGCGGCCTGGCCAGTGCAAGGCAGGTTTGCCATCAGAAGTCAGCATTAGTTGCCTCAAGTTTCTATGCACTGCTGATACAAGCCAACAGAAGTTGATACAAGCCAACAAAATGAGTCCTCTCCTGCCAAAGTGAAATCTCCTCTCTAACACCAGCCAAGATAGTCAGTAGCAAAATGCCACTGTATATGTGCTCCTGACAACTGCAAGCCCTTCTGCTGTTACAGCCTCTTACAGTGAGGGGATGCAGCATCTCAAAAAAGCCATGATGAACACACATGCTCCAGGGACATAAAAACGTCAGTAACTCATGACCCCACAAAAGTTCTGGCAGCAAAACTTGCTACTAAAGATGTAGTCTGGCAGGGTGATTTCTCCTGCAGACTACTACAAGTTTTTTTATAGGGGCAATGGGTTTGCCATACCACAGCCAGCGTTTTGGTAAAAATTGGTGGAACATGTTCCCACTTGAATCTCCTTATGAACTGCATAACTTGTGCTGCGATGGATGGAGATGAGAGCATGGGTACCTGATGTAAAACCAGATGTGCAAGGAGCCCTCCCTGTTCATTCCTATGGATTTTCAATTTTCAGGTAGCAATTGGTCCAGCATACACATGGGTTTGCCTCCACTCATGTGTTTACAAAGCAAAGGTATTTGAATGTCTGACATCAATTATCACATATTTGCATTAAAAATACATTAAATACTGCTCTAAAGAGCTTTCCTTACAATGAAGCAATTAAATTATAGTTTCTCTCAAGAACTCTCTCCCCTAGAGCTAGGTAGCTTTATTCTTCTCAGTATTTTAGTGAGGATAAAACCCAGGTTCAACTTACTCAAAATCCAAGTTTGACTTATTCCACCCATATTTGTCCCAGGCAAGTTTAAATCCATGGATAGTTTTAAAAATGCAGATAAAATACATCCTTTATTTCTGGACTTGGGCTGAATTGAACTGTATTGAACAGCCCCCCATCCCCATCACTGGAAGTGTTCAAGGCCAGGTTGGATGGGGCTCTCAGCAACCTGCTCTAGTGGAAAGGGTCCCTGCTCAGGGCAGGGGGGGTGGAGCTAGATAATCTTTAAGGTCCCTTCTAACTCAAACCACCCCATGATTATATGAACGCATTAAAATGTTCACGCAGGATGTGAACATAAAATCTCCATCTAACAGAGGCAGATGGGAGGCTGAGCAGGAGTGTGACTTCTCTCAGTAAGCTTCAGCCAGCCATTTTACTGCGAAGGGGAGCGTTCTTGGAGTGGCAGATACCTGACAGATGGACAGAAATTGTGTGCTAATACAGCTTGTTATCATCTGAACAGGCCCAAAAGTGAGGGGTGTTTCATTTTGTGACAGGTTTAGAGCACAGACACAACTCAGTGTGTGGATTCATGCTTTGAGACCTAGCTTCATCAGTATCTCATTCTACGTTTAACTACAAGACTCTGAACATGCTGCTCAAGTCAAGCATTAATCATTTAAACTTCAAAAAAATGTGACTCTGCAAGACAATGTGTTACTTCCAAAACGAACTAAAATTTTGGAGTTCTGATCCTCTATGGTATAAATTTAGAAGATGGCATGATTCCTACTCAAATTTGAAAAGTCTGTCTGATCACAGTTTGAAAATTTTGATAAACATGCTGAAAAGTAAAATTTTATATACTGAGAGATTCTCTAAAAGAACATATTGCTTCTTTAAGAAAAAGTACAGCATTTCTTAGAGGAGCCAGAGCTGAACAAGTCTATGGAATTTCAGAATCTGCATTAAAAGTCCCATTAGGAAAGGCTAAAGTAAAATTCCGCTTGGCTTTTAGTGGCTAAAAGTGTGCTATATAAAGCACAGACTGGAAGAGAAAAAATGATGATTTCTATTGCCAGAGCTGTTACAAAAATCAAACCATGAACTGGGAGAAGTCACATGGCTGGGCACCTGTAACCAATTTTTGAAATGATAAAAGGAAACTTTAGACTCTTTGACAGCTCTTCTTTGGGTATAATTTTTTTTCAGGCCTTTTTTTTTTTTTATAAAACCACTTAGAAGCTGAAAAAGTGGAAACCTTGTACTCCTCCAACTTATGAGAAAAAAAGAAGATAGATTGAGACTTACTGGTTCTAAAGTATTAACAGACATTGTGATTGGAATGACTCAATTCAGTAACGAGCAGAAATGCTTCTGCCTAATAAATGAGTTTCAATTATTGCATGTGCTTTATAGTCAAAATAGTCAATATAGTCAAAATTTTGCTAATCTTTGTTCTGATGAGCCTAATATATTTTACTTCATAAGAAGTGCTAATTTTATGCATTCATAATGAATTCTCAATTTACATTGAAAAGCAAGTTGAAACAAATAAAAGCTATAAACTGAAATAGCTGGTAAAAAAATATTTATTTAGCATTTTAATGTAACAATGGAAAAACTAAAATATAAAAAAATGGAAGTTAAGCTTTGTAATGGTATGAATATGAAAATAGTCTGTACTACTGCAGAGTAAAATTTAGTGTAAAGATTAAATAAATTGTGAGTTAACAAGCCATCTTGTTTACCAGCCAATAAAAATTAATTTTCTTTAGGAAAATATCTGAGCACATGCAAAACAGGATGAAAGCTGATGATTTAAAGACAAGTTTCTAGCTGCTGCTTTGATTGTAGTCAATAATTTAAGCTTACAGGGATTCTCAGGGAAGGTTTTCCTGTGGGATGGAGCTCAGATCATGAAGATTCACTAGAACTGCTCCTGAAGTCTTGGCTTACCAGCATGGAAGTGGCACAGCTGCCAGCCTGGCAGTGAGGCAACAGGGCAAGGCAGGGTCCTTCATTCAAGCCTTTTGATCTGAGCAGGAGTGAGCCATTCCCTCTGCCATCTGAGACTTTCCCTAAGTCAGCATTAACTCATCTGGCACTGTGGGCTGGCCCAGAAGGAAGCACATGCTCTGCTTCTCTTCCTTTCACAAGAGACGCTTGTGTTAGCTCTGTGGTATTGAAAATTACAGGGATGAATGATGAAAACTGAACTTTGGGCTGTTTTACATTCTTTCAGTACCATTTAGTGTGATGGTTGTTGACTTCTCCCCGCTGCTATATTTAGAAAGGGGAGTAGGAAGGAGATGAGTGTTAGTGTTATGGGTTATGACACAAAAACATCAAAAAGAGAGTCTGTTCTCATTTCTCTTTGGTATCCTTTGGGGACCTGCAGTGTTTAGAGAAAGCTCCTATTCCACCACAGGAACTCAGGAAAATGGGTACCAAATTTTGTTTACACTCTAGGACTACATATGGCCATACAAGGTGGGTGGGTAACTAGGACACAGAACTTTTTCCTCCACTGAGCTTAGTTTCCCACCACTAGATAAGCTTCAAGTAGGTTGCCTGGTGGAATTATTGTTCTTTGTACGTCAGCGCTTGGATTAAACATAGAAAAATATCAGAAGCTTCCTCTGCGTTCATCAAATAAAAATCCATGGGAAAAAAACCTGCGTAATGTCCCAGAAGAAATCTAAATTAATTAAAGTCACCCCCTACAGAGAACTTGGGCTCTGTTTATTTTCAACAAACTATTACAGGTTTTGCAATATTTTGCTGGAATTTTTTCACAAGCATTCCTACTTCCTCTCATTCCAGGCCAGGGCTGAACTGCCAGGCTGGAGGAATTCTTTGGACCTGACCTTTGGTCATGAGAGACAGAAGCGCTCAGCCCCAGTCAAACTACAGCATTTAAAAAATCTGTTACCTCTACAGATTTAAAGCTGCAATGTGAATTAAAAAACTAAAGAGTTCTGCAAGCTATGCTATAAAAACATATATCAAAAGAGTCCCATGTAGTGAAAGCTTGACGTCTTCCAAGCATGGGAAAGAAATGGAAAGTTGCTTCAACAGGTAACAGCATGTCTCGACTGCAAAGCCCCTGTTGCTCATCTCACACCTTTCTTCCCACCTCCCATGGACAAGACAACCCAGATCCTTCCAAGTGGAGCACAGCACCCCAATCATCGCCTCCTGCCACCCTCCCAGCACCTTCTGCAGGCAGCAGGATACATGCAGGGTCAACCCTGCACGTCCTTCACCTGCTTTGCTGTAGCCAAAGTTCCAGGGTCGAGCCATCAGCAGAAGCTGTGACTGGCAACATCTCTGATGTGCTGGGAAGCTGTGTGCAACCGAGTGTCTCTCAGGGTATGACACCAGCACCCCCTCGCTCCCCTGCCTATAGATTCTCTCTGGGAAGGACAATCTCAGTGCAATGGTAACAACTCAAGAAAACAAAATGCCTTGCAATTTGCAGTGGAAAACAGGGGCTGTCAGGACAGTTTCTCTTCCTGCCTTCTTTCCACTCACCCCCAGTTATTGTCTGCAATTCTAAATGAGCCCTGTCCCCTCCCCCTCATCCTCACTAGAAACTAAACTCAGATACTGCAAATACACAGAGGGATTTTCAGATTTCCACCCACGTAAGCAGCTACTCGGCACATCTGATGCACATGTGAAATTGGTTCACAGGGGCCAGGGCAGGCACCCACATCTCCATTTCTAGCTCTACTGAACTTAAATTTTATCATTTATTTGATTTCAAAGCAAAAAAATACACAACTTACTCTACTTCACAGAAGAAACCTCAGCAAAGCATCTTTTTTCCCCCAGCAGGGTTGGGTTATAGCTCCCCCACTCCCACCCATGCAGCTGAACCCAGTGCCTGGTCAGCCCAAGGGTTGTGAGGAAGTCAAATGCTTATGTCAGCATCCCCCTCTCCTGCTCCAGGCACGAACCATCCCAGAGCCAGAAGACATGCCGAAGTGCTATACTACCTGTGTCTTTTCTCAGATGAACTGTACAGCAAAGTCCTGTTTGCTCAGCCTTACAAAAGTTTTGGAAAGGCAATACTCTAAAGGTTCACAGCATGGAGTTTTCACACCAAAGTTCAGAGCTCTGGGATACATAGCCAAGAGCTTAAATGTAACAAAATTAGTATTAATGCTCATTAAAAGTGGACAACAAATACTTCCTTAAAGGAAATTATGCCAGTCTGATTAAGCAAGTGCTAATTACCAAATATAACTGATTGCAAGTCTAAAAAAATTTACTTCATTTTTTCCATCTATAAGAATAATAGTTTCCATAGCAGCTTTCCTTCTCCCTTCTCACTTGCTTACTTAAGCAAAATACATAAATACTCAGCATATTATCATCATCTGCTTCACTCCAATAGTTTTTATTTAATGTTTATCAGGATACTCGTTTCCTTACAAAGGTTTCCTGTGTTCCATATGTTGCTTAAAAATAGTACCTAACATTTAAGACTGCACTCCACCATCATTTCCATACATAGCTCTAAGGAAAAAAAAAAAGGAACTACTAGTCAAAGTTACAAATATGCTACTCTCGTTAGGAGATGCAAGAGGACCGTTTTTATTTTAATTTATCCCATTTCAATGAAGTGCAATGCTCCAAGTGAAGAAAAAGCTAACTATGCAGCTTGTAAACATGAGCTACAATTCATTCATAAAGCTGGCAAGCAGAGTAACCATGTACTCAGCTTCTGAAGTTATTTTGCCATGAATAAAGCAAAGGCGAGAGCCTTCTTTCAACTTAAGTTTTACACTAGCTGCATTTGGCTTCTTTTACTAAGAATCTAACAGGAAGTAACAATTTACAACCCAGGGTAAATCAAAGCAAAATGGCACTTTGATAAACACTAGAGCCTATCAGTCACAAGGAGACACTGTATCAGATTGCTGAGGAATTCCAGAGCTGCTAGAGCAGCTCCAGCAGAGCAGAGCCAAGGGTCTCTAGGAACAGCCATCGCTGGCTGTGGGCAGGTGGCGCAGCACCCACAGCCTGGCACCGACACTGCCAGCTGCCCAGCAACATCCATGAGCAGCCAGAGTATTGCTAGAAACACATCCAGGAAGCGGAGAACAAAAGGGAAGGGAAACCGAAGACCAACTCGTGCTAGGAAGCCTCAGCATAAGAGACACACATTTGGCTGCCAATTTCTTCTGAACAGCATTGCTGGCAGTCGAGTGTCTGCATCAGACTGGTTTTCAGACTGATGAAACCTGAACTTATGTTTATAACCAAGATGATAGCTCTGTTAGAATTTTTCCCTTATAGTATGGTTTGGCACTGAAAACGGAAAGGCAGACATCATGAGATAATAAATCCTATTAACACACCTACTACATGTTCAAAAGTGTCAGGTTTTTGTTAGGGAGGATGGGAAGTATTTCAGGTCCACATACACAGCTGAAGCATTAAACCTCTTTGCATATAACAGAGTGGATAATGAATGTGCAGGGAAAAAAAAGGCAAATGGTGAAATAAAGCTGAAAATTTACCATTGCTTCTGTTTGTAAACAGATGCAGGAGGAACCAGACAAGCATAATATTTGGTAATCTGCATAATTACAACAGATGTCTATGTTGGATAAAGTGGCCTGTACAGTAGATATAGAGGCAGAGTCTAACATACATAAATAAAATCAAAACCGCTACTTATTATCAATTTGCTTATGAAGAAGGAGGAGACAGTTTATCTAGTGTTTAATATTTATAGCTATACTTACAGCAATATTCATTGCACCCTTGAAAGAAATTCAGATCTACTACCTTAAGCAAAGTGGGCTTCAAAAAACTGGATGTCAGACTATACAAATAAAGTATTAGTTTAGGCATGGTAGACTTTATTTTGGCACTTTAACAAATGCTTTATTTTACAGCAGTGGCACAGCATTTGCCAGAAATTTTCTTTTCTTGGCACAGTTATTTCAAGCAGTTATTTTACTAATTGAAGTTCACTAAATATTGCACAAGATATACCTGTTAAACTCTTACCCTGTTTTTACTTGCTGAACTTGTATGGCTTTGAAAAACTTGACAGTTAAGTAAAAGCAATATATTAAATATTTTAGCACAGGATAGCATTCGTTTGTTCCTAAATGACCACTGAACTTGGGACAACAAATACAAGTTGCCCAACTCTTATCTGAAGAGCTACCAGATCTTATTTACAATACATTGCCATTTCTGAAAAGCACTTCAGCTTGACATCCTGAACACCTGTATTTCGGAAATCCCAAAAATAAAAAATGAGGAGGTCAACAGAGCAGAAGACGAAGCCATTTGTCTATTACAAAGCATAATATAAGGAGGCAGACTATCGTCTTCTCCCCGTGTCCCTCTATCCAGCACCTATCTAAGGTCTAAGCAACAGAGGCTTTCTCTTCTGCTTGGAATATTTCTTTCTTCTCTTATGAAGATATTCCACTTGTCTCAACTCTTCTGCTGGAGTCTGAGCAGAATAAACCAAAACTCTCCAAAGGGACAGGGATAAAACAAACCCGAACAACAAATCAAAAACAAATACACACAGTAAATGAACTGGGGTACTCCTTTGAATTTTACAGTAGGGAAAACAACATTTGCAGGAAGAACAGGCCTGTGTCAACGCTGCACATAATGCAAAAGTCGAATGTCTCACAGCTAATACACCAGATGCAAGACTTAATTAAACATTCCCACTTTTCTCTGCCACTTCAGCAATAAATCTGGTGTGGGGATCACCCTGATCAACAGCCTTTCTTTTTCTGGCCTGGATTTTTAAGATCTACTAGTGTACTCTGTGACATTAAAACATAAGCAAATAGACATAAAATGAAAAACATACAAAAGTATATCACAATGGAATTCTCAGTATTAGGCCACATGATTTATTCAGTAGTGTTTATGTTCCCAAATTACAATTATGTCTATCCATGTAAGACTACAAAAGTTACCATTAGAATTGTCTGTGCTTATAAAATACCAACATTTTCTTTTACTGTTATATACTCATTAACACCAGTCTGCAACGAGCCACATATAATCATAGGCACTTCAAAGGCTTTAAAGACGTTTACAACTTAAATGCATTTTTAAAGAACAAAAATTTAAACCTCTACTTGTACCTTCAAATTGCAAATAATTAACAAATACAGTGGCCATAGAAATCTGCAGCAACTTCTCAAAATACTGTTAGAGTCTTTGGGTTTGCTTAAGTTCGTCAGTAACTTACTACAAATCTTCCTTACAGGAGATTTGTTTAGTAAGAATATGACTATATAGTTTGTAGTAATAATCCAATTTTACACATTAATTTGCTGTTACAAATCTCACTGAAGCTACAGGTATGCTGAGAAACAATGCAAAGTGTAAAATTGATATTCTGACACTTAAATTTATACAAAGTGGAGGTTAAAGTTTACATAGCTGAAAAATTACATTTACACTAAAAGTTACTGTTATCTGAATTATCTGAAGACAAATTGCACCATGACAACTACAAAAAGGCATTTTTTGGAAACAGATAAATTAATGAAATAAAAACTAACTTGTAAGATCAATCTGAGACATGCTGACAAAAATTAAACAACTTTCATTGAACCATAGGATAAAACAATAATTTTCATTATTTTATATTTATGCATAAAGTTTTAAAAATCATTCAGTGAACATCAATGGTTTTATAAAATAATGCTTTGCCACTGTTATTCACAGAACACTGCAAATGTTAAGTTTTAATTTTACATTTTTAAACGAATATGTGAAAAGTTTTAAATACAATGGGGTTTTATCATAAAGGTGCCATAACGGCTCTTTAATGAAAAAAAAAAAAACTTCATTATTCTATGCAAAAGCTTTATTTAAAAAAGTTCAGTGATCTCATAAATAGAGACACTAAATAGGAATTTTATGCATAAAACTCCTTAGTAGGTGCCTTTTGATAGGCAGCACAGGATGGTTTACGTTCACCAAGGTCATAACTGCCTTCATCCTTCTTTCTCATGCGATACACCAGCAGCAGGATAAGGAAGATTGCGAAAAGAAAACCAATAACTCCGCCAGCAATAACAGCTGCAATCAAAGAAACAGAGATTCACAATATGCCAGTAAAACAAGTTTAGCACCATACTTCTTTTTCATCTCACACAATGAGTTTGCTATTATTTTCAAACTGCAGGAAAGGGCTCCCATTATGCAACTGTCTTCATTATTAGTATCCTGAAATATACTGCCAAAAAGCTTGTTTGCATTCATAAAGGCAATCATTTAAAACTACATTCCACTTACAAGTCAGAAATCCAACAACCCACAGTTTTAAAAAAGTTATTAAATTTTTTTCAAAACCTCAATTAAGAAGATCACTACTACTGCCAGAGCATAAAGCTGTCTTTCAAACTCATTTTTTAAACAGTTACATGTCGCTGTTGTAGCGGGGACGGAGAGAAAAACGACACAGATTCGAGTCCAGGAAGAGAAGGGAAAAGCATTTATTTAATAATATACAGACTCGTTTTATACCTTAGTATTCTTACATGGTGTAAGGTCATTGGACCTCTGGTCATCCACCTCTCAGGGTGATTGGCTGAACCCTACAACACTCATTTCAAAATATTTCTCTAGTCAGTATCATAACAATACTACATAACAACTCACAGGTGTAGATAGAGAAAAATAGTTTACAGAACCATAGCATTGTTTTGAATAGCTTGTGTGGGAAAAGCAGGGCTCTCACACAATACTGCAGTCTCACAGAATGCTGCAGAAAGCTGGAAAAGTTCTCTGCTGAAAGCTTTTCAGCATCCACAGTTACACTTCTAACTTCAAAAGATTCTGTTACCCGAGCTAAGAAATGAACTTTTCTTTTTCTCCATCAGTTTTCATTCTGACTCTAGGCTGAAATAAACTTCCTGTTGGTGAATAATAGGAGAGAACACTTCATGCACTTGCGAGTGTGTGGAGAGTATCAACTCCCAACCAGACTTCAAGAGGAAACCCACATGCTTCCACTGATGTGGATTTAAGGCTATTTCCTATTTTGATGCTCACAGGAAAATGTGGTCCAAAACTATGTGACTTTCACGGCTCCCAACTCCCCTTCCAAATACATGGGAGGAAAGTATGCCTGTAAACACTGTCCTTAGGCCAAAAAAAAAAAAATCTAACAGGTAGTGAAAACACTGGTGGCCAGCTTGTGCCTCCTGGGTTATGCATAGAAATAGAGGCTCTTTATCTTAAGGGATATCTGTACCCTAACGGACTGTGCAAATCCATCCATTTCCATCCACCCATGCCTGCCACGAGCTCCTCCCAGACAATGTTCATCTGCACCAGATGGACCACACAGCAATGTGCTCTGGGGAGGTGAGAAATACATTTCTTCATTGCAAGCATCAATCAAATTCCAACTCCTTTTCTGAGCTGTGAAAGCTCCAGATACTCGGCCGGCAGTGTTCAACTTGTGGGCATCAAATCAATTAGTGACAGATTTTGCTATTAAATATTTCCCCAAGATGCCCAATTCATTCTCATCAAATCAACCACTGGCTACCCACTATGAATGTGTTTAGTACTAAATGTGTTTAATACTATGAATCTACCAAGAAAACTCAAATGTTGAGTTTGCATTATTTGATATGGATCCCCTCTATTTTCTGTTTTATTTCTGGTGAGATAGACCTTGGCAAACATTGCCTCACCTGCCAGAACTTCTGTTCTCTGGAAGAGGTTTTCTGAATGCTTCTGAGTGAACACGTCAGTGTCATCCCCTGGCTCGTCGCTCTTTTTCTTGGCATCCATCTCAGGCCTTTCCTCTTTATCAATTTCTTCAGGTGACTGTGACACAAAAAAGAAAACTGAGCATTGCTGACAGACAGGGCAGACCACAAGTTGGCACAGTCATTGCCTGCTGTGGGCAGTCACGTAGCTGTGGCTCCATGCACATACTGCACAATACCAACACAACACATAGGAAGCTTTTAGAGCACAGAAAGCTGGTCTAGACATTGTAATTGGATCTATTTGTCGTCGTGATGACAGAATGAAAAACACTGCCTGTAAGTTTAAAACCTCCAAAAGTACATTTAGCAAACAGCTGTTAATATTGCTTGTGTTTATCAGAATAACAGCTTCTGAACAAAATAATAACTCTGAAATTAACTCATCAGATATGTTACATGCAGAACACCTTTGAGGGTAACTTAAGACATTATTATATATGGTAGTAGAAGGAAATACTAAAATACTAAATGGAACCTGCCAAGTTTTCAAACTACAGCCAACCATACAGCATTCTCCTTTGAGAAGGGAAGTTTCACACAGAATTTTTGAAGAACTCTTTGAGAAATGTAAAAAAGGTGCAGCTCAGACTCAAAGGTATCTTGAGAGACTGTCTGGTGTATCGTAATACATTCTTATTTTGCATCTCTCTTTTCTTTCATGTGAAATCCAGATGTTCCCATACAGACTTTCTAGTGGGAATGAAAACAAACAGCTCTGTAGTCATTTAGCAGGCTGTAGTAGTAAGCAAAATTTGGGGGTGCTTTTTAACCCATATAAATACAAGACTTAACATCAAGCCATCAAGAGTGTACAGTGGAACCATTTTAAATGGTGTTGCTCTCCAGCCACGCACCTTTGTTTGTGCAGGCACCTTGGTCTGCATTTTCACTGTGGTGGTCTCAGTCCTGGATGCATCACTAGTTGTCGGTAACTTTGGAAGCGTTCTGGATGTTGTTATCACTGCACTATCCTCATCTTCTTCAGCACCTGGAGACAAAATATAACACTTCACTGACCCGTGAAATTCTTCCAGACCAATTACATTTTTTATTATGTACAGCCCACTTTAGGCAAGGCACCTAGATGACAATGCCTGCTAAGATACAGATGTGAGTGCAAGCAGTGTGCCCGAACTGTCAGGGGGATACTTGCCCCAAGTGATCCCATGAAAAAGGAAGGGAGTGCCATAGGGATACAAGAATGGGCTGCAGGCAGCCTCAACTTTGATAAGTTACAGCTGTATCCCTGGGAGGAGAGACGGACAACTTGGAATGCAGGTGTGTGCTGACTTCTTTAACAAGAAGCATGTGACGGACATAAGAGACAGGTATAAAAAGTTGTGTGGTAGGATGGTAGGGGCCTGATGCTGATGGATGCCTGCTGATGCCTACTACCATCTTCCGTGTTGGTCTTTTGTTCGCCAACAGAGTGCATCAGCTGGAATAAGTAGCAACCAAGAAATTACCACGATACTTTTCAAACAGAAGAACCCATCCTGAAAAGAGGTATGAAAAAAGCTTCAACACTTGTAACAGGGACAGAAAGCCTGGAGTGAAAGCAGTAGCCATCAGGCCTGTGTGACATGGACAGACCCCAGTGCCACGGAGTCTGATGAGGTCCCATGGCATCAGGGGCTCTACTGGAGCTCGGCAGTGCCACCCCCCCACCCTGTGAGTACCCCCTGCAGCTACCTCCAGCTTCCCCAGAGCCACTATGGGCACTCCTGGAACCCACACCCTGGGGTGCAGGGTCTCCTCCTAGGGGTGGCAGGAAGTGGTGGTGGGCCCCCAGGCTCATATGGGGGCACCCAAGTCTCCTACAGCAAGGGTGTGTGGACACAGGGATGAGGGGAGCTTACACACCCATGGCCTGTGACATGGGTGTCTGTGTGCATGTGACACACATTGCATCAGCTACAGAAAGTGATTTAGGAATTTATAGTTGCTTGTTACCATTTTATAAATGGCAGGTATTGTGGTTGTCTGTTGTACTGCTGATATTAAGCCTAAAAGTACAGTTCAGTGATTGCTCGTTAATTACATGCCATAAATAAATCAATACATTTCTTTACCTTTATTTAAACCATATGAACTGAACAGTTTTTGCCTGTCACATACTGCTTCAACAACAACATTTCTCCTCTACAGCACATCTGCTGAACTCTAAAAAACTAAGCAATTTCTATCTACAGGAAGATTATTATTACTTTATGTTTCAGTCACTAGGAACTCACATGGTTTTAAACTCCACATAATTCAGAAGCCCTTTTCTTCTGAAATGAGTTAAGAGGACAAAAAATTCCCTAAAGATTACCTTAAATTTAATTTCCTCCACATTCAAAGCCCTGCTGGAGTATGAAGGCTCCTTTAGATTAAGGTAATGGACATGTCTAATAAATATCCTTTAGTGATAGTGAAAGGAAGAAGACACAGGAAAGAGACTAAATTATTAGCAAGGCCTGAAAGAGAAGAAAAGAACTGACCCGTTCTTGGACCACTCCTTAGGAATCTCAATGTGTTCTGCTTCTTACAGGCACTGGTTACCCAAGTAACTCTGGGGTAATAAATCTAGCAAATGTGTATAAGAATAGTTCCTAACAAATAAAACTCTCCTAACAACAGAATAGAATGACTCATTCATTCCAAACTGATTTTTTAATTTATTTTTTTAAAGAAAGAAAACAGGCTGAAAATATGAGCGCAATAATGATGTTTTGAAGTCATGATCAAGAATTACATACATTTGGCATTTAAAGGAGGTGCATTAACAAGACAACAACTTAACTTCTGTATGGTAGAAAATAAAATTTAGAATAATTTAAAAAAGTATTACATTAAAGATACTGGCACAGAATAATACTAGGAAAAAAACTTTCAGAGATACCAAATTTACAGCACAACTTCTAGAATGAAGACCTCACAAGAAGAATCAGGTATTTTCCTGAAATGCTACTCAAAGATCAAAAAATCAACATCCTGCTCCAAAACAGAGGTGAGGAAAGGCATCCAACAGGAAAATTTTTCTGGCTTTGACTCAAGATTTTTCTTTGAGAAATAATGGCCCACTGGATAGCTCAACTACTTTACCTTCCAAAGTTCCTCCATACTACACAAAGCTTTCACAGTCAAGGAAATTAAAATTGATGATCAAATTAGATATCTGATAAAACACACCTTGAGAGTACAGAAATGTATTTTCTTCTTTTCATGAAATGAAAAGTCCCACTTAATCACAACTGTTCCTCCAAATCTTTAAATGCCACCTTTGCTTCAGGCAATAGTTGTGTCTGCCAGATAAAATGGAGAGCATTACAGCCTGAACCTCTTTGGCTAAGGAGGATGCAGATCCACATTCTCTCAACAAATGGGTGACTAATCTAACCCCTGGACTAGTCACTACATTTGCACCAAAGTACCCAAACTCTTCTTCCATACAGCCGCAGGGGAATTCTGACAATCCCCAAAATACTGAAGCAACTATCATTTAGGTCTGATTCAAGTACTGGCTCAGACACATCCCTATGGTTCCCACTTTCTAATTAGCTTTATCTAAACATGTCTCTGCTTGGCATGGAGTAGATCTCTACAAGAGGAAGATGCTTCCCTTGCTAAACTGACAGTAGTATTTTTGGAATTACCTGTAAATAGGACTGAGGGACCAAAAAAACATTCACTAGTCCCCTCCAAAACATAGCAACAGCATTTTACATAGTATCATGTTTCCTAAAAAGCACAAAAAAGAGCATCACCAAATCCAAGTAAGATTGGAAAGAAAAAGCCTACAGTGTCACGAGCATAACTTCCAAGTAGGTTGTTAAGAGGAATACTGTGAAATGGTTGGACTGAAAGAACTTACTTCTTCCTCTGGAAAATATCACTGTCTCTATAGCTGGTTTCTGGATTGGGTCAGCTTGGGTCATGGTGCTGGGCATTCACTGCCTTGAGTCCCTCTTACTGAGGGCACCACAAAACCCCTGCAGTAATTAAACCCATAGCCATCTCTGTGGTGGAGCTAAGAGCTCTCAACCATCACACACATCTTTTATCCACTGTAACTTCTTCAGGACATCCAACTGCTGTCTTCATAATGATCAAAATAGCTCTAAATTGTGCTGTAGTATTGGAAATATCTAATATAGCCCTCAGTGACTTGCCTATTAGCCACCCTTGGATGACAGGAATATGAATACTCTTTAACGCTCTTAGTGCTTGAGCAAACTTGTCAGGAAATCAAGATTGTGCCACCTTAAATTACTGCATAGAAAATAGAAATTACTGTACAGATAGTAGTATTTTTTGTAGAAAAAAGCCCACAGTAGTTAGCACTCTTACTTGCAAAGCAGCCAGTGATTAGCACTTCCTACCAAAAAAATTCAATCATTTCACCCTATCTTTTGGCATCTTATTTGTCTGCTGTTGCACATCACACTCTGGGAGTACCACCACACAAGCAAATTTGTGCTAAGGTGGGCACACACGTAACCACCATCTCTTTCACACCTTCCATCTCTATCAGCAATGTGACACACACCAAAATGACACATTTTTAGCTGATTTATGTCACCTCCATTCACTGAAAAGTCCCCAACGCAACCCTTAATCAACATAGTGTTAGGCACCCAGAGATGACACTGTAAACATAATTCTGTGCCCTGCCAGGGAACTGCAGCTGAAATAAATGGAGACAGTGCAAGGATGTCACATCTCTGATAGCTCTCACACAAGAAAGAAAAAAAAAACCAACAGAATTTGAAGAAGGATTAAAAGGAATAGTCCTAACTATACTGAAGATTCTGTCCAATGCATCAAAAACACACTTTCAAACAGTATCACAGTAGATTTTTATGTCGAGGACCTGGAGAACCAGGCAGTCAATGTCATGAAGCGTGCCTGGGGCTCGTTTAGCAGGTGGACAGAAGTAGTTCTGGCTCCAAGACAATCTGAAAGGCACTTATGAGTGGGACCACAGCAAATGGAAAGTGAATCCTTGCTGTGTTGGCTGCACCATGGCAGGGGAAGCACACCAGGAGAGGTGTGACGGCCAGGCACGCTGCCATCCAGGCCAGGAGCACCCAGTGTTGGCCCTGGACCTGTGCTGGCTCCTGTGCAGCACCCCGGAGAGCACTCGTGCCCCCCAGCTTCCCCAGCCCCATGACTGCGACACACAGTCCTCCGGCCACGCCACCCCCTGTCCCCAGGCCCCACACCTCACTGCCACAGGACTCCAAAACTGTCTGCTCGCCCTGGAGTGTAACATCAGGTTCCCTCTTGGTCAAGAGCCAAAGCAGATCTGCTCTTGTGTTTCTTGAAGAAGCTCCAATCCCACCACCACCACAACTTTTGTCCAAGAACAGTTCCCAGTCACAATGTCAGAATACACACAGTTCATCCTGAGCCAATGTTCTCAACTCAAGCTGCTACTGACTGAGAAATGTTAGGCTGGGGAAGAGAAGAAGGAGAAGGAAAATTTTGCATGATTTTCTGATATATATTACCGTGAGTAATTTTAGAGAAGACACAAGAACAAGACAGACAGTTTTCCAAAGAACTTGTAGATAAATCTGACAAAGATGGTATCTTTGCTTAACACAATGGGTAGTCATGCTGTGTAGCAGCTACTTTCACTCATCTCCAAGACCAAGGCTCTATTAAAATCTTTTTGCCAGATGAAAAAGTAGCAATAATTATAAAAGCATTTCAAGTTGTATATAGGCTGGAAAACTATTTTTACTTTTTATTATTATGCTATATAAAACACCAATGCTAAAGAAGTGATGATAGACTGAAGCATCTCCTCAGAGATGGAGACTACAAGAAGGAAAAAATGGACTAATTAAATAACTATGGATATTCTACTGTTGATACAGGAGAATCAGGAGGCAGGAATGGCTCCTCTGGAAATTGTTGACTCGTGGATTCAGATTCAACACTTGGGCAAATGCACAACAGTAGCTGTACGTACACAAAGGAAAAAGAGGCTATGAAGGGAAAGAAAAGAAAAAACCAGAACACCACCACCTTTGCTACTCCTTACAAAAAGCCCTCAGCCAATTTTTAGTTTGAAATGTGTCATGCCTACAGTGACATTTGTCCATGTTAATGCTGCTTGAAGACCTGCAAGGGCATTAATGGTGGTGCTGACAATTCCTGTTTATCTCCATAGGCCTGGTGGCAGCTAACAATTTTCACAGCAAGGAAAGGAGTCAGCAATGTTGTCATCTTGGATCTGTTTGCCTAGACTATACTTGCTACATAGCAAGAAAACCACTCTTGAGTGGGAAGGCTCTTCCTGCTAGAAACATTACATTACATCACTGAGTATCAAGTAAAGAGAGAGAGACTGAACATAATATGAGAAACATCCACCAATGGTACATCTGCAGGACACTTTCAACATAAAACAGAGAGCAGTAAGTATAGGAGGAGTAGGGTGGAAAGGGTGCTATTTTGCTTCCCTGAACTGAAGACTTTTTGCTTGGTTTAAAAATATTGGATCTGGATACTGTCACATGAGCTCTCTGCAGGGGCATCAAGCTTCTCTCAGTCTACAACAAGACTTTCCCCGTTTTCTTGTAGGAAAGAAACAGAGATTGCCACAGACAGCAGAAGTGCACTCCAACTTCCACCCATGGCTCAAGGCTGAGCACAGGAAAAGAAAGAAGAGAAAGACAAGGTGTTACTGTTGAAGCCTAGAGGTAGTTTCTGTCTTTTTGGCTTCACTTTTACCACAGAATCACAGAATTGTTAGGCTTGGAAAGGATCTCTGGAAATCATCCAATCCAACCCCTCCGCCAAGGCAGAGTCACCTAGAGCAGGTTACAAAGGAACGTGTCCATGTGGGATTTGAATGTCTCCAGAGAGGGACACAACAACCTCCTTGGGCAGCCTGTTCCAGTGCTCTGCCACCCTCAGTGTAAGGAAGTTCTTCCTCATGTTGAGGTGAAACTTCTCGTGTTTTAGTTTATGGTCACTGCCCCTTGTCCAGTCACTGGGCACCACTGAAAAGAGATGGTGAAAAGGCACCATCCTCTTGCCACCTGCCTTTGAGGTATTTATAGGTGTTGATGAGATCCCCTCTCAGTCTTCTCTTCTCAGGCCCAGCTCCTGCAGTCTCTCCTCATAAAGAGATGCTCCAGACCCCTCATCATCCGTGTGCCCCTCTGCTGACCATCTCCAGTAGCTCCTTGTTTTTGTTATCCTGAGGAGCCCAGAACTGGACACAGCTCTCCAGATGTGGCCTCACTAGGGCTGAGTAGGGGGCAGGATCACCTCCCTCGACCTGCTGGCCACGCTTTTCCCAATGCACCCCAGGATACCATTGGCCCTCCCGGCCGCAAGGGCACTGCCACCTCATGGTCAACTTGTCATCCACCAAGACTCCCAGATCCTTCTCTGCAGAGCTGGGTCAACCCCCAGCCTGTGCTGGTACTTGGGGTTATTCCTCCCCTGGCGCAGGATCCTACAGTTCCTTCGTTGAATCTTGGGTTAATAAAATCTGAAGCCAGTTGTTGTGGAGTCTTTTCCACTTCAAAAGCAGGTCTGAATTTTGAATCTTCCATATTAGAAACAGCCAACACCACAGAGGGATGAAAAAAACCTACACCAGACTATTCTTCATACAACTATTTATTGTCAACCTACTTCCTTTCCTGAAGCTTACAAAGTCAGCAGCATCTGAAGACATGACAGAATGGGATGCTGACTGAAAGCACATTTTTCCTGGAGATCAGAATATCCCTTAGACAGTCCTGGGAACTGAATGAAATTACCGACTCACTAGTATTTTTTTTTTCAAATGAAATATTAAATTTCTCCTCAAACAAGTCTACATCAAGGCGGTCCAATTAAGCCTCTGATCATATTGGAATGTCAAATTGCCGCAACAGAAGACTCCCAAAACACAGGGTATCACGAAGGCATGAATGATGATGGGCCTGGATTTGCCTGGCAGCACAATCAGATGTCTCCAGACCTTATTTTAACACATCTTTGAATCACCAAAAGAAAAGAAAAAAATCCATCTGAAAAATCTGAAGTGTGCCTTACAGGTAACACAGACAAGGCATTAGAATCAGGGCTTATCCTTTAAAAGTACACAAATTATATATAAGCATCAAGAGACATATTATAAAAAAGTACGATAACAAACATATAAGTAACACACTTGGAAAATAAATGGGATTTCCCCAACAGCTCAGCAAATACTCACAACAATAAGGAAATGTCTTTTCCAGAGCTACCATAAAATCCTGCACTTAGCTTTTAATATTTGGAGTCTCCAAGCTAGTCTACTTGTCAAAGAAACTTTCTAAGAGAAATGATTAATGAGCTTTCAGTGACACTTTTTTTTTGAAAAATTTTGAGCTAGCTACATGTCTCTAATGAGTGTGTAAGTCTGAGAACTCAGTATGTTACATTTAACAATTTCTTCATTCACTATATGGATGTAATTTCCTCAGAGAAAACTCACAGTTTTGGCAGTATTTAGATTTCTAAATGCAAAAGAACAACAACAAAAGAGGAATGGACACCATGTTTACGTGAACCTGACTGCATATAAGAGAAAACAAGATTGCTGCTGCTATGTTTTCTTACAGAGTGCTAAATTAGCATTTTGTCATGGGAGAACTAAGCCTTTTCTAATCCTTATGTCTAAACTCCAGGGAGATCTACACAGAAATCAGAGGCAAAGGAGAGAGCCAGCAGAGAGACAATAACACAGTGAAATGATGCAACTAAGGAGTAAGAGAAAAGAGCAGAAAGTTAATACTTAAAACCCGGCCCACAGGGGTGCCCAGTGCTCTGTAAATAGCAAAGCACTCATGATAGTCACTGAAAGTATCATCTCCAGCTTATAAAGCAAAACTGCACAGATTTCCCTCAAATAATTGCATTACTTCTTACACTTTTGAAAATCAATTTGTGACACGTTGTCTCACCTGAACCTGACCCAGAAGAATAATCATCATCATCAATTGGATAGACGCCTGATGCTTCTTCAACAGAGCTGTTGTCAAGGTATAAATCTTTATCAGAGGTCAAATCTGTTCTCTGGAAAACAGATAAGAGGGAATGGTTAAAAGGATAACAGTCCTCCAGTGCAGCATCTTCACTTCTATTTTCTAAGTTGATGGTGGCACACTGAAGTTTGCACTTTCAGTTTATGCCACACATTCATCTAAGTTGTTAAAAAATTTGTAAAAATTACAGCATTACAGAAAAAAAAATCCAAGGCTGTACAATGAAAGCCACACTTCATCTCATTAAATGCATGAATGAATAAACAGGATTTGCAAATATACTCTGCAGAGCTTCTGTAACAAGAAGCAAATCCCAGGACTGAAGCCCTCTGTCAGGATCTCAAATATACAAATCTATAGGCTGTCACATGAAGTCTGTTCATTTGATCTCAGATGAGAAGGAACAAAAGCATGTATGAAAAACTACCTCAGAGGTTAATCAAGCCAAACCTCACGAAACTCTCCAGTAGTTAGAATGAACAGCTGGGACTACAGAATACAAATGTTTCTGAGACAGTGCTATTGATTAAGGATTATGACATTTCCAGCCAGATAAAACAGCATTATGCTCCAATTCCTAAATAAACACATCTCTGCTAAAATTTAACTGCATCTTCAACAGGCTAAAAATTTGGTTTCTTGTGACTATCACCACATTTCTATATCTGCAAGTATTCCCCCACTAGAAAGAGATTCTGTTAAAGTGAGCTCAGAATAGAACAAGGTATCGGTCATCTTTTAAACTGACAATTCAGGCTTCCTCCACCACAGCTTGTGCTTTCTTAACAGAGAACAAACTTCCTTAGGAGAGCCAGGTACCTTGGATGGCTGAGAAGGTACCTGCCACTATTACTCCTATTACTTTAACCAGCATTATTGCCAATGCCTGTTTGTCATGACTTTTTGAAGAAAATGTGACAGTTATAAATGGATTTTTAAGTAAAAAAACCCCCTAAATACCAAAATGCTATACCAAAATCCATCTATTCAGTATCTCATATAAGCACTCAATCCTGCTGCTCTGAGTCCCAAAGGTTTCCAACTTACTTATTACTGCATGGCGTTGACTGCCCCTTTCATTCCACCCAGCATTCACCGGAGTTTTCCTAAAGGAGTACCAAACTGTGAATGGGGTAAGTCCTGTATGTAAAGACTCACAACCGACTTTACAAGGTAACTTTTTTTCCCAGAGGTCTAAAATTATTGTTGAAGACATTTGTGATTTCTTTTTAGGATTTTTTTTTGCAACAGATTCCTGTTTAAAGCTTCTTCACAGTGAAACACTGCTCTTCAGTTTGATCTACAATAAAAAATTATTCTTTATGAAAAGCAGAAGGGCCATCCTCATTATTAGTGCATTTCAGAGTAAAAGATCTTTGCTTGGGGGGTGTACCTAACACCTCTCTGAACAGCTCTGAACTAAAACAGTATTACCCCGGTTTTCTTCTACAGAGGAAAAGAAAACCAACATGATTCTTGGTCGAAGTCTACTCCTACAATGGCCACTCTTACGTGTGGGGTATGTGGCGGGGGGGGAAAGCACCCTGTTATTAAGATAAACTTACAAAGAGCTGCTCTGATCTGCTGCTGTTAGTTCACATGGTCTGCCTGGAACTGGCTACAGTCCAAAGCAGAAATTCAAGATGATGTCTGGTCACTATCAAACAACTTAATTCTTTTTAAAGATGTCTCCAAAGGAAGTAATGAAGTACCTTCGTAGGTGTGCAGGTGGTATTGTAATTAAGACACAGATGAGGCTGTTTCCGTGTAGGAAAACAACTCCCTGTCACAGGACAAATATCCTGCTCTTGTTCCAGCTGCCACAAAGGACCAAGCCACTTCACCCTATTTTAATTTCAGACACAATCATGGTACAAAACAGACCACTTCTCAATATCAGGCAGGAAAAAACAAAACATTTTTAAAAGGAAATGCAGGTGTTTGGCCGTGAGTATAGACAAGGCATACAATATTCAAAAAGTATCAGAGGCAGTGAGTGTTACCCAATGCTAAGTTGGGGAAAAAAATTTGAAGATCTACATGTTGGAATTTCCCAACAATGGAAGTTGCTTTTGGCAAGAAGTGAGAAACAGCCTGAGTTTGCAAAAGTAAGGGAATGAAAACCAGTCTTCCTGAGAACAGAAGCATCACACAGCCATGCCTGGAATTTTTAGTGTTCAGTAAAAATACAGACTTATGATTAAATTTATTCCCTAGACCATTTCAGAAGCAAACTTAGTAGGATTCAAAAGCAACCAAAACACCCACTTCCCCCCTCAAAACAGCCACCCTTCTTTCTTCCTCTTTCCAGCCTCACAGAACTCAGAGAAGACAAAAATGACTTGTGACAATTCTAACAATTCAGTTTCTGCAAGACAGATGAGCAGCTAACCCAACCCAGCCCAAGTTGCAAGTGCCTGGTCAGCCAGGCTCCCCACCATCATATTCACTCCCTTTCTTTTGATGAATTATGTCTCTTTAGCTGCCAAAAGCTTGTATTTCTCACTATGCTGAGATGTTCTCAGGATTTAAACCAGCTGAACACAGAGGAACAGAAATGGAAGAGAAGCCTGGGTAGCTTTCAGCAGAAATTTGAGCATCTGTTGTATTTTAATCTGGGGATGCAAAGAATATAGTGTGAAACATTATTTAATATCTAGTACTGTGGATGGCACATCATCATCAGAATGAGCAAACTATTCCCCACAGTCTTATAGAACCAGTACAATATTTACTATAGAGAGAAATACATGGTACAGTGAATTCCAAATGCATTCAGATCAGACATCAAGCTCCACCTGAGGAAGATGCTTTGCAGTCTCTCTGACCAGAGCCCCTTGCCTCAGTTCAGCCTGTTTCAGTACAAATGATTCTCGTCTGGTGAAACTCGGGCAGGACACAATCACCCTCTCAAATCAAAGGCAAAAGAAGCATATTCTAGCTTAAAAATCTCGAAGCATCTGCATAGATAAATGCATTCATTGCACTGTGTTTCCAAGCTGGCTAGTAGATAGATAAATGCATTCATTGCACTGTGTTTCCAAGCTGGCTAGTAGACTCGGGGTAGAAGCACCCCCTCTACACCCACAGCTTGCCCCTTTCATCCCAGTTGCTCAGAAACACATAGATGCCTTAGGCCACTTGGAATGAAAACTGCCTTAAGGCTCAGAATAAAAAGAAAAGCCCAAGAGCTAACAAAAAAAACCCCCACAGCCATTAAAAATAATTCTGTGAAGATTAAGCTTAGAAAAATAATGAAAATAAAAGAATGCTTTATGGTGTTTAGGTCAGTACCAAGCACTGAAGCCACACTTTACAATTTTATGCTATGCTATGTTAAAAAAAACTTGATTTAGTATTTGCTCTAGAAATGTTTTCTCGCTTGTCAGTTGGGAATCCATGGGGGTCCATGGACTACTTCCAGGATGTTCACAAAAGACAAGTTGGAAAAACAAATCTGCTGTCAGTAGGCTTGGACACAGAAAGGTCTGTACTAGCATTTCAATATATTTAGGAGGAAAAATAAAAAAAGTTTGCAAACTCTGGTTCCATAAAACTATTTTTAGGTATTATGAAGGCCAAATATTTAAGTGACTATTTCCTGTGGCTAACAATTGAAATGAGAGCACTCATGTCACTTTTATGTAACAGCCTTATTTTCAGACCTATTAAAACGGCAAGAACACCAGGCAAGGATGTCTCTGTTATCAGCCCTTTAATCTGGCCCTGAAGCCACAAAAACTGCTCGTTACCTCTTGACAGAGACTGCATTCTCGTCTATCATTGTTATCCCACTTAGGTTTTTATTCCAAGAATATAATGCTGCAAAATCCTGTGACCTAAATACTTCACATGCTACATGCCAATGATCACTGATTCCTGCCTGGTTACTGACTACACTGGCATAAATCTAAATCTCATGGAAGCAGTGTAGATTAGCACCCATTAAGTACTAGATAAAAGGCATTTCCATACCAATAGCATGTTCAATTTGAAATCTCAGTGTCTTTATTCTACTAAATCTTACATTTAAAGTAATTTTTAATTTAATAAACTAGGATCATCCAGGACATAGTAAAAAAAATACCCAAACCCCTCATTTTCCCACTGAAAGAAAGTAAAAAACCCCTTTTTTCCTGTCCCATCATCTCATGAAAGACATAAATCATCCATCAAAATTACAATGACAAAAAACTGAAAACAATCATCAGACAATGGGAGGTTTGAGAATGGATAGCATATTTCATTGGAAAAAAATACAAAGTGCCCTGTCATAGCCATTCCCTTTCCTAGTGCTGCTGTTACTGTCAGTCCTCCCATTCCATGGGGGTGATTTCAGAGTAAGACATTAAAGACGTTTATGCCATGTGGATGAAGACAAGAAAGCTGGTGTGAGCAGCAATGGAGGAGTAATGTTTACCATGGCTGTCGTGGCTGTTGAAACTCAGACACTGGAGCAATGAGCAGCTGACACGTGGAAGGAAACACTTTATTATTTACAGATGAACTCAAATTTTTGTTCTCTGTCTTTGAGTATATGCATGGGACAGAAAATTTGAGGTTTGCAGCTGTGTTACTAATGATACTTTGCCTCCTTTTTTCCCCAGATGGAATTCTTTTAGATGTAACCCATTTAGTATGCAGAGAACCAGAGACTAATATTTTAAGAGTGATGTTATATTACAAATATCTAAGCCAGAAGCCTATGAAAATTTGCAAGTATTACGGCTGTTGATTAGGCAGAGATCTTCCATGTAAAAAGGAGAAAGGAAACAGATTTTCTCTTCTATTAACACACAGTGCAGTTTCATATATGCTTGTATAAAAGCATGCTCAGCTGGTGAGTCTGAGTTCACTAGAGTGCTGTACTTTTCACATACACTACATTTTTGGAAAGCTAACTATGTGAATGCATTCATCTAAAGCCTGAGAGCCATTGCAGAGGTTCCCACTGAAGGCTGGAGAAAATGCAGTTGTGTGAAGAGGCTGTATTTCCCTCTAGGCTTCCTGCAAAAGGAACTGTGATCTGCCACGCAACAGGATTTAGTCCTAACAGACCTCGGCACTGCTGACCTTGAAGCTGGCAGGTGTCCTCCTATCATTGTTTGCCAGCTCTTTGCTTTTCCTCATCACACCAGGAAAGGTGAAACTGTCCCAGTAAGTGTTTGTTAACCTTGTCCAGGAATGAGAGGCATGATTTTAAAGAAAAAAAAAAAATGAAAAAAACCCCTCAAAATCAGATTTCCACTTCAAAGCACCGTGCTTTCTCAGAGACACATGCCAACCAGAAGAGCATCCACTTTCCATTTCTCATTGTGTTACTGGTTCTCAGAGATGAGCCTCCGCTGGCTCCTTCAGTGTGCAATTTCCTATGCTGCCCACATGTATCCAGCTACAAACATGCAATTTTGACAGAGGATTTTATGTTACAAGGTGTGTTTACCACTAATTGTCTTAGTATAGATCTTATGTCTTATGCCTGTCCTTTCACTGATATGCCCTACGGCTGGTCACAGTAGAAAAGGAGGGAAGTAGTCTCCATTATTTCCTTTCAAGGAAATACTGCCCACTTTTAAGGACGCACAGGACAAAGTCTTCCCAGCAAAACCCACCTCAGGTGCACTGTGCCAACCACGGTGGAGCCTTCAGCGGAAGTGCTGGTGGGAGGCAAGGTTGTGGGCTTTTCTGGGAAATAAGATGCTAATAACTAGTGACATCATTTAAGCACAACACTCTAAGGACTCCCCATGTTCTTCCTTGGAGACACCATCCTGCTTGCACAACGCTGATATTAGTGGAGCGGGTACGGGCTGCAGGAGAGCTGCCCTGCACCACAGTTTGGGTCATTGTGATCACAGCCAAAATATCCTTTCCATGACAGGCCCCAGACTGAATTTTCCAAGTTTGAGAGCAAAGGTTTCATACAGAAGATAATATCTGCATTGCTCATTTCCCCCAAATCATTCTGACAGTTACTATCTCCCAATTTTACCTTGAAATGGCTTAAAACCCTCGCCAATCCTCATGCCCATCTGCATGCCCAATGTAAAACCAGCCTTGTGACAGGAACTGCCTGGACTGAATTGCAAGAGCCACCACCTCCTCCACTGCTGCCTTTGGCCAATTAAATAACAAGCCTTGACTGCTGTGACTCATTCTGGAAAGCTCATTTCCACAGGTATTTTTAAAATCTTAGAGGACATTTGCTGTCCTTCCTCATCTAAGAGTGGAAGAGCAAACTGGCCTTGTATGGGTGTCCCTACTAGTGTAGTGTTTGCCTCTAGGGATGGTGGTGTGGGTTGTTGTGGACAGGAGTGGTGCTGTCATCCTGTATGGTGCAGAGCAGAGCCACTACCACGGCTGGAGCACCTGCCAGAAAGATTATTCACGCTCCTTGTACCTCATGTATAACTTCCTGATCCTGCACAAAACTATAGCTTTAGGCCTCCAATCTCTCACAACAGATAAAGAAAGGGTTTGACTGCTCGTGGCTGTTGAGAAAAGGTAGAGAGCCCAAAATAAACACAAGCACTGCAAACTGCTTCTACTACTGCTAGTGTTCAACAATAGAGAAGTCTACCAAAAGAGCTGATTTACAGAGATTGCCTCATGTCAGAGCCAAGAGTTTAAATATGCTGGCTTTTAGGATGCACACAATCTGTTACGCCAGACTAATTACCAAAACAGAGGCGTATTTGACAGGGACAGCATTAATAAAACAACTCTTGCTGGTGTCAGGCATTTCAGCAGTCTATGTCACGGCTCGCACTGAAAAAAATACACCACATCCAAGGAGACACCAACAAGCCACTACCACGTCAGCTACTGTTCACTTATGGCCACACACCAAAGAAATTACGGTGCTGAAGTTGATAGGTTTAAGTTCACACTCTTCACAAAGCCACAGAAACTCAAGTGCTTGTTTTCTAACAGTCATCTGTGCCTTTAGAAATATTCCCTAATGTGCAATTACATGCCGTATGGTACGCTGCATGATAACAGAACTTAAAATGGTAACAGGAAAACTTGTTTAACCTTAATTGAAAAATGTTTTTCTTCCCATTATAAAGACTCACAGATCTGTTTAGTGGGTCTTTGGCCTGCTTTCAGCTTTAGAGCTGAAGATTGTCTTGTCTTGAGGAGAAAGATAAATGTTCTTTCAAGTTCTGGCCTGTTTGTGATGAATACCAATGGGAAAAGCCTGTATCTTTCAATTTATTTTCACAGTGTCTGATTTCCAGCTGTGTATCATTTATCTACTAGATGCACAAAGAGACCAAACTTTAGTCCTTATCCAAAAATCATCTTGCCCATGGTGGGACAGAGGTTGCTGTACGAAGATGCAGGAGGGAGATAAGCAAGCGTGGCAGCAAGACAAGGCAGAGCTTTCTGTCCTTACACATGAGAACCAACAGCATCATCTGTGATGAAGGACAGATCAAAACTACTTCCTCCACAGTCTCCACATCAGTTACCCTACAGCCTCCCTAGGCTATTAAATTAGGCTCAAGCTCATTAGTAGTATGAAAGGATTGCTAGCTGAATGAGACCACAGTTACACCACTCCAAAGATATATTCATCACCTACCCTGAGGAAGTTACCTGTACCTTCATTCACTTATAGTAGTTTTCTGCAAAAAACAACCTTTACCTCTGTGGATCTTTGCCCCCACTACAGTACAGTGAAGAGCAGTTCTACACAGGCTACAGGTTAAGACCAAGAGACCTTCCTAATTCCATGACCACATAAAACTTACTCCAACTTCAAAATGATTACTCAGAAATTATAGAGGGGCCCACCAAATCTGATGTCAGCTGAGTCAAACAGTACTGCTGTGCTGTTTATGCAAACTCCTCAGCTTGATGTTCTCTAACTTCACACCAAATGGTCTTTTCTTGTATGTGAAACCCAGAAATGAACACTGCAGTTGTATGCTTCACCTTGAAAACCTCAAGTCTGCTTAACAGTCAATTAGAGTACACATCCGTTCCTGTTTCCCACATAGAAGCAGAAGTTTAGTATCAAAGTTTCTCTGGGTATCCCCAAATTACAAGATTCAAAACCCTTTCAAGCTTTCATGCCAAGCCATCAAATGGTGCAAAGAACATTTTAATCTTCAACTCTGCCTTTGACGTAGGCACAACACAACAGGGAAACTATTTTAAAGGGCTACAGCTGGATCAGCTTCCGAAGTGCTACTCCAGACTGAAATATTAAAGGGCACTATACAGGCAAAACAGCATCAGAAGCCAGAAGCCAGCAATGTGCATCACAGATTGATTTATCTCAATTAGCACAGCAATTTCCTGCACATTTTCCAAGAAGCATCCATTGGTTTCCCTAAAAATAGGATCAAAATCACCATGCAAATTGTTGTCACAGCTCAAAATGCTAATCAGTTTTTTAAGGACACATCAGCCCATGAGCAGACAGGTTAAATTTAAGGCACAGCCATGACTGAGAAGCTAAACAAACTCCTTTGAAAATGCTGAATGAAGAGGTCAGCCTGTCTTTGAATCACCAGCCACAAGTCTGAAAGTAACAGGAGAAGCAGGTAGCTTTTGGTGTAGAGGTCATAACTGCAAGTACCTGCCCCAGTCAGTGCTTTTAAGTCTAATGCATACTGCCTCTTCCACACACATCTCCTCTCTCCTTTCATGCTTTACTGATCCTTTTTGCTAATCAATCAGAAGAACTAACACTTATATTTTCCTCCCTCCTCTTGAGAGTGTGGATGAATGATTAAAGCTTCCAGGGTAACCTCTTTGGCATGCATGCCAATAACTCCCCACCTAATAGCCTTTCCTCTGCCTCACTGCCCTGGCCCACTGGTGATTACTGCAATCCCTTGAAGTGGTCAAATTGCAGGGCAGACCCCATGGAAACCTATTTGGAGTTGTTCTGGTTCATACCAAAGAATAATGTTTTTAATACAGATTGTTCTTTTTAAAATTCTACAAAAGCAGCTGTAATCAGTCGTAGTGGGAGCACTGCAAACCTCCACCAGGTTTCAGAAGCCCCATATTGATTCCTTTCCAGTCCATGGATTTCAACAAAATAACCCCATGTGAGGAACTGAGAGTCAACTAACACGTAATCATTTAAATTAAGATCTCTTTGCCACTGGTAGCAAGAATTAGCAATAAACTGTCTCAATCAATTGCATTCCTTCCGCATAAACAGGAAAATTATATATAAAACAACTATATTATTATGGTTACATTAAGCAGCAATTAAATACTGCTAGCAATTAAATACTGCTAGCAAATGTTATGCATGGCAACTGAAATTTGTTGGAGATGAGGAGGAATCAACTTCATAGTTCAAGGAGTGAGCATTTCCAGTTCTATAATGCACAATCTGTTATTCAACAGGGCCTTACTCATTGAACAACAAGGTCTGCGACTATCTCAGTAGACACTCCTGTTTGTCACCTGCAGCCACCAGCACTCCTGGTGACGTCCCACCAAAGCTCCCCACAAGCAGAAAAATGACTACTGGTACATCTACAATCTTCTTGATCTTTCTACAATTGTGTGCAGTTGTAGCAATTAGCTGCAGGAACTTCTCTCCCTCCTACAAACACATTGCAACCTACTTCAGAATATAAACTCCACTAAATTAAGAGAAATCCTCGATTCTCTAGAACTGAGAGGAATGCCAGTGGTAGCACACTTATATCCCAGGCTCGCTAGATTCTTAGTAAAGGAAGCTAGAGCTCAAATCAGCTGTAAGTACGCTTAAATGAAACACCTTTGTACCAGGTCTCTCAGTTTCACTGCAACAGAATATGCAGACTGGGCACTCAAGAACAATTACTCACCCTTTAAACAAATATATAAAAGCCCCCAAATCATCATCTTTATACCACTTTGGGTGCTAGTAGAGAAGATATTCAGCTCAAAAGCAGTACTGTATAATGATGCAAAATGTAAACTGAACTGCAGATTACTGTGAATTTTGCATAAGCCAGAACATGCTGGATATGCTAACTTCTTTCTCCAGTCCAGGAAAACAATCACTTCATTTATTCAGATAACTACTTCCAACTTGCTGGGTGGTGGCTGGAAGCACAGAGGTAGGGGATTAGCTTGTCCTAGGTCAAAAGTACTGGCAAATTCAAAACTTGGTTAAATTAGGCCACGGTCTCTGCTGCCAGACAGATAAATGTTATCACTGCTACTCCTTCCACTGGTAAAGTCTTCTCAGACAACAACAGCAAACATAGACAGCATTGAGACAGCAGGTACATCTGTGAGAGATACCTCTTCGTATTCCAGATCCCCGAACACAAAGACAACATAGATGATTTTATTGCTATTTTCAGGTGTCATCTCACTGGTTTCCAAGATTAAATTGTTGGATTCAGCACTCTGATCCCATCTTACTTAACTGAATTTTTGCTACAAAGGCTTGGCTTTCATATCCTCTTTGATGCCTACAAAGATAAGAAATGAGTTTATTTCACATGGGATAAAACATCATTCTAATAACTTCCACTATAAAAGCAGTTGAGTGAAATCAGAGATAGGGTGGCTTGTACAGGCTATGTGGCTTCAGAAACAGTCTTCTGTCTGGTATGCTGCCCTTCAGGCATGACTCCACTCCTTCCACCAGGGAGAAGGAACTGGTGCAGCACTGACACAGGCACAGCCAAAGACAGCAGACAGGTTGTGCTGGGGGGAACACAGCATCCTGCCAGCAATGCCAGACAAATTCCTAGCCAGCTGGGGCTGAGGCAAGAAGGAAGGATTTTCCCTCCTACCCTCCGTCTTTGACTTTCCTGCTGGTTTTCTGGGGCTTGCAGTGCAGCACCAGACTGGACAAGGGAACCATGGGTACCATTTCTTCTAAAGACATCCACAGCCCAGAGCTGCATTCAGAAACTAGATGGATATACTGAGCAGAACCACTGAAAGACAATTTCAACTATAGTGTTAGGAATTTCTCCCCACACAGTTGCCGACATCAACTGCACAGCAAGACAAACCAAGGCAGAGCCTTGGTGAGGCAACCTTGCTGTGAGACTCCATACCTGCACTTCCACACACTGTAACAATTAACAAGCATCCACATTCCTGAGAAGAACCAGCTAACATGTCTGCTCTTAAAAACCCCCACAAATGTACATGGACATGGAGAGCATCAGGCTAAAACTGCACAGTGAAAGGTACACTAAAATAAAAGGGCTGCTCCAGAAGCAAAGGAAGGGCTGATGCCAGATTTCCTATGCAGGTACCCCTTTCCTGCTTCTTTCCCTCGTGCTACTGCCTCCCTATAAGCTGCGCACATGGATATGGCAGAACATGGGACAAAAAACTCTGAAGAGATGGGAATTTCTCAAAATAAAAAGTTTCAACTGGAATTACATAAGGGACCACCTACAAACAGCACATAATTTTTTGGTTTAAAGCATGGTTAAGAAAGCTGTTGGTTTAATTGAAGTTTTAGCGATAATACTCTCTCCCAGTCATCATGAGCAACTACTTCTAATAAAACTGAAATAAGCTTCATATTGATTACCTGCAGCTGATGTTTTAAAAATAATGCTATATAAAATTAGCATCAAAAGAATTAATACATTCGTAATGAAGGTGGGGATAAATTACATTGTGTTAGATAAATCTACTTCCCTTGATTCAGTGGAAAGCAAGCCAAGTAAGTTGTTTGACAGCATTTTTAAGTCATAGATCTGACTGAAGAGTAAAATATAACAAAGACCCTTTAACAGTATTAGATATCTTCTAACAAAGAACAATTCTTTCTTTCTTTCTAGCATTCATACTTTAAATCAGAGTTCTGCTGGAGGGAACAAAGATTTCAGTATTTCTATAGACAAATCTCAAATCTTCATATAGCTGTCCCAGCACCATCAATACAAGGTTAGCAACACTCTACAATCTTCCTTGCCTTATCAACAGTCTAAAGCTTTTAAAAATCTATATGCCTACAAAACCTCCTGGAGCTGTTACACACTGAGGATTTCACAGCATTATTGACCTGGGCAGCCTCTTTATCCTCAGTAAGTTATTTTAAGCAACTTTCTGCCAGCAAGCAAGTCTCTTTGTTAGGCTTTGTCTGTATAATGGTTAAAGCACTGCTTACAATACAGCACAAAACAGGGAGCTACTAAGCAGAAACCAGAATAAGGTCTGTCAAATTCTCTTTTTATTTCTTGTTTTCCTCCACTTTCCTGATATGCTTCTAATATCCTACAGATCACTGCCCTGCAGCCAGGAATTCTTCCATGCACCTGAGCCACCTCCTGAGAGGGGGCAATGTGAAAGCACAGCAGACAAAACAGACTGAATCCATGTATTTTTGGGACCCTGCTCTCTAACTTGCACACTTTCTTTTGCCTTGTTTGCACTATATATATACAGCAGAGAAACAGAACCTGGCAAGTGTATTTACCTACTGAGTGAGAAAATACATCACCTGGCTTGGGAGGTGAGGAAGAGAACAACAAAGAGAGGCAAATTTCTCATACTTCAAACTCAAACCCCAAACACTCTGCTCTATTCTTTAATCCCTTATCAGATAAAGGTCTCCAGCTTGAGGATCAGATTTCTTTGGCACGGTAGGAAAAGCAAATCTCAACCTGATACATATCAGCATACATCAAAAAGCAATCTCATGGTCTTCTGCAGGCTCGTGCCCGGAAGTATCAACAGAGAAGGCCAGTGCTAGCACAGAGGTCTTCCTTGGACGTAACTTATGAACAGCCACAGTTGAGCCATCACATCCATGCTTCTTCTACTTAAAAAAATATTGATGAAGTGATTCTGTTTGAGGGAGCACAGCTCTTGCTTGTATTTACTTTGAAACTTTGTATCTCGAAAGCTTGTGTGCCCAGTGACCCACAGTATCCCTCGGGATCATCAGAACTACTAGCACCTACCTTGTTTTAATCCAAGGGCACATCACAAAATCTACTCAATTGACAGGCCACACAGGCACACAGAAGATTTAGATTTGATACTAACTTCTGTATCACATGCCCAGAGAGAAGGGTAAAAGAGAGATTTAAACTTTAATCCACAAAATCTTTGCTAGTGGTATTTTATTTCTGGATATTAGATCAACTTTCCTATTTCCTTGTTAAACCTGTACCTTGTGGAGACAATGGAAAGAACAGATGTCTTCTAAGTTATCAATTCTGTAATGCTTGCGAGTACCATAAAAACAGCTTTTAACCAATGTCCTATAGAAGCAACTAATTCAGCATTGACATCTTTCTGCTACTTAACATGGTTAAAGGTTGGCAAAAATAGCAGACAAAATGAGTAAGTAACCTGTCAACCCTGTGTTATTATAAAGCGCAGATATATTCCAATTATATGCACCTTATTTCCAATAGTTCTGCTTCAAAAATACAGCACATAATCTGCTCCATATAGCTGTCAATCAGATGGACAAATTCCCTTCAGTTTTCATTGCAGATATGTCTAAAGCAATTCCACTTTGCAAGGGTATCCCAAGATTAATAACAAAACTTTAATTCAAACCACACGTTTTTCTATGCAAGCAATAAAAAAGGTTGCTACACTGACAGTATTAGAAAGATTCTTAGTTCCTGTCTCTGTTTGCTTCAGGAAAAGGGTCACTCAGCAGTTAGAAATGGAACAAGCAAAAAGGGGTTTCATCAGCCTAAGTGTTACGGATGTCAGCTGCTTAACAGACCTGACCTTGCACAAACCTGCTCACCTCCCTGGGTTCTGTGAGCTTAAAAAAAAAAATCCAAGGACAAAGAGGGAAGGTGTAAAAACTCCGCTTAGGGAGACCATACAGCAAGACATTCAGACCACTGCAAGACAATGCAGAATAGTTTTGCAACGTAACTAGCACAAACTTTCATATGTACATCTAAGAAAACACAGGTCAAGAACTGCATTCCAAATGACAGCAGTGCAACACAAAGCAACATTTTAACATAAGCATCTATACAGCTAGAATTATAGAATGCTCATGTAATGTGATTTTAGTAGAAAGCATACAGGAGTGATCAAGAATAAACCTCTCCTCAAAGGGCAGGGCATGAAGTGTGTAAAGCAGGTTTCCTCATAAACATATACGAGCAAATTAGATCACAAAGTTATCAATAAATACAATTCTTCAAACAACAGAAATGGAAGCAACTTTTTATGGCAAGTTGGAGAACATAAGGAGGCAACATGTTACATCATGGAAGGCAGCATTTGGTTACTCACTTTGACAAGACAGAAGACATCAGAAAAGTACTTTCACATGCCTTTCTCAAGAACAACAACTGAAGAAGGGCAGATGATGACCAAGAAGCATTTGAGAACTGAGAAAGTGAAGATCATTTCTGCTTAAAATTAAAGTCCTGCCAATTCATTCAATTTCATAACGACACGATTAACCAAGACCACTAGGCAGAGGAACAGAATAGCTACTGTCATTTGATAAAGCGGAGTCATCAACCCATTTCATTTCTTTAAAAACATTGACTCCGTACTGGACACATCCCACCAAAACTAATGATACTTATCCAGTGAAATACATAGCTGCACTTCGCTTGCAGAAAAAATTGTCTTATCAAGATTTGCTGACACCTCCCAAGTTTGCTGTGTTGAAACTGCTCACTTCACAGCCTGACAGAGCACAGCCCCCTCTGGAGACTGAAGCCCCAGCCCAGCCCCTGACAGGGACTGTTGTTCCTCCACTAATTACATGTACACACACACAGACCCACGCAGCAATCCCCCGGGAAGCCTCTAATGGACTGGGAGAGCCGATTACTACCGGCTTACAGCTCAGATGTGTGCAACTGAAAGGCTTAACAAGCCTCCATTTCATTCTTTCTAAGTTAGTTTGAAGGGGGAAAAATGAATGTATATGAAGAACATCACCCAAAAAAGTGACAAAAAACACAGCGCAGAGTGGTGAGATAACACCTCAGGTCTCACCTTCTGGAGTGAGGGCCATGTCAGGAGCCTTGATGCCTCCCAGAAAGGCAGAATTTGCTCTTTATTTTCTCCCCAAACACCATGTCCTTCATGAGGTGGTTTACAATTTTAAAAAGAAAGACCAAGCCATGCTCTGCAAGTCTAATACTATCAAAGTCTGCTTTGGAGATCACTCCCTTTTCTGTGGCAGGCCATGGAGCAGAAGGGAGAGGAAAAGGTCCATCCCAACTGACCCCTGCCCACGGCACCCGCAGCTACTGGCCCTGGGAATGCTGCTGCTCCTCATATGCACCATCTCAGCAGCCACCGGCTTCAGGCAGCAGCGAACGGCACCGGGAGCCAAAGGCATCCCTCCAGGCAAGCTGCAGCCTGCTTTTACAGAAAATGCAGCATTTTCTTCATTACTTTCCCAGCAGGGCCAGTTCAAAGTGGCACACCGCTTGCATTCATAGAGAAAAAAAATCTCATTCTGTCATCAGAAAGCTGTGGAGAAATTTCCAGCAAGCTATCTCCAGGCACACGCCCACTGGACACTAATTTGTCCCCACTCGCTTTGTGGCAGCTCCAACACAAGCCCAGCTAGGCAATGGCCAGCCACGGGGACCTGGTTTTTTGAAAGCCTGTTTTGTGAGGATGAGAGAGGGCTGTGTTGTTCCCCTCTTTGTGTTCATTATTGCCACATTTCAGAGATAACATAAAATGGAAAGCACTTGGATTGGGAACAGCCAAAAGCAGTCCTTCAGCACTTGCTGAAAAGAAAGGGTAAAAGTGGCACTTAGAGATCTGACCACAAAACCTCGGTACATACAGACTGCTGTTGAGGGGTGGGTGCAACAGTGCCGCTTTTATTGTCTGTTCTCTTTTCAAATCAATACATGAGATTCACATAAAGGAATAGTTTAGGATACCTCACACCATCGCTCCATCTTAAAATATCTTAGGAAATTAACTTAATATCCACTATTGATTTATAAACAAGATATATAGTATCCTATACATCTTAGGATATCCCATTCTCAATTTATAACGCCCTATCATCTATAAATTAAAGCTCCTGTCACTGAAAGAGTCGCTAAAAGGAGCGAGCTTCTCCCTGACTTTCAAGCCTACTCCACTGAATCACGCAGCTGAAGGTTTCCATTTTGCTGGAGAAGGTTGTCATTCATGACATTATGCAGCTCTGAAGGAGCCAAACAGATTAAATGGACATCTGCATTTCCAATCTGCTATAAAAGTGGTTTAATACCAAGCAGTGTTTAAACAGTAAAACTGTCTGCAGTTTCTGCTCTATAATCTGTGAGTAATCAATCAGTCTCAATGCTGAGCTTCCATTACTGCTTCTCTGCAAGTAGATGGAAAAATTTCCAGGGCACATACTTCTTGTTTATACCCCAACACTAAAGAGGAATTAAACACAGATTCAGTCTGCATTCACAGTGATCCTGGCACACGTCAAGTCTCAGGCTTGTATTTTCAAAGCAAAGCACAGAAAGTACCGTGAAACATCCAGTTATGGCAGCTATTTGGCATTTTACTTCCCCTCTGAATGCACCATTGCAATAAATAACCTGAGGACTTGCCAAAGCAAAGCAGAGTAACCCATGAGAGCCCTCATCCTCATACTCTTTGAATCCTCAGCACCTCAGAGGAGAGGTGCTCAGAGAAAGCACAGGATGCAGCTGTGGTCCCATGCCACCAATGGAGTCTGGCTGCTCTGGCTGGAAGCCATCCCAAGCAACAGCATCATACTCGACATCTTTCTCAGACTTGTTGCTTGATGTTGTCATGACTGTGGGATTCAGACTGTGGTGCTGGGGATTCAAAGGCTTACTTCTTTTAACAATGCAATCTGTGTTGACACATTTTGCTTAACAGGTAAGCGTCCCTTGCTCTAGGAAGCTACACAGACACTGTCAGCAAAAGCTACGCAGATCAGCAGCTGACCTCCCTGCTCAAGAAAACTGAAGGTGTTTCCATTTAAGCAGAGGAAGGCCAAGAAGGAGATATGGGCACTCTGACCCAGGTACAGGATTCAGGTTGGAGCAAGGCCAGAGCTAAAGATAGGTAGCTCCCAGAGGCTCAGTGCACCTTGTGACAGGGTCACACCTGGATTACACTGCTTCCTCAGCTGGACATGAGCAGGCCCAGGCCATCCCTCTTACGCAAGACAGGTCTTCCAGAGTGGATTAATGCTCAACCTGTCCACCTTCCTTAATTCTGTTGTACGTAGGCTGTTGCAGACTTCTCTCTGACATGGTATATAAAGCATGACTAACATCCACCACCTGTTTGCCCCTTTGATACCAAAAAGGTGACACCTTCGCTCCTGCCCCAGTGCCAGGCTTCATGTGACAGAGACTCTTGCTTCTTCTGAAGTGGTCAGACAGGTTGTCCCACAAACACACTAGGCTACACCATTCAATTCAGTGTGGCAAAAGTGAAACAGTTCTCCCTAACAGGGCTACTATCATCAGTGGTTGAATTCACACGTCTCAGCTGACAACTACTTTAAAAGCAGCTCCTGCCCCATGTATTTATTCATCAATAAATTCTGAGTGTCTAACAAGTGCCCAGCATGGTGGGCTGGACCAGGAGCTCAGAAGATGGGCACTGCTCCTCACTCAGCTCTGCTGCTGACTGCAGTCACCCAACCTCAAAGGTGTCTCCTACATGGGCTGGAGGTTTCAGCCAGCTTCATGAGAAGTGCCACAGCCTGAAACATAACATAAGCCTTGGATGAAACCTAATGTATTTTTCCAGTGTTATCTGCATCAACTCCTTCTCGCTGTGTCTCTCTGCTCGGCGCAGGGAGACAAGGGATCAAAGCAAGTCCTTGAAGAGTCATATGCACATTACTTTCCCTCTCAATATCTATGTACAATTACGTTTAATCACTAGAAATAGAGTTCACTTGAAATTTTGAATCCACTGGCCTCATGCTGGTTTATCCAATTCAGAGCTTTAATAAAGTGGCACTCTCAGATGAGACTAAGGAGGTGGGGAGACAAAGTCACTGTGTATTTCAAGCACCTAACTTTACTTCTATTCAGAGTAGCTAAATTTAGGACCAAAAGATCCTTCTACACATCAATAGAGAGAGGTATACTTCTCCAGCAGACTGCTCACAGTCCTGATTTTACGTTTGAATTCAGACTCCTCAGTTAACAGTTGAACAGTCTTTCCAACACGTGATAAGCAAGGGAGTCAAACTCTGACTGAAACAGCACGTATAACATCAGGTTCCAGTAGGCCTGAATGAGTTTTGGAATAATGCTAGAGAGGCACATTGCAAAACCATCAGATCATTTGCATCTTCCGAGGGAACAATTACTGTGACAGCAGCACATTTACAAGACTTGGGGAAAAACCTCAGTATCTCAGAGCTGCCATGAGATGTGCTGAAGAAAAACCCAAATCTCATGACTTGGGGCTGCAGACACATACTTGTGCAACTGATGGTTCCGGTAAGAGACCTCTGTTCATTTGCAATGACACAGTACAACCCAACCAAGTAGGTGACTTGTCCCTGGGCTGGCACAGCAAGTGCTCATTTCTCTGGACAGTTTACAAGGAAGGGGAAAAATAGCAACCACAGCCCAACTCCTGACTGCAGAGCTCTTTCCGCAAGAAGCAGCTGTATTTCTCTGGCCATGTACAACAGCAGCTATTTCAGCTATATACGCACCTGGACGTCATTGTCATGAAACTAAATGTGCAGACTTGGCTGTATAGAAAACCAATTCCGCTGGATAATTAGCACAGCATTACGTGCCGAAAAATTCTTCCAGGTACACTTTTTACCTCTTCCTCTGCTTCTTATAGTCACTTGTTGACTGCTATGAAAAAGATATTGTTCCACACTTGGAAAATTGTAACTCTCCTCCAGATCTTAATTTTACCCTGTACAGTCATCCATTCTGAATGCCATCCAGTGTGTAGAGGAGAATGCACGCTGAACACAATAATGCTTTAGAAATAAGATTTTCATGTGCCACTTTGAGGAAAGGAAAGCAAAGGAGTAGCTGCATTGTGATACAGTCATTGAAATCCTCAAGACACACGACTATTCAGACTTGCACTATCCCAAAAGGATGTAATGTTTGTAAAACCTGCAGACTGTGTATTTTACTGCATCTTCTCATGCACAACGAGAATGAAGTGTAATCTACTAAAGCTTAAAATTAAACATCCTGTATTTATCATGCCATGGGACAGAAAACAGTCAAACCAGCTCAAAAGTCACAGTTCTCTTCTATGTAAAAGAGCCTTGTATACCTATCAGTTACAGAATAGCAGAAAAATTGACCTCAGGCCAAACTCTAAAAGGGAGTTGTGCTTGTGTTAAAAAGTGCTTGAAGTTTCTTGTAATTATACACCTATTCCACCTGCAGTCAATAAGAACTTACTCCCTCAGTAAGACAGCACTCCGGTTCCTATTTCTGTGCCACCTTCTTCACTTTAGACCCAGGCTATTGATAAATGCCCACACAGTATGAAAACCCCCTAAGGATACCTGCATGTAATGCACTTACAAACAATGATGTCCTGGTCAGCACAGATGAAATTACCTTACAGTGGCTTAGAAAACCTTCCAAAAGGGACAAATTGTCCTAATGTAATAGGAGGCTGTGGGAACAAACAAGCTGAGAACAAAACAAGACAATTATACAAAAGCAACTTCCCAACAAATGTCTGAGAGGCAATTACAGGATACTGGCGTGCTTCCTGGCCCCAAGCTGAAGTACCATCACTGTTCATCAGCAACAGGGAAAAAGGAAAAGAGAAAAAGCACAAACAAGCATGGAGAATTTAAAACCCACTCCTGGAGAGCCCAAACTGCCCACAGGCCAGGCTTAAAATGAGGCACTCAGCTTCAGAGACACCTTCTTTTAGGCAGGTATTTGTGTTGAGCTCCGTGCCCAAAATCCCATTTTAATCACTGGAAATCTAGTAGCTGTGGCCAGGGTAGCCCTGTTGAGCTTCCTAAACACAGGCACGTAGCACTACTTGTGATGCCTCAGGCACACTGCCTTGTTCCCAGTTCCTGCTCCAGATGGCCATGTGCCTCCTGCAGGTCCCATCGCACCTTCCAGGACTGGACTGTGTGAACCTCCCAGTGCCAGAAGGTATCTCAAATGTCACAAAAAAGTTAAGATTATTTGTCTTCTGTGTCCCATGCTGGGAGAGCTGGATTTGCAGGCAGAGGGAGGAGGCTGTCTCTGACTGGGGACTGGTCTGTGGCATACAAGACAAAAGACCCTGAAGTTGTGCAGATGTCTGAAACACTTCTGGAATGCTCAGCTTTGTAGCATAAACAAAGTTTGGCTTACCACCCTTCAGTAACAGCAACCCCTGCACAGTAAGGCAGGCATTGGAGAGCCAAATCCCCAGATGCTCCTCACAGCAGCAGACATCAACCTAGACTTCTGCATCTCATGTCTGCAAGATGATTACACAGGATACAAGACCTACATTCAGAATGTTTTTTCCCATCAGGTTGTTTTTTTAAACTAAAAATGCCAAGCACAGAAAGTTTCCAAACCTTCAAAGCAAATTTAAGTAACCTGTTGCCAAAGAAGTGAAAAGAGCACTAATGTCTCTGTGACACAAATCTATTAGACAATTTTTTTAACAACTAGAAAACCAAGGACCCAAATCTTTGCCCTCCTTCCCACAACTTAGATTTGCTTAAACTGGTTCTCCTTGCTTCTGTGAGAATCTGCAAGAGAACCCTGAGAATCTCCAATAGCTCCTGCACCAGTGAAGGGACATCTCTAAGCTCTCCCTGTGGAGCTTTTGTATAGATCACTAAGTTCCCCTCATCCCCTGCTGCCTCCAACATATCCATGTCAAAGGATGTGGGAGGCAGGCTGCTACATCAGCCACAGCTTCTTGCAGAAGGAACAATCCTCCTCCCCTTTGCCATAGTGAAAAGTATGTCAGGAAGGACCTGAAGGCTGCAGTCCTGAACTGGATCTTACATGAGATGAGCAGCTGAAGACTGCAAAGTGAAACATTACCAGTTGCCTGTGTTAAAACACATGTAGATCTTCTACTTCCGTAGTTTCCCATTGTACAGATCACCAGCCATATTTACACAGACATCAGCAAAAAAATCTCAGTGAACATCTCATTCTTTCTGCAAGGCCAGAAAGACAGGTCCAGGCAGAATTTGCCCAGACTGATGCCTTATTACTGATGTTTCCGTCTTGGCTGGATTAAGCCAGAAACTGGCCAGACAGGGGAGTCGATAGTAGCTCTCCCTTCCTCATCAAATTGGTGATGAAAGCTCCAAATAAGGCTTCCAAAATAAATCCTACTACGACATTTTTAGGGCATAGGCACACCCCAAAACCACATAAACCAACAAGAGGGCTTTTGTTCTCTTGACTGAAGTCCAAGCATTTCAGAGCACTCCACTAAAGACCAACCAGAAAGGCTACCTATTTCCTTCCTTCTCAGGTTCTCAAAAACACTAGCAATGGTATTTTTCTTCAACCATAAATCAGACTGTCTACTAACACACTGCAGCATGGTATGTAGAATTTAATTTGTACAGGCAGTCAAAAAAAAAAAAAAGCACAACTGTATACCATACCTCATTCACTTCTATTAAAAACAGAATAGGCATTTTGCTTTATTGCAATAATTCCAAAGGAGATAAAAGGACAATTTTAGATTTTTAAAAAACCCAAAAGCAGTCATACACATATACACACCTACACACCAAAGAAACACACTCAAAACCCCAAAATCACAAAATCCAGTCATCACCAGAAAAGCACAAGTCACAGATTTTAATTCCTTTACAGGCTTGAATTCTGTGATTAAATTAAACATATGAGCAATTAACTTTTGTGAAAGTATCATATAAGCTTTACTGCATATACAATTAGGAAGCCTTGACAGCTTCCTACAGAACAGCCATTCCCACAGGGGCTTTTAATTTCTTTTCAATAGAAGTACTTCTTGTGATGAACAGAAAACAATAAACAAGCTCCTCATGACAGCCTGAGGATCCCAGCACAGGCTGGGGCACACGGGAAGGAACAGAGGATTTTTTAAAAATCTTTATTTAGAAATGTAGAAAATTTTTTTAATCTTTATTTAGAAATTTAGAAAACTTGCTATACTTCTAGATTTCTTTGATTTTCCCATGAAGTGTGGTTGCTGCAATAACAGTCCCAGGTACCTAGAAGTCATTAGCAAGCTGCTTACTCTATGTTCTGTCTTTTTACGGCAGAAAACATGTTCCAAGTTTAAACTTGCTCAATGAACTCTATTATCTGGGCCTAAAATTTTTCCTGCGTGAAGTGAGACATAATTTAAATGTTTCTACTGTTTTCAAATACACAGGCAAGAGTCATTGGTCTGTGTCTTCCTGATACTGCCTTGAACCAGCAGCATTAAATCAAATGTTTCTTACTTAAGGAAGGAATGAGCACTGTTTTCAAAATTGATACAGTGTAAATACTACAAGTAAATTTAGACTTGTTTGGGGTAACTTTCTTAAACAGTGAAATCCTAAGGCTGCTTCTGGCAACAGGAAAAAAACACCTTTATTTTGTTGGAACTACTGACTTGAGAGATGTCCCCTCTTCAGCATCTGTAACGAAAGCCACTGTGTTGGTTTTGGAGGGGATAGAACTCGTTTCCTTCACAGTGGTTAGTATGGGAGTGTGTTTTGAGTTTGTGCTGAACACAGAGTTGACAATGGAGTGATGTTTTTGTTATTGCTGAGCAGGGCTTAAACACAGAGCCAAGGCCTTTTCTGCTTTTTCTACTGCCACAGTGGCAGGGGACTGGGGTTGTATTGGAGGTTGGGAGGAGACACAGCCAGGACCCAAACTGACCAAAGGGATATTCCGTAACATGTGACATCATGCTCAGTAAATAAAGTGGGGAGAAGGAGGAAAAGGGAAATATTTAGAATGACGGCATTTGTCTTCCTACGTCATTGTTACTCCTGATGGGGCCCTGCTCTCCCGGGGATGGCTGCCCATGGAAAGCAGTGAATTACTTCCTTGCTTAGCTTTGCTTGTGTGCACAGCTTTTGCTTTCCCTATTAAACTGTCTTTATTCCAACTCATGAGTTTTCCAGCCTTTACCTTCTGCTTCTCTCCCTGATCTCACTCGGTGGTTGGTTGCTGGATAGGGTTAAACCATGACACCCCACCTTGTGTGGGTTGAATCCAAAGCACAGATAATATTACCGCCCTTGGAGAGGTAGCCTTAAATTATGGGAACTTGTTCCTGACAACCACTGATGAGAGAAAAAAAGAAAAGTTCAGGCTTTAGCATATTCCTCTAAGGTTATAGGTTGTTGAAACACTAAAGCCAAACCAGATGGACTTTTTTTTCCCCTCAGAAATAATTAAATCATATTAGAAAAAAAAAATTAAGAGCAGAGGTAGCATACAAACCTATCTTTTATATTGGACACTAATTGAAAAGGATACAAAACCAAATAAGTTTAGGAAAACATTAACCTTAATTATACAGTGAAAATCCATAGCTGGTAAAATAATCATCCACATCTAATACTTACTTATTATGTGCCTTAAGTAAAACTGAGTACCTAGCTCAAGGGAACCCCTGCTTAAAAATTAAACATAAATAAACTGAAGCACAATAAGCCTCCATGATATAAAAACAATGCTCTTAACTACAGTCATGAAACAACAGTTGTACTACAGCATCTCATCTGAGATTGTGTTTAGAAAGAGATGCCACTAGACGAACAAATTCATTAGAAGAGAATGCAGCAATTCCTGCCAAGCTGTTTGATAGAAACCAGGCACTGATATAACCTAATCTGAACAACTTCCCATTACCAATACCACTTCCTAAAAGGAAGGCATTAAGGTTGAAAGGCTCTCAGGGCAGCTACCACAATTCACTACACAGAGCAAAGCAATACAGCAGAATTCTTTTTCTAAAAAGTAAAATGGTCATCCTGAGATGTCTTTCCAAATCACAATTATTTAATGCTTCTTAGCAGAGAAGGACTTGTAGCATACTATAGAATTTGCAAGTAATTTAGTTGTTTACTTTTTACAGGCACTCAAATGGGACTTGTTATCCAGTCCCCCTCCTTCTAACTTAGCTCTTGGCCATGCTGAAGGCAACAGGGCTGTCACTTATGGTTTAGATAAAGAGAGCTCAGTGCTCACTCAGTGCTGTGGCGAGAATTACTCTGACACAGCATGGATCTGTATTTTTATCTCTTTGCAATCTCATTGAAGACTACAGCTTTCTTTTACACAGTTGAAGTATCGAGTTCTAGCAAGGAGGCTGTAACACTGAGCTCTCAGTACTCACCTCTCTTGAAACTCAGATTACCAGGAAAAAAATGCTCCTCTCTTATTAGCCTTTTATTATGAAATAGCTATTCATAGATTCCTGAAATAGCTGCAATTCTTTTCATTCACTACGAAGAAACTCATATAAAGCTTAATGAATTGCAGAAACATTATACACTAACAAAGGCAAGATGCTTCAAGAAACAGGAGGAATGCTCATTCAGCATCAGACAACACCGAAAAAATTATAGAAAGTAACAATGTTAAAAAAGGTATATTTTATAAAAAGTTCCCACAAAATATATGTAAGACATATAGAAACAGGAAACTAATTTATAATGCATACACCTCCTAAAATTGGGTAGTTTGAGTTATGGGAAGACAATGAAAAATAGGAGACAATGGTAAAATACTGTTGTTTCCATATAAACCTGTCATAAACTACAAATTATACTTTCCTTGTCAAGTTCTTCAAAAGTCCAGTGAAGCAGAGTGAGGTGACATGCTAACAGAAATCCCACACTGCAGATTACACTGTGCTTTCAAACTCAGACACCTTTTTTGAGGTGCATTCCCATGGCATAACTGACAGGAGAGAGGTCCAAAGCTGAAGCTTCACTTGGAAAAGGTGAGGTAGAAAAACTTCCTCTGCCTATTTCGCTTTTTTCAGCATTACTCAAGCAATTGCCACAGACTCTGAAGGACAAACAGAGGTCATACCAACAGCTGGCACCAGCTAAGTCACAACACCAATACAATTTGGAAACCTGCCTCCCCAAGAGTCACCCAAAGCATGGCTGGTGGAATTTGACAAATAAAGCAGATCTGTCAAAAAGAAAAAACATTTTGCCATATAGCCTACACCAGTTACTTCTATTTCCAAGATGCCAGCCACCCTCCCTGTGCTGCTGGTGAGGCAGCCGCAGGAGCAGACCAGCCCTCCATTGTCAAGGACAGACCTGCCCACGGGAGCAGCAGGCATGGCAGTGAGAGAAACAGAGAGACAAGGAAGGAAGGAAGGAAGGAAAGGATATACTAGGGCAAGTGAAATGAAGGGGTAATTTCCCAGTATAGCTTCTCTTCAACAGAGTACCTCAAATTTTACAGTAGCAAAAGCAACGTAGTAGCAAAGATGCATGATATAAAGGTTGAGCAACTGCAAAAACAAAATATGATGAATCAAACAGTGACTGCAGAAAGGCAGCTTTTCATCGCTAATACACCCCAAGAGGATAAATTATGGTGAAAGTCCTATTACATGAAAATTCAGCCACCTGGGAATTCAAACAGTTAGCAGATCTATTTTTAATCACATTCATCTGTCAGGCCTAACAGCAGAGAGGAAGGATTTGACAAAGCCAAATCCTCTGAAACAGAGCAGAACTGACTACAGGCTTCAGAGGTACAACCTTACTGCACTCCCTGAACAGTATGTGCCTACAAACCCTGCCAGCTCCCCAGGCCAGGGGCACAACAACCAGCTTCAGAGCAACACGCCACTGAGCACAGTTTCAAGCAAACCCCTGACTCCATAAACTAGAGCTCATCTGTGCCTGATCTACATGGGACAAAGCACCAAAGCTTCTCTGGTAGGAAACAACAGAATCAGAAACATAAACAACTTCCAAGGACAGTGAGTATGTAAGAGCAGAACTAAGGCCTCAGTCCCTGTGTCACATGTCACATGGATTTGGAGGACCCACGCTGCAATGTCGCTGACGTTCATGTGCACCAGTACCTACACCTGGTGTGAGCTGGCCAACTCAATGCTAGACCAAAGCCTGCAGCTGCAGATTCCCAGATGCCACAGTGAGACTCCAGCCCTTGCAAACATCTACTGATCTTGCCCTGAAGAGTATCCTCAAGCAGGAGCAAGGCAGTGGCCATCTAAAAGCCTGGGCTTCAGCCAGGCCTGTGCTGCAGTACCAGAGACAGAGGAGATGCCATGGGTTTAACCCTGCATTGCTTAGTAATTTGAGTTTGGGGCAGGGGTGAGGATCTGGGAAGAGAGAAGAGCAAGCAATTGCCAGTTATCAAGCAAGAAAAGCATGACTGCTTCACACTTAGCAAGGAGAGCTTGGAATGGAAAGTATTACTTAACTGAAATGGGAATATGACACACGTTTTAATTCGGTCACACACAGGAATGGTGAGTTAACAGAATTACACAGGCAATGACAACCACTAGTTTCCTTCACATGAAACATAGAAGAAACATCCTTTCTTCCAATGAAGATTTGTTAAGACTCACAAACTTCTGTCATTTTGATTTCCTTTCTCAAGGGCTGACCAAAGTAAGTGAGCCACTTGTACAGCACTTTCTTCTGGAGTTACTCATCTTTTCCACTGAGATAATTCCATGTTTGTCTGCAGTGATCTGCATCCCCCCTCTCAGCTGCATTCCTAACTTTTATTGCCAAACCCAGCAGATAAACTGCCTTCAGTATATAAAATGTACTTTTTATAGGAAGCAACAGTTCCTCGGACAAACTTGGAAGCAGCCAGCTGCCTGCTCTCTGCATCTGACAGCTCCTCCTGGTCAGCCTGCTCCTCTCAATACAACACTTTTGTGACTTTGCCTTACTTCCATCTTTTCCTGACACAACACTGAATAAAGCAACCTGTGCAGTGTTAGTCTAAGTATTCATACCATTCCATGCTTACATTGAATTTTGTACCATTTTCTCTTCCCTCCAGAGCATTAAAATTGCTTATATTATTTTGTAAATTCATAAATAAACTAAGCAGCAGCCAAGAGCATGCTCTGCCTGTCTTGGATCAATACAAAACTGTGAAAACACTTCATGGAGAAATTTAATAAAGCCTACAAATCCTCCAAGGAACATATTTGGTCAGTTTTGGCCCTGTACCTGCTATCAGTTTTGGATTAGAGCTTGCACCTGTGACTCTGAACTTGGACCTTTATCAGATGCCTGCATTCATGTCTCGCTTTATGCACAACAAGGAGTCCCACCAGGGACCCCATCTGGGCTTGCTCAGTGTGCTTAACTTAGAGCATGTGCTTAAGTCATGGATTGCTCTGATTTACTTTTTTTTTTAAATTTTTAATTCATGCTGAAAAGAACTGCTCTGAAAATACAAGTTCTCTTTACTTTTTGTTTTATTTACTTATTTACAACTCCAAAATACTTTAGGACACCATACAAGTAAGTGCTTGTACTTCAAACCCCTAAAATCTTTTTATTTAGTATCATCAACAATTGAGCCGTCCTAAAAATGAGATACATGCAAGAGTAACAAAAGAGTAACACCTGGGATCCATCTAACCTGCACATCACCCCCAGCCTCTCCAGACAGCACCTACTGCACATTTCCAACATGAGGCCCAGCAGGAGCCCACCTGTCACAACACAAACTCTATCATGCACAAAGTTTTATTTAAAGGTCAACAATTATCAGAAGCTGAAGAGATCCAAGTGAGGTGATGGATCAACCAGTACTTAGTGTTATGCAACCAAAAGACTTTATTTCAGCAGCATCTATTCATAAGCAGGGACTGGGATTTTCCTAAATCCCAGCAAAATAAAGACCATCATCCAGCAGAGCAGAGCTCATGCAGTAATAGAGGTGGACTCCCGCACAAGGAATCACTGCCATTTCAACCCCTCTCCCTTGACGACTGAAATCCTCAAGCATTGTAATTTATCTTGGCTTCAGTTACTGACACCACATGGCCACGCCATGGCCCCTGGCCCACAGGCAGCGCTTACCCCACATGGCCATCACATGCCAATGGCAGGGCCACCCAGACCCCCTGGCAGGGGAGGAGGAAAGGCTCAGGGACCATGGGGCAGTGTGGGGCTCCCAGCCCCATGCCCAGCTCACCTGCTCCCCTGCAAGAACACAGCTGGCAGCAGAACTGTGAGCCTCCAAGCCATCCCAGCCCTCTTCCACCTCTGCAGAGGTGACAAGGGGGCTTGGGGCATGAGGCCCAGGGGAAGCTGGTGGCAGGGCTCAGGCAAGAGGGCTGTCCATCCCACTGCAGGCACTAGGGATGTACTTCGGAAATTAAGATGATCACAATTCTCTGAATGCCCTTTTGCCAGTTCAAGCATCCACTTAATTTGGGGGTTAATTTCATTAAGCTATAACCATGAAACAGTCAATACTTCTTCGCATTCATCAAAGTTATCAATGGATACCGAGCACGACCAAAGCACATTCCTTTCCCATATAAATGAAGTTCTGCTAAATCTACATCCTATGTGCACCCAGAGATATAGCTACAGAAAATGGCTTGGCTTGGAAGAAGAATGAAGAAAGCTATGAGCATGTAAGGAGCTTTTTTTTTAAGAATCACTCTGGTGAAGTCTATTTAAAATAAATCCCTTTTGAAAGGCATTGTAATGAAGTTCTGCGTGCTTGTCACCATGCACTTTTACAGGACATACTTCAAAGCATTTCCTTTCTTTGCTGAGATGCCACCTAAACTTCTATCTTTTTCTGTCACACCATATTTATTTTTGTTGCTCAATGTTTATTCCTCTATAAATCAAAGTAGTAGAGAAATAGATGGGCATGCATTTATTATCAAAACATGTAACAGGTCAGCTATCTTTGTCATGCTTTCACTCTCTAAGAAAAACAACACCTTTCCATACTCTCCTTTCTACCTGAGGTTATTCCATCCTTCAGTGTCTCCAAAGCTCTAGCTTTTTTTTTTTCCCCCCCTCTGGAATAAGATCTCCAATTCTTACAACACAAACTTCACTGAAGCCAATGGCATTTGCTCAGGTACAACCACCAGTAAAAGCAATACTAAGTATCCCAATGGAAATCAGTAAATGCTCTAGTAAATTTTGCTCAGAAGTAGACAAGGTACAAGATGCTATTAACATGAACTACTTTATGCTGCACTTCTCTAATAGTCAACACTGAGCGCCATCTTGATCCCAATTCTTTGGTTTTGGTGGCAGTAACTAGACTAACACAGATGTGATGGAGAGAGAGAAACAAATACTGGTTTGCGGGGAAGAGGGAAGGAAGACAAAAAGACATCATATAGCAGCATATAGCTTACAAAACGGCTTTTTCCTATACAGATTCAGAACATGATCATGTTTTACAAAGTCCGAATCAATATATTTTCATCCAGAGGATACCAGAAAGTTGAGGTTTATTCATTTCTACAACTTTTTTCTCTGCATTCAACGAAGACAACATCAGGTTAGGTCTCCCCCTAACTTCAGTGGCTGTAAGGTTGGCCTTTACTTTCCCAAAAGCAGAGGAGTTCCTGAATGCCCTGGTGAGGCTGCCAGGCTGCCCGTATCATCCTTAGGGCACCTTTCTCACTGGGCACAAGACGGCAGAGTCTGAGCTGGGAACAGGCACACGAGGGCAGGCACCGCGGCCCCGGTGCTGCTGTTCACCCTTCTGCTGCTGTCCTCCCAGGAAGGAGCCGCTGCCGTTTGCTGCATTGCTCGAATGCCTGCAAGCTACCGGACGAATTATGCATTCGGGATAGCACCGGTTTCTATTTTCGTGGTGCTGAGATGGCCATGTGCAGCTGGAGGACTGGACTCTATTTTTTTCCAAGCAAAAGACTCAAAATACTTCAAGTTTGCTGCCTGAGGGTGGGAAAGCAGCTTATGCTATAAAACAAGAACCTTCTCACATTGTTATGAGAGGTTCTACTTTAATGTAACTGGGGTAATGGGTAGCCAATTTTAAGCGGGTGGTTTGGTTTAAACATTAACTCCGGTGGTACATAAGGCTTTATTCAAAGGGTAACTTCAGCTGAATACTGACAGTTACAGTTTACAAACCAAGTGTAACCCAGCACAGAACTGCCTTGTAATTAGGCCCTTGGAAGTTACTTTTAATTCTCAAAGTTTCATATGCTGCGGTCTCTTTAAAATAAAGAAATAAAACCTCACACAGAACACACTGACTGAGAAGGAAATTAATAAAGCAAGAAGCATTGACTTTTTCATATGGTAAAAGTATATAACTAAATCCGTCACCATAATCCGGGCAGATCATGCTGATGCGTGGAAATCCCCAAACTGCTGGGCAACGGAAACTGTACATTTGAAAAAGTGAAGATTTTAACTTGCTTTGATTCCTCAAGGCAAGTCTGCAGCAAACTGCCACTTAATGCATGAGCAAAATACCCCTTACCAATCATTTCTTTTCAAAAGACCCAGCAACACATCCCAAGCTGTTGTTTGAGGCTAGATTGCTATGCCTTCGCTGATCATGGTAAAATCACTTCAAATTTTGGGGCTGATCTTTTCTTTTGCTTTGTTTGTACCTAGTCTACTATTTTTTACGAAACAAACCAATACAATTCTGGCCAATTCTTTTTGGTTCCCTTTGGTTCTTCCTTTCATGTATAAATGGAGTTTTGCCTTTGCCATCAAAACAGCCATAATGCATACAATATGAATTACTCTTTTTCTGTCCTGTAGAAAATCCTGCCTGCTCCAGCCTGAACTCTGTATGCATTCACACGTTTTGGATGTTCTGGAAAATGGTATCTGTAGTACACCCAGATATCCTATGACACTAAAGCAGAAAAGGATTCCCAAACAGACTAATGTTTCACTTTAGTACTGCTTTCCTACTTCCCTCTCCACAAAGATTCTCTGGTCCTAAAAAGACACCTGTCAATTCTGGATGCTTAAGCTTCAGAGATGAATCTACTGACATTTAAAAACAGATTTTAAAAAGAAAAATGTGTTCAGAAACTCAGCTGTGTGACATGCATAATATCCACCTAAATTCATCAGGAGAAAGCACAGCATCTCTTGAGTAGATGATCCATTTCAATCCTCCCTGAGAAACAAACTAATTTATATCTCTAAAAGGATTTGCCTTGGAGAACTGGCCCCTTTCTGAGTGCTGGGAAGTGCCAGATACCCACATCTCCATCCAGACCACTGACAAGCACTGAAAAGGGACATTCCAACAGCAGGCAAAAAGCAGCAGGTGGGAAAGACATTGCCTCATGTAGATCCGGGCAGGGAGGGCAGGAAGAGAGATGCCTTCCCAGCTGAAGCTGCCTCCTGGAGAACCTCATTCATCAGGCATGAATGACTGATATTTAGCAGCTAATAAATATTTATTAGGTAAGAGCTCAGTAAGTTTTAATAGCTCATTTGAAATATTAGCTAATTTTCACCATGTAAGTAAGAAGGTTACAACCATATGCACTGTGATGCATAGACTAACTTGGCTAATTCATGCTGAAAGCTGTGAATAACATAGATTTTCAAAGATAAAACTGATAAAATACAGGTACTGTACTTCTTACTTGAGCATAACAAAGTAATAACTGATTTGCTGTTGCTGCAGAAGGAGCTAGAAATTCCTTATATTATGCTTAAGTATTGCCATGACAGCCATATCAGTTCATATGCATTTTCATATCGGTTCAGATGTCAAATACCACAAGGGGTATTTGTGCTTTTTCCACCCAAACAGTCAGCTCCAACTTGCCACTCTGTCCCATTTCTCCTGGTGAAGGTAGACAAGGGCTTTCACAAGAGCTACACAAGAGCACCTCCACTTCCCCGGGTCATCTTTCTGAAGTCCCACAAACAAATCCACCATCACCTGCGCCCACATCTCTCAGAACATTACTTGCAACAATATCATGCTTCCCTGATGAAGGAAGTGTTTGGAGGCAGTGAGCAGCTCAGGAACCGGTGAGAAGTCAGCTCTTTCACCTTCTGGCCCATGTACTGGGAATGACAATGCCATGTATCTGTCCACTCTCCATCAGTGCTTCACTTGGCTCTTGGACAGAGTAGAGTGAGGAAATGACTGTAGTCACATCCTCCATGCAACAAAAACAAAACAAAACAAAACCCACAAAAAACCCCCAACAAAACAAAAGTAGAAGGAATCAAAAGTTACAGCACATGTATTTTCTTCAAGGTTTTCCCTCCTTTTCAGGGAAAGCTGCCTCTCTCCTATCCATTGTTGCAGCCACTTCCAAAACATGCATAATCTTCTGGAATGGCATTAATTAACAGTTGTGAGCAGTCACAGAATGATTTTCAGCACGGAAAGTCACACCGTGGCTCTTATCTTTCTTTGTGTGTCTCCATCTGACTTTCTCAATGCCCTCTGTACACACAAGAGATCAGCAGCAGTAACACAGCATTACACCATCCCCTCTAAAAAATTTTCAGCAGAGTTTGACACTTTTTATTAGTTCAGGGAAGATCTCCCCACACTGGAGATACAGACACCCAAACCAACTCTGTTAGCAGCAGTTTCAGCTGAGAGGTAAAAGTGAACAGAAGTTGATACCTTTCTCTCACAAGAAGTGCTGGACACCACCACTGGAATTACAGGCCACTTCATCCCTAACCTGTGCTAATTTTACTAGAAATCCAGTGTATCTGTTTACTATTAATCAATCCAGCCATTATCATAGAATTAAAAAGTAATTTAAAATTAATGAAATATGGAGGAAAAAATACTTGAATTTAGTATCTGTGGCATTTCCAAGACTGCCTGGAATTGCAGTCACAGTGAGGAGGGCATGACAGGTCAGACCCATAGATACTCTCAAAATTAGGCTCCTTACCAAAATACATATTTACTTGTTTGACCATGATACTGCTAAGAGACACACTGTCCTTTTGGAAAATGTCACTCATTTCACAACCTTCCCAAAAATACACTTTCTTATGCTTTTGTGAACGCCTTAGCATACAAACACAAGCATCAAAAATAAAAGAAAACTAAGAGTCACAGACTGCCAAAGCTCCTTAATCACAGGCTTCTTCTCCCAGCATTAGAAAAAAATAAATCCTGCTCTGTTTGGCATGCCAGCATATTATTTTAAATAAGTAGAAGGGCTGAAAGAAAGTCTCCCTTCATTTCCCAAACCCCAAGAGAAAATGAAAGAGTTATTTCCAGAGCATGTACTCAATGACCATCCAGTGAAGCCTATTCATTTTGGTCAGTTGTCATAAGTCCTGCACCACACCTAATGAACACACTGCCTTCTTCTGATGCCTCTTACATTGCCAGCAGGAGAGGATTAAAAATAATTATGGAAAAAGAAAACAAAACAGCCCTAAAAATTCTTATTGAAACAATGCTCTCTTTAATTTCCTTGGTTTGTTCCTTCTCCATTGGAAGATGTCACCTCAGTCAAGAAGTCGGCCTTACAGTTTCAGATTCTACTCACATTTTAGAGCAAAAAAACCTCAATAATTTGGACAACAGGGGCATGTAGGATCTCTGCTGCACAAGCAGGTGCTTGGCAGAACCCAGCCATCCTCCTGTAAGGGTTAAATAGCTCCCCAGGAGAGCCTGGATGCATCACCCAGTCTTCTGCTGACGGGAGATTTGTTAATGGGGCACCTTGTGCTCCAGATCTTCTACAAACAAAAATTGTGAGATACCAAACTTATCAGATGTTCATACTTTCTCACTACTGAGCAGTTTCTCCACTTCAAAATGAATGTCTTCCTAGAGTCTCTGCAGAGCACAGGCTTTGTTCAAGTTAGGTATGACTGAGAAAAGATGAAAGGATAAACTAGATGCGTCGAAACAGCCAAGCAGCTACGACCCAGAAAACACAAAAGTTCACGCTCTACCAGTAACTCCACTCTTGTCCCATTTCTTTGCCCTGACTGGAGTATCAGCACTGCTCAGAGCATACTCTCAACTCTGGAAACATTTCATGTAATTGACCACAAATGAAGTGACACAGACCTGCTTTTCCATAAGCTGGAGAGGCTCTTTGGTCAGGGATAGGTGAGTTTCCAGTCACACAAGCAGTGCAGTGGACCAGGAGGGCTGCATGGAGGGAGCAAGGAAAGAGTCTCCTGCAAACCCCGCAGCTGGAAGCTGCCCAGCTTCCCTCCTGCTGCAGCTCCACCTGCCTCAGGCTGTTACAGCCATCTACTAAAATACACTCAGTGAAACTCCTAGTGCCCTTTTTCAGACCCGTGTGAGTCAAGTTTGACTCAGATGATTTTCTCAGAGTCCTTTCACTCCTTCTTCTTGCCTTTCCTAACCAGAAAGGGGATGTGGCAGTTGGATGTAGCAGATAAAGCTTTGCTTTCTGTACAGTGCAGCTCAGCAATTAGATGATTATTCCTGGCCTTACCCCCTGCAATTTTTAAGTCTCTTATCCCTGCTATCTCTACAGATTCAAGCTTCTCAGTTCAACCTCCCTCCTTCTCATTCTCTGTCGCAGCAGGCCCTTCCTCAGAGGCTGGAGAAAAGGTCCCTCTGCCTCAAAGGATAAGCCTCTGGCAGGCCAAACACTAATTCTTTCTGAAGGGGTGAATATTAAGAAAAGGCTTTGTACCAGATGATGATTCCCAAAACTTTACTCGAGGTCCCACAATAAAGCCCAGGACCAGCATATTCTAATAGTCTTATTTATCCCATTCTTTCACATAAACTTCTTCCCTATGCAGGCTTGCTCTTCATTACCGGAAATAAACGGCACCCAAACCTCAGCAAAGCATTTTTGTAGGGTTTTTTTCTGTGGCTAAGACACCCACATGAGTTTTTGTCCAAAATAAAATAAACTGGTATTATTAAAGGGAAGGTAAAAATAGAGCTCAGAGAGGACTCTCATAGCCTGCTCCTCAAACAAGGCTTCTCCTGTGCAGCACATAAAGCTTTCAAGAAGCACCTCCCATTTTTAACCCCCGAGTATGTCACAGTGTGTCAGCTTAAGAAGCCAAAGAAAGAAATGGTTACTTAAGGGCAAGTGCAAATACCTCGAAGGGGTGGGAGGGAGACAGGTTGGGTTACCAGGTCGCTCACCACACAGGGTATGGAGAGGCGTGCATCCCCACAGCAGCTGCTGAGCCACAGATAATCCCGCCCCTCCCTGTGCCAGGCTCAGCATCTCCAGCGGGAGCACAAGCACCTCGGGGAGAAGCCGCTTCCCTCCCTGCACTGCAGGCCCTGAATGCGGTCATCCGCTCACGCACACGTTCGCACTCCTGCGGTAGCAACACTCAACATTTTCCCCTCTGGTACCCACGGAGAGAGATTAGCACTCCAGCATTTCATTAGCCAAGAGTGCTAAGTAATCCACCAACTCGTGGAAAGAGTAAAAGCACTGGGGTTAATGTATTTGGTGAGGCTCTGTTGAATGGTTTGGGATATTTTGTTTCAGTACAGCATAAGGAAAGCAGCTGTCACCTTGATTATAGTGCCCTCGGTAATGTGACACTTCAGCTAGTCCCAACTTCAGACGGCTCCCCCTCCATTTGCGCAGCACAGTTACTGATCACTTAAACAGACAAATGGTGATTTGCACAGAGCAAGTTTTGAAGTGAGGCTGTAGATCAGAGGAGCAATTTGCACCCATCATTCCCATCCTTCTGCAGTCAGAGAGGAGAACACAGGAGTCTTCCAAGAAAATCCTAAGAACAGAGAAAAATGCCAAGCTGCAACGTTTGGCTCTACACACTCACTTTCCAAAAAGCAAAGGGGATGAGGGATGCAGCGCTCAAATCATCTGTGTCTGCTTAAACGCTTGGTTTGTGTGCTCCAGCGCTGTCAAACAGACACAGCTGATGAGTCAAAGATGGAATTAGCATCCCTGATAGAGCAACTCTTTTCCAGCCCAAACCAGTCACCTCCAGGTTTTTCCTTTAATTAAGGTCTGGCCAAGACATGTCAGCAGTCCAGCATCCCCTTCCTGCCAACAGCTCTGCCAATACTTTGGTCACTCACAACCAACTCCTCCCCACTCCCTCTTTTTCACTGCTGTGAGCTGAGTGAGCAGAAGGATTCCTGAGAGTGGGCAAAGGCCCAGAGCTGGCCCAGTTTTTCATCTACCTTTTCTTCTGCTCTTGGATCTTGTACTTGCAACATGAGACTGAAGAGCAGTGCCAATGCTAACAGTTACCTTTTGTGCCTGATAGCACAAAAGCAGCAGCAGGGAAAGAAAAAAAATCAGTCTAATGAGTTTGGAAGCACAAGAGACTGCAAAAGAAAAGAGCAAATAAATAACTTAAGGTATAAATTACAATTAAAGTGCACTATAGTTACCATGTACTGTGCAGTATTGCTCAGAAATATCACTAGCACAAGTTAAAACACCCCACGCTGAACAAAAAGTAACATTTCTGGTTGGAAACTGGTACTCTTACACCACCACTGTGCTGATAATGGTATGAGAAATTGTACAAGTGACAGGTCAGACAGAATTTAGAAGCCTTCAGTTTGTGTTGCTTTGTTTTTTTTTATCTTCTGATAAAAAGTCTACACCAACACAGACAATAACACAGAGCACTACCCATTCCTGCAGTACACTCTATTTTGCCACTGTTGAAAAATAAACCTGTTTTCTCCCCATTTTCTTTTGAAGACAAAAGTCCATTAAGACATGTCATTACATCTGCTTCAACTTATCCAGAGGAAAGTCAAAGCACTTACACTGTATGCTTTAACTGATTAATTTACATAGCTCCATGGATAATGCCTTATAATTTAATGATTTCCCTCGAAAAGAAAGCAAACTTTTATTTATAAGCTGCTTTACATTTTAGAGGTTTTCACTAAAACAGAAGTTCAGCATAATATGAAGCCTTTACTCACAGATAGAGAGCCAGCACTGAACTTCAGACTTAGTAATCAACCACAGAAAGATCCAGCAAATAAAAAGAAGTCTTAAGGGAAGCTAATTGACAGCTGCAAAACACAGGAGGACATGTCTCTGATAAACTGAACATCTTTTCTGTTAAGCTGAGTACTATATTTACCACCTGGCCTGCAAGGGCTGCTTTTATTCAGAAGCTCTGCAGTAAAATATATGCACATGTAGAGGATGAAGACTTTATCACTGAAACCTTCTGCAAGAAATTAGGGGAATAAGAAAGACTCACACACTTCCACAGCAAAATTAGGTCAGGACGCCTTTGAACAGCTCCATTTGAAGGCTGTGCCAGACTCCAGATCAAATACTTTTTAGTGCATTAGACCCAACGGCTTAAGAGATGAACTTCTATACTGCTGATAATTATTACTGCTATTATGCATTGCTGCTTCCCTCTCCACCTGTGGATAATTATAAATAGCCTAGATTTTCCAGTCCCTGACATACACCACTTGGTTAATAGCACTTCCAAAACCTATCCTTTATAACCACAGGTCACACATTTCAAATATGACAACCACGTATCTCCACACAGATCACTAAATCATGACTTGCCCCACACATGCTCTTATCTAAATGCTCCCTGAATATACAGATATGGCTAAATGGCATTAGCATCACAGTAATTAGTGATGTGAAGCTGTAAAGTGCCAAGTTGGTGATTCAAATGCAAACCTGCCTCTGCCTTCCTGGGCCTACGCACAGCCCTGTACTGTGCAACCAGAGAACATCACTGCCAATGGCTCCATCACCTCCCGATGGGGCTGGTGCTCTCCTCCATGCCAGCTCCTCCTCTTGATGGTGTTCAGGGCTCTCCCCAAATGAAACACAGCCCAGTAGCCAAGCTGGGAGGGCAAAGGCCAAAGAAACGTCCCCAGATATATAAGGCAGTTAATTACACACTATCTCTTCCCTGCTCAGCTTTACTGTTCACACCCTGAGGAATGGGCAATAGAGCCCACCAGTCCCATATCCAGTAATGTTTGTGTAAATTTTCATTAATAAATCAATCTATAAATAACCAGCAACAATGCCCTACCTCAAAACTACTTCATCAAGTCATTCAGAATTTTAAGTCTTTAAAAATTCAGACTTCTCCTGGGTTTTTTTAAGCTCTGAAAATTCACAGCTGAATTCACTCTAGCAAGCTTGGTCCTTGGGAGGGTTGTTAAGACACACCAAAACATCCTACTCCAGCTTCCTACTGCTCCTTGTTTAGCTCTCCTGTTAGGTGACACTACTAATTGTACAGCTGCTACAGCTAGCTGCCAGAGACTGCTCTGAGGAGGTTTTCCAATTAGATTAGCTGAATTGAATAATGAGAGAGAGGGGGGGGGAGAGAGAGAGAGAGAGAGATTAGCTTTTTCTGTGCATCTCTAGGAAGCCACAGAGAAATCCCCCAAAATACTCTTGCTAATCCTCCCTTAGGACCCCATCATCTCTGATCACAAATACAGAAATGCCATGTGAGCGACTTTACTATGTGGGAACTGTGCCAGCCCTGTCTGTAAAGCAACAACCTTCATGACAAGGGATCCTGCCTACGTTTTTAAGACTGACAGTGTCTGCCAGAAGTTTTCTCCTCAGTCTTCCTCAGGTTCCTCAAGTCAAATACATTTACCCATGTAAACTAGAGGAGGCAAGCCTCAGATGTTACGTGAAACAACAAGAAATGGCAAAGAAGCATCACAGAGACTCCTACCTGTACAGTATAGAACTACCACATTTTTTCCCCAAAGTAAGGTTTGGGGGTTTTTTTGTCGTAACCTAAAGCTTCCTAATTCTTTCAGTGCAGATAGAGAAGGTCAGAGGAAAAAACTCAAAAAAATAAATACTGACTGGCACATGAAGTCAGTAGCACTACAAAATATTCACAAACCCAGAAAACTTCTTTAACCCACAGACAACATTCATGGTTATCAAAAAAAAGTGTAAGAAAATCTACATCACTATTATGTTTATGCCACCAGGCAGAAGACCAACTCAAGGTGTCCACCAGAAGAGACCTACATCAAGATGCCAAGTCACCAGCTTTTGGTTAAATAGGAGTGATATGGTCAAGCAACATTAGTATAAGCACAAAACCCACACCAGCCAAGGGTAGAATAAGCCTTTAAGGTTGTGAATTACTGTAAGAACAAAAACAAATGAAAAGAAAGATAATTTCCCTTTTCTAATGCCCAGCAGTTGCAAAACAGACAAGAAGTGGCATTTTCATCACAGCAGTACTGTGTACTGCAACAGTACTGTCTCAAACCATTTTGGATCCAATGCTCTGTGCTACCAGGAGCTCAGAAGCTCCCTCCATCATGGAACCCCAGCATGGTGGCATGGGCACACGACTGCCTCTCCAGTGCAGCAGAAAGGCTATTGATGAATGAGCCTGAGCCCCACCAAAGGCAAAGAGATCCCCCTTGCAGACACAGCCCCGCTCTTCAGCAGGGCATGGCTGGTTGGGCTAGACAGCACCAGAGAGAAAAACATTTGCAATAGGCAGCATGACTGGAGACAAGTCAACTCAACTTCAAGGCCCTGTCTCCTCCACCACTTTACGGAGGCAAGTCTGTTTTTAACAGGCGGCCATGGAACCTACTTCCCCCACCCTCAAACCCTGCACAGTCAGACCATCAAGCTATACTGATATGTCAAAACATTACCCAAACACGAATCATGAGTCGTCATTATTTAAGGCTGTTAAATGATATATCTTTTTATAGTCAGTTATCAGACTTGTTCCTTCTCCCAACGCCTTCATGCCATTCCTCCCCTCTGCACACCAACAAATGCTCTGTGCGGCTCCACAGGAAGGACCACAGCTCCTCCCAGAACAGCAAAAACCATCTCATGGATTGCCAGAGGGCTTTGTCACTGCCAAGCTCTCTGGAAATTTCTGGAGACATCTGTCATGCTTCCACGCAGCAGACAGACAGACATGTCCACTGAAGTATTTTGGTCAAAAGCGATAAAAAGACAAATTCAATTGCAACATGGACAGAAAATTTCTGCTGAGCCAGGGGTCCATTCAGGTCACAGCAGCTCTGGTGGGACCTCCCAGCCCGGTCAGGTCAGGTACAGACCTACGCTAACGACTATTCCCAGTTTTTCTCCTTAGACCCAAATTTTCCCAACTCATTCACATTTTGCAATGATGACCTTGCCTATCCCCCTACCAGGGCTTTGAGGGCAGAGAAAAGGCTGTGCTGGAGAATCAAACCAAAATCACCTACAGGAGCTATTGAGGATCAAATCATACATCTAGGGGGAAATTTATGAAACTGCTGTATTAAATCACAAGTGAAGAAACAAGAAAAAAAACCCCAAACAATTGAAAAGAACACCTTCTGTTTAAGGCTTTTTTTCCTAGTAAGTAAGGTCAGAGGGGCTGCTCCTTCCACACTAATTCAGGCCAAGAAAATTATTAACACAATTTTGAGAGCAATTTTGTTCTGTTTATTTAACTGGGAAGCATGTTCTGTGGGGCATTTCTTTTCCTAACACTTGAAAGACACATACCCTATAGTATAAAAAAATTAAAATACATGTAAAATAGAACTCTATATAGACTAAAGTTCTATATAAAACACATATACACCAAGTTACAAAGACCTTCCAAGCTAGAACTGCAAAAGCTGGAGAGAGGTCAGTGCTGAATGCTCTGTGGAAGACAGTCCCTGTGAACACATAATTTCAAAGGTACCCCAGGAGGTTTCATTTCATGACATTTTAGATGTCACATTCAAAAAAAAATCAGCCTTCATGGATGAGAAATAAACAAAGAGCACGTCTGGAAAATCATTAACAGTTTCACCGAAGACAAGAATTCAGAATATATACACGGCACTTTAATAACTTTCCCTGTCTATCTCCAGGACTAGCCAGTGTTCTTGTTCTACCATGGAGAAGGAGATTTGTGAGTTGCAGATGCTACCAATGCTTAAGCTACCAATTACTCTAAAGCATTCATCTTCTAACTTTGGACGCTGCCTCAGCAGTTCCTGAGAACTTTACACCTTCTCTCAATGACATTTACACGAGCCGTAACGAACACACCCAAATTTCACACACCCTCTTCATGGTTGCTCCTTCTCCTAGCTGGACAAACACTTTCCTTCATGCTTGCACCGCCATCAGCAGCAAGTACCAAGTGCCTCTGAGCTCCCAAATGGGAGAAGATTCAGTCCCACAGCCAGGACAGCACCTGAAGGCTTTGCAATCCACATTCCACAAAAATCCTCAGAACCTTGCTTCTCAGCAGCATTGTCTTACGCACATCCTTGCTGTAGGAATTGTGCATTATTATTATTATTTATAGGACTAAGACATATCTATTTTTGTTTATATATCACAAATTTATATTCAATAGAAGCTCCATTTCTGGCCATCCCAATGATGGTGTGTTTCCATTACTTTGAACTACTTTCACCTTTCCACTCTGCTTCCCTTGCAGGTTTTCATTTTAAATAATAAAAACACCATTAATATCACACCTCAGGGACTGCATATTTGAACGTGGAACTGAACTTGAAAAGGATTTGAATGGAAAGGCCTTGTGGATGCTTTCACCTGGCAATCAGTTTAAGTAACACACTGATTCTGGAATCTCCATATCCAGAATGAGCACAGATAAACAACCTGGGAAAGGAAGAATCTGTCTCCTGGACATCTCTCATCTCTGCAGCCTGCAACATACAGCATGTATTCAAACCCATTTCTAGCCTTCCCCTGCAGACCCCAGTCCAAAAAGCAAACAGGACTCAGCTCTTAAAGCCAAAACATATCAAGTGAGTGGGGTTTGGCTGTGCCCTCCAGGTACTGTGTCCAGCCAGCTATTCCTGCAGATACGGAAGAATCAACACAGCTGGAATTAACGCAGCTCAGCCCAGAGAAAGAGAAAGCTTGCTTCTACTTGTATAATTAATGGAAGGACAGAAGCAGACTTACCAGAAAGGATCCCATCGAAGGTGGGAGAGAGAAGACTTGGTTAGGTTATTCATTCATGTGGCAGCAAGTATGATACATATTTTGTTCTCTACTGAAACATCTTTAGTCTTGAGGCTACACTGGTCATGCACCCAACTGCTCCCTGGGAAGTACTTCATCTCCCAGGATATATTACTTTAGCAGGACTCCTTCCTGCAGCTCTCTGAGAGTCAGTCCTCTTAGTCCACATAGATAGTCACACTTCTGAAATACGCTTCAAATAATAGGGATGGGTCACTCCACACTGATCTGAAAGGTGACAAGTGACTTCCATTAATGTGGAAGCACCTCTAGAGAAAATTATGCTTTATTATGTGTGGTTAATCAAACAGGAACAAAACATGTCTGACAACATAATATTTAAATAGAGACAATATATCCTGGTTGTTAATCACAGTGCTGGCTTCTGAACATTTTGATTCCATTCCTGTGTATACCACAGCTGTTTGACCTTCTGCAAGCCCCTTTGTCTCCATACTATTAATAAAAGTACAATGTATTTATCTTCATGCTCACAACTCAAACACATCCAAACAGGTTTTTATTTGAACTTTCCCAAATCAATTCACCTTGGGAACAAAACAATTTAGCTTAGAAGGGAGATTTCTGAAGAAGTTGTTTATATATAAAAGAAAAATAGTGATTTCAGATGGAGTGTCCAGCTCAGGCTTTAGTTAAGCACAGTTTATATGACACTACACTCTAATAGCCTATCTACAGACAAGGCCAATTTCTGCAGATTCATCACCACCCTATTAGTCATTATTTCACCTTAAATGAAACCCCTGCTTGAGACATCAACAAAAATAATTTGCTCAGCGCAAATGCACTTGTTGCAAATGGTTGTTAAATGCTATGTTTTCTTGTACTGCAATCAGTATTCCAGTACATTTGAGGACTACATATATTCTGTATTTCTGCCTAAATTTCTAGTATGCTTTTGAAAGCATCCCCCAGGGCTGAGCTAATCAAGAAAACAACATACATACAGAGAACTGTCATTATTACAGGGTCAAACACTAATGCAGTCTGTACTCAAGAGATTGCAAATTATACTTCAATGTGAGCAGGAGAAATCACGTTCCCAAATCACTGAATAGTGTCATGTAACCTACAAATAAATTACTAGTCCTGGAAAGATTATAGATAGCAATTTATTACCATCTTGTAAGCATGAACTGAAGATAACCAAACATCAAGCTGTTCACAGAACAGCCTCCAGTAATTCTCTCTCTCATGCTTCCTACAACACAGACTGCAAAGTGACTTGAATGCGGACCAAATCACTTGCTCATGACTTGTGCATCCTCTCTCAAATGCGGCAGCACAGAGGGCATCTTTATGACTCAGATTCAAGAAGGGTCTTATATGAGGCCTCAAATAAGCTTGCCAATCTCAAACACAACATTTATGTTAAAAATCATAGTCTGTCAAATCTATTCAGAAGACAAAGAAGCACTTCTCCATAATGAGACAAGAGTTCTTTGTTCAGCCGTTGAGCCTTACTAAAGCCTGAAATTCTTTGCCATAAGCAAAATGTTTAAACTGCTCAATGGCAAAAGTCAGTTTGGTGAGAAAATGTAATTAATAAATGCCATCCATATGCCTCTGCTTGACATTTTATAAAGACAACTTGCCAAAAAGAGCAGTGCAAACGGAGAGCTCTGCAAATGACTGGCTCCTCTGCAGGCTCTTCTCCAAGCTCAGGATGCCCTGCCAAAATGCCACGTTCCCCACTGAGGATGGCAGGTAGCTCTCCACCATCCCCCCTGGAGGCATTACATCATGGTTGTGTTTGACATGCGACTTCTCATAACTTGCATCTCTACTAGTCAAGAAATTAGGCCTTTATCTTGTCATCCTGAGATTACACTTAACTTAGGACCACAGAGACTCAGATCCACCAAATCTCCAAGCAAATGCCAGACTTACTGCACACTCTCCAAAGTCCACCATCTTTATCCCATTAGCTGCAGTAACTGTCTCAAACCTACCACAGAGGTGTTATCTGCCCAAGAACCACAATCCCAGCACCCAACTTCAAACCCTAAGATATCTGTCCTGACTTGTTCCTGAAGACAATACTCTCATCTACTTCCTTGATAAGGATCTAGGTAAAAATGAAGAGAAAACATCTCTGCACTTTAGGCGTCAATACTAAGTCAGTTCCAATGTAGACCTCAGGGCTAAGATACTAAAAAGAGGAACTTCAGTGTTTGATCTTGCGTCAAGAATCATCTGTTCTTTAATTTTTAAAAGATAAGCTAACCTGAGAGGGAAACCCATTTCCAGAAAGTGGCTCCTGAGAACATCCACCTAAGGAGTGGCTGTAATACCCTAGACTGGTGGCAAATCCCAGAGCTCCCCAGAATTTCCAGTGCATGGCAGTGCAGACAGCTGCTGGATGGCAGAACCTAGAAGTGCAGTCAGAGCAAGGGAAGCAGCCATGGCAGATTCGAGGTGTTGCCAAACCACAAAAAGCAGTGGATGAACATTTATTATTCTACAGTGAGAAGGAAAAGAACATGTGAATTGGAGGTGGGTAGAAATAAATCAAGACTGAAAAGGCTTCCTCCTTTCTTTGGAACTTATTTGACAAAACAAATTTAACACACACAGGACAGACACACACAGCATATAAATCTAAATACCAGCTATCTCTTCAGCCCTTCGTCTCCTCTAATTACTATCTCTGAAGTCTAACTGCCTTTTTCAAAAAAACATTCCTCCTCTCCAACACACTACCAATTTTCCAAATTCCAAAACCAAAGTAACTATTAGAAACAAATGTAGGAAAATTATAGCATCATGCTTCTCAAATACTAAATATTTCTGAAAAATATACCAAATATTACTCTTGGATCATCTTTCAATGATTACATTTATGGCAACAACTCAGCAGTCAGATGCTTACACAAGAAACAGAAAGACCACTCAGGTGATGCCCCAACACTCTGTTTCACTTCAAGTCCCAAACCCAGCCCCACACGCATGCACTGCTGATGCGAAGAAGTCTCCAGACTCCAGAAGCTTCCCGAGGAGAGATGGAATCAACCTTCTGTGAGGAGTGCAGCACCGTAACGCTGCAGTATGCAGCACAACCTGCTAGCCAGCAAAGTTTCTCAATGTGCACTTGGGCATGCAGAGAGGATCAGACTGTCACACAAGCTCCGGAAAACCATTTGTCCCACTGTTGCAAACTAGAACGAAACGGAAAGGTTTATCAGCCTCTTCTGAATGGGAGCTGACAACTGCAGCTGGATACTTGGCACTGCTCTCTGGTGCTATTAGAATCAGCAGAAGCTGACTCCCAGCATCATCAGGACTGGGCTCAGCCTTTTAAAAGGTGCATCAGGCCTCTCAGAGTTTTCCTTTTCCTTCCAGCAGTTTCATGTTACTGTCTTTCTCTCTCTTATAAGCAAACCAAGAAACTTTCAAGGTAGCTAGAAAGCACATTTTTTTGCCATTCAGCCAAGCCTGGGTGAATCCCCCATGTCCTTCCAGACCCACACAGGTTACCAGACCCCAGTGTAATCTGTTGTCTCACTGCACACTGCACTGATGGCAGCAAACCACTTGGCAAGCCCCGGCTGCAATCCACCAGCTCTGGTGTGGGTAACGCTTGCCACCATGTGCAGGCTGGCACTAACAGGTCAGGCTCCCTCTCACCCTCTCCATCACAGCCCCGTCCTGAAGCAGCTGCTCCCCCGGGTGAGCTGGCATGGCACAGCAGAGCACATCTGCGGTGTGACAGCCCACGGCAGGACACACAAAGCACGCACCCAGCACCGACAAACCATTCCCGTGGTTCAGTGGCAGGTCTCACTTCCAGGACATTTTTAACACAGTGCTAACATCTACTTGGCCCACCCCAATAAAAATGTTTGCTGGTTATGTCGACCAAACACAGGGAACTCATAGCTTTAAGAAACAAAATCTGCTGCAACTTCCCCCTCCTCTACTTAAAAGACTCATGGATAATTTACTTCATCAGAAATGAGGGTTTTACCTTATGGTTTTGCCTAGCTAATGATAATAAATAGTAGAATCTAAAAACAGTAAGAAATTAAAAGCCAAATCCACTTGACAGTGCTCTGGAGAGCTGGGAGGAGTTTTTTAAGCATCCATACAGAATTCCTCTTACGACAAGGATAGACTTCTGCAGAGAAGGCAGATTTGGCATCTGTCTTTTCCCACAGACTGGTCTACAAAATCCTGTCTTCAGGGACCATAAAGCTGCTGCCAGGCACAGTTAAAGGAAAAAGAAGGGAGGTGAAAGAAAAGGAAAAAGACCAACCTCCTTTTACTTTTGCAGTCCCTCCACAACTTTCTGTCAGTAGTAAGGGCACTGCAGCAGAGCCAGGCAGGCTCCCCCCACCTCACCCTTCCCACTGCCCCCTGAACCGCACCCCACCGGGTATGCCCCAACAACCCACTGCACATTGCCACAGTGTGTTCATCCTAAGGCAAAAACCCATCAAACTTAATACTTTGCTAATTACTGTGGTAGACTAATAGCTACTCCACCATCAGAGAACTCTGTACTAACAGCCATTTCTATAAAATTAAAGTATATTGTACCTCATTAGCCAAGGGTGTTTCTGCAGCACAGTTACACTTAGTGGAAACAAGAGTCACTGTTCTACCCAACCCTTCTTTAATCAGTCTTAAAAATGTTTTGCAATTGTATCCTTAGAAATCCCTAATGATGAGCCACATTTCATGAAGGCTGTGACTTGGCTAATTTATACAATAGCTAGAGAACTTCAAAAGTTAACCCAAGCTAGTGACATTATTTAGTTCAGTGAAGCGGCTCATTTTAATTGGATTAAATTGTCATGGTATTTTTTTAATTTCATATTGAACCTCAATTTATCATTTCCTAATATTTGCCCAAACACTGCATCAGTGTCATTCGCATACCCCTTCCCTCAAGACAATCTCAGATCCACAGGCGGAAAAGACCAAAACCCTCTGGCCGGCCCTCGCCGGCTCCTGCCGCGAAAGGGTGGGAGCGTTCGCCGGAGAGAGGCTTTCCCAGAGGTACAAATCCCGGCAACAGAGCTAATTGCATTAAGCAGAGGGCCCGGTTAGCGAATACACTGGTGGCGCGGAAAAAGTGTAAACAGCGGCATTATCCCGAGCACCTCGCGGCAAGCCTGCGGGGAAGGGCCGGCCGGGTCCGCAGCAGGCTCGGGCTCCGCGGAGCCGGGACCGGGGGCTGGCCGGGAGGCGCGCATCGCGTTATGTCCGAGAGCTTTGGGAGGTCCTGAGCCGCGCAGCCAAGGGTAGTTGCTGCCTTTTTTCTCTTTTTAGCAACGGGCCGTGAAGGGTGGGTTTTGCAAGGGACCCCCCCGCCTCACCGACCGCGGAGCCGGGGGAGGCGGCGATGTCCTCGGGCAGCCGCTCGGACGCGGGGCGGCCCGGCGGCTCCCGGCGCTGCTCCGGGACGGGTACAATCCCCCTCCCGCACCCAGCCCCGCGCCGCGGCCCCTCGGGCGCCCCGCGGCCGCCGGGCAGCCGCCCCTCCTCCGGGGAGGCAGGGAAAGAGG
>VZTH01011898.1:1044831-1109616 GCA_013397815.1 Aleadryas rufinucha | reverse complement strand
TGGGGTCACCTGTCCCACCTGTGACTCCTCCCGACCTCCCCTGCACCCCCAAGTTCCTTGCCAGCATGGCAGTAAAAAAAACAGAAAAGTCCTTAGCTCTTTGTAAACCCTGCTCAGCAATAACAAAATTGTCTCTATATTATCAGCCCTGTATTCAGCATAAATACAAAACACAGCCCCATACCAGCCACTGCGAAGAAAATTAACTCTACCCCAGCCAAAAGCATCTGCTTAGCGTGAAGTAGCTGCTTCAGAAGACGAGGGTTCAGAGTCATGGCTGCTGCCTTCCTCAGTAAAACTTTGCTCATGTTTTGAATCTGCAACGAGACTCATTCCATGGCTTCAGAGTAGAGTTGCTTGGCCATTTTACAGCAAAACAGATTTCTCAGAAGGCATTACTCTGACACAAAACCAATTAAAACCTTTTACCACCAACTCCATCAAGAGATTTGTGGGAAATGAGGCATTCAGACCTGGGCACATGCCTGCTTCCTGGGTTCCCTGAGCAACAGGCTGACCCTGACAGTCGTTTGAGGACAGTTCCTTTCTTCCATAGTCTACCTTATCTACAGGCATCCCAGCCACCTATCCAGGGGCTGATGTGAAGATAAGATGGGACTTTCCAGTCTCTCTGCATACCTGAATTTTTTTAAGGTCTTTCCAGAAAATTTGCTTTCAAAAGAAAAAGAGATTCAGGATTTTATACTCTCTGTGTCAGTTTGCCAGCTATCTCTGCTTCTGTTCTTTCGGTAACTTGTGCTCGGGGAAAACTTCTCTTTTTCCTTGAATAGTCATGAATTATTCACATTATAAAAGCTCCTTTCCTTCCAAATTTTGATATATTTTTAGTGTGAAAATTGCTTTGTGTTCTTAATTCATTGAAGTTTCATTTTTTATTATATATTTATATCTTTGATTAAGAAATTATTTCTCTGTGGCTACAACATTGTCAGGAGAAAGGCTTCACATTTTTACTGAGCCATTTCTACTATTTCTTTCAAAGACAAAATATGAAGAATTTTATTATGGAGTGAATTTATTAAAGAATTCTCATTGCCACAAGTTGGGGATTGAAGAGAAATTAATTTGTTGGTGCTGACTGGGTATCTAGGGAGAACTATAGTCAATAAAATATCTCTTTCTAGTCCATTATCAAAGCAGAAATTGGATAGAAATAGCATAATAGCAAGCTACATATGAAAGAATAAAAGGAGAGAACACAGATAGCAACCAGGGCTTTTGAGTGAAGGCAGAGTTTGCTGAAAAGCTGTGCTGCCACACTTCTCTGGCAGCTTTGGCTTCCTGGGGACCTGACAGTTGGTCCTGGCCACCGGTCTCACCAGGACATAGAGTCAGCTGCTACAGCCTTATTGATCAAAGGTGGCTGAACACGTCCATACGCCTGCGTCATGGTTTCCTTTCTAGCCTTTGTTTTCATACTCAGTATTTCAATGGATTACTTTTTGTCTGGAATTTTCAAAGCAACAATCACGTTAGGAGGTCTAGACAGTGCAAGTTACACAACGCGCACTGAACACACATAGCCCCTGTCTTCACCTGGAGGCTGTGGCACTACAGCAGCTGTTATTTCACCTTGGATTCTTGCACCAGAAAGTAACCTGGTGTCTTCCCAAGACACCTGGCTTTGAAATAATCCAGTGGTTCACAGATCGTGGTAATTAGTGCACCCTAGAACACAGACAATTTGTTTCTCACAAGCTTGTTTGCTTTAATATTCATGGAAACACAATCCCAGCTACTCTGTTTCTGAAATTTTTCAAACTATTCCATGTTCTATGTTTGCCTTTGTTCTTGAGAGTCAGGCAGTGTATTGAGGGTGACTGGATGTCACCCCTCCACTAGCTGCCACCAAGTAGATGAAAGAGTTTGCTGTACCAAGGAAGAGTAATTTCATGTTCTCTTTGTTGTTGCTAATCCCTACAGTGTATATGCATGGTACTGCTCAGGGATCCCAGATGATCATTGTCTTTCCTGAAGGAAGACAGAAAAGGAACAAAACTCTGCCTATACAGAATTTTTCAGTACAGAAGCAAGTCAGTAATATACCAGCATTTAAAAAAAATATTACCAGAATAATTATCATTGAGAAAAGTGAAGGAACACAGGCAAAAGCTCCTGAGTACTGAAGCCCAGAAGATGGCCTGTTCAGTGCTTTCTGCATCTTCCTAGCTGGAACCAGGGGATTTGTTACCCACTCCAGGAACAGCCTGGTGGAAACTCACTCATTTAAAAATGCAAAGTCACAGAACGAACACCATGAACACCTGTGGCAAAAAGAAAACCAAACCAAAACACATCTGCAAGCTCATTTAACTCATCAGATCATGAGTAGATTTCCCACATGAAGTGCAAAGTGTATGTTATAATAATGGATGGTACATGAAGTAGGACCAGTGTGATAAGCCCTCTTTTGATGAGAGTTCCTACAGCAGTCTACCTAATGTTGCTGATGAGGTTATTCCACCAATACTTGATGTATTCTGCAGCACAAATTATAGGGATAAAGGTGTTTTAACATGTTTTTCCTCAGCATTAAGTGATCTTCCAGCTTATCAGGCAGTCCTGTGTGCACATCTCTCTGTTTGACCCCTTGTTCATGTCCCTCAGAACTCAGCTGTGGTGTCAATAAGTGATTCTGCCTGCTGCTTCCTGCCCTCTGTCCTCTGTGCCCAACCTTCTCTCCTGCAATCTCTTGAGATGGCAGAATCCTGAAGTCATGAAATACAAATCAAGTACAATTTTCTGACTGAGTGGGATGAGGGGAAGCTATTCCAAAGTCCCCTGATACCACTGCTTGTATCACTGCTGCTCTTTCACTCATATGGCTAACTCTGTTAGGCAGTACAATTTGAAGTATATGCATGCTGTCCATCCCAGCTATTTGTCACAGTGTTTAAGACACATAGCACAGCTGTCACTGTTTGCTGGTAGTTGCTGCAAGTAGTACTGAGAAAAGGAATGGATTGCAGAGGAGGAATTATAGGAGCTTATACAATTTTTTTCCTGTCCAGTTTTCCGTGGTTTCTGATGAACATAACACACTGTCTACCCAGGACTCTGAGCTAAGAATTCAGGTGAAGGTGGAAGTGGGTGAGTACGTGGATTATCATGGAAAGCACCACAAAGCCATCATGTCTAACTGATTCAGACACATGATTTAGCAACAGCTAAAGAGTTAAGTTGTTGCTCCTGTTTTAGACAAATGGAAAGGATGTAACATTTCATGGTGACATGGCTGTAGGAACTGACTGTTGTCAGCTAACACATTTTGCAAGAATTAGCAGCCAGTATGGACAAAATTATATGCCCCTTAAAATTGCATTAATCAAAATGCATTAACTAGCAAGTCCTAAAAAAGCAAAATTAAAATACAAACCCTCTTAGCACTTGTCCCAGTTTTCCTAGAACAGAATATTCCATTTCATACTGAGGGAAAATTATTCTTTGTCGATGAGTTATAATTGATGAATATTAAAAAAAAAAAAAAAAAAAAAAAAAAAAAAAAAGAATATCAGAGCTTCTGTCAAAAGAAAAGAGCTTTTACTTTGGGAATAGATAGTGCCAAAAATAATGTCATTTTGTGTATGTAGGCTACATTTTGCTTAAATGAGCTAGTCACATGCTATCTTTTCTCTCCTTCTTCCACAGCCTACACATGAAAAAAGATGTGTAATTTCAATCAGACCTTTATTTACTGTTGAAGGCAAACATACAGTTAATTGAAAAAGAAAGTAAAAGATGTGATCAATACAAGGAAAAGGAATAACAGGTTCAGAATTTCATTAGGAAGAAGTTAAGCAGAAATCAGTTTTACTTGGATTTTACAAAGGCATTAATTACAGTTCTTTGGATACTAATAATATAACAGTTTGTAAACAAAAATCCAATTTTAAAAAAAGTTCAGCACCAATAAGTTGGTAACTGAAGAGTGAAGAAGCATTGTGCAATTTATAGGCATCCCTTTTCTCTTAGGATTAGTCCAGCCAATTAATGAACAAGATGTTACTGATTCTATATATATATTAATATTATTCTTTTACTGTTTTTTAAGGCTTTTTTACAATGGCAATGTGTAGAGACTCCTCCCCTGTGATTTGAATTATACTGGTTATCACTTCCTGTCTATCTGGAACTCTTGATATAATACTTCAGGGTCTCAAAGATGGAAGAGACTTTAAAGACCATCTAGTTCCAACCCCCCTGCCGTGGAAAGACATCTTCCACTAGACCAGGTTGCTCAAAGCTTCATCCAGCCTGGCCTTGAACACTTCCAGGGGTGGTTAATTCCTTAATGTAGTGTAGTTGGGTTTTTTCCTTGTATGTTGAGATAATTGCTTCTAGCAACAGGTGATAGAAACTAAATAGGAATTTTGCATAGAACTTTCAACTCAGCATATTAGATATGGTGGATGGGAGGAGCAAAGTAAATCTTAGGAAAAGTTACACAAGCTGACTTTAATGGATGGTCACAGTGTTACTGTGCTTTTAAGTCACAGTTTGGGCATGTAAGCACTTTCAACTAATGCATAACCTTTATTTAAAATATTTGATATTATTTTGAATAGAAAAGAGTAGAATAGACTATTTCAGTTGAAAGGGACCTACAACAACAGTGACCAATTCATGACTGACCAAATGATAAAGCACATTTTTAAAGGCATTGTTCAAATGCCTGTTAAACACTGAAAGGCTTGGGACACCAACCACCTCTCTAGGAAGGCAGCTCCACTGTTTGACCACCCTCTTGATATAAATCTCCTCTGGTGGGGAACTTATCTGACATATCATCAAAAGTAAAAATCTTGATAAATCCTGCATATCCTGGGAGAAACTTACCACTGAATCAGCAGAGACAACGTGGTATTTCTGATGCTGTAGCAATATCCATACAGACCAGGCTCTGAGGCTGTAGAGAGCCCTACTCATAAGAATATAATCACACAAATTCCGCCCACAGACAATTTTTCTAAAGCATTTTAGTGTTGAGCTGCTGTCATTAAGATTTGGGAGTCATGATACTGACATTTATGCCTGTTTGTGCTGGAGAGCTGTTAAACTCAAGAACATAACGTCCAGTGAACCATCGCATGAAGTAATGATTTATCCATGTCACTGACTTTTTTAAGTAGAGCACAAGAGTATGTAAAAAACTTGGTTTTTCTCTGTTGTCCAGAATAAGTTGTATAAAATATGAACGCTCATATTCATCATTGTTCTGCTACTTTACAATATCAAGATATTTTATATTGGTGATCATAGTTGATCATTATATTAGCCTCTCTGTAAGCAAAGAATTGTGCAGGCCCTTTATGTTATTTACATAATGTACTGGGTATGAACAGCAGTATTTTCCTTAGGATAAAGAAGGGTGAAGTCATAGTAGAGCACTAAAGCGAGGTAAATGAGCATTTTTTAAGTGATTTTAGACAGAATCTCATAGTACAGTCATTTTCTAAAAAACCCCTAACATAACAAAAAGCTTTCAATTACTTAGATTTATTAGTTTTTATAAGGCACTGAGTAACCTGTTCGCTACTGTCTCATTCTTCAAGTGAGAGCTTCAGGAAAAGACATCCTGTCAGGTGCTGCAGACAAAGCTCTGAGCAGCATCAGTACTGTTAATGCCTCAGATAATGACTGCAAGGATTACAAAATGATACATTATTATCTAGCAGGCATTGATCATAATTATATCACTGATAAAGGCAAAGCATATCAAATGTTGTGTTTTAAATATGTCCTTCAGTTAGAATAAAAATGCCATGGAAATAATTTCAGTGGTAGCTGTGTGATCCTTCCGAATGCAAAATATAAATGTTTTGCATATACTCAGGATGAAAGGAGTTATCACTCTAAGCTATTCACTTATTAATTTTCATTTAATACTCATGATATATCAAACATTGTTGATCATTCACCATTTTGCTTTATGACAGAGCAGAGCCCTGATAACTATGCTCTGTTTAAAATGTAATTCCCTCATTTACCTGTCTGCTTGGACTGAACTGCAGAATCTTAATTTGCTGTCATGGTTTCCATGATCCTTTGCTCATGTCACATTGTTGTTACAATGAACACATTGCATGTACAACACAGCCTTCATCTTCTTAAGGCAGAGCACAGACCCTTTCATCCTTGCAAAATGAATAAAATTAAACTAGGATTTTAATATTTGTGCTTGCTTTTGGGTTTATTAGCTCTAACTGTGAAAACTAAATCAATTATTTTGTATGCTCCATCTGACTAACTCTTGAAAAAATGGACTGGAGTTTTCCATATATCTGTTCTGGCTTTAAGCTATCTTAAAATAGCACTGTTGAAGAAATGGACTCTGCCAATTGAATAAGTGGCTTTCTTATTATTACAACCTTTCTTATTATTACAAGACCACAAGTGTAAAACAAAATTAGGGAAGATGTTTGTCACTGGTAAAGTCCTATAGTTGTAATGTAATTCTTCTGCTGCACCTGCCTCACTTGAATTTGGGTTTTTCTGTTTCCGCAGACCCCAGAGGAAGGAGCCTCTACAACCATCTATGCAGCAGTGTCGCCCGAGGTGGAAGGAGCTGGTGGCTGCTACCTTTACAATGAGGAAAGGACAAAATCGGCTGATGTAGCATATGACGAGGAGCTGCAGAGAAGGCTTTGGACAGAAAGCTGCAAGATGGTTGGGATTTCTGATGAAGCCAGCAGGCTTCCCTAGAAGAAGCCACTTTCAGCTGGGTAAATGAAATGCATTGAAAAGCATCTTAGGTGAATTCTTGCAGCATCAGTCATCATCCTGGAAATCACTGTTCAGTCCCAAAGGCAAACGTGAACAGCTCTGTTCTTCACTTGAATCCCTAATCTGCTAGGGTGTGGGGGGAATATTCCCACAGAAAGGTGTAGTGGTTGGTTTTAAATCTAACCATCAGTTTTGTAAATCATGATGTTTCAGTCCGTGATTAAAATACAAACTTTAAACATGTGCAGAGATGAGTTTTCATTGTTTTGTTCAACAAAAATAATGCTTGAGCATGTTGTGCTGGGAGGTTTTGAACTTAAACCACCTTTGTACATATAAGTTACTCATTTAAATCAGTTTTAGAAGTTGCATCTTTATTTCCTTAAGCTTCATTAATCTTTAAGACACTTTCATCAGCTTGTTCTAATGCAGAAATTTGGCATTCATGATCGTGATGTTGTTTCTGTCTTAAGGTTAGTTTTATATGTCAGCTTTTATCCAGAGGTATTAACTGAAGGTCAGAACAACAAAAAAAGTAAATAAATAAGGTCTTCTTCAAACAGGATATTGAACTCACTTGTTTAAGTTCATCTCTCCTATAAAGGTGAGGAAGGGATCAAACATCATAATGGCAACACTGGCTTTGGCAGAGGATGCAGTTGGCCTATTGTCTTGTCAGTGGGCTAAGATTGCTTGTCCCCTTTTCTCCTGAACCCATGTAATGTTGCATCCACAGCTTCTTTTATTTTCTTTGACAAGGCGAGTCACTCCTCTACTGTTGCACAAAGAATCACCTCCTTTTGTTGCTTTTGGTCCTAGTTTGTATTAGTTTCAGAACTAGAGTTCATGGTTTGGAAGAGACAGCAATTAATGCCAGCCCACTTTTTTCCTTTTTCTGGAGATGTACAATGCATCCTCCCTAAACTGTGTCTTTGCCATTTTTAAGAGTAGCCCCTGCCTACTCATCCAACTCACATAGGAGCAAGAGGGTATTTTACCTTTAGTTGTGTATGTCTTTCCTTAAATTTCCTGGCAGCTGTTTTATTTTTAATTTTATTTGACTGTCTCAGAGTGTGGAGCTGATATTTTTTTTATGAAGCTATTTTCAGCAAACACTAGGATTTCTCCCCTCATTGGGATAGCAGTCAGTTCAGATGCTATCAGCTTTGAACACACTTCAGTTTTGTGCAGTTCAGGGAACTCTACCTATGTCTACCAAAGTGAATCTTTAAACATGATGTTCACATTCATGGAGTGAAAAACAGAATACACAGGGCAATACAAAGATAGCCTGAATTTGTACAAGCTCAAATATCTAGAAGAAAAAAAACCACTGGATTGAAATAGAAATATTTTAATGGGAATGGTGGTACACCATGAGAATAATTTGCAGAGAAACTTCCCTGGACAGTTTCAGTCAAGATTATAAGTCTCACAAAAACACCTTGGAGTGTCTGGGGAGACCTTACAGCAGCTTTAGTGTACTTATAGGGGCCTACAGGAAAGATGGGGAGGTGCTTGGGCAGTGTAGTGATAGAATGAGGGGTAATGGTTCTAAACTGAAGGAGAGAGGATTTAAATTAGACCTTAGGAAGAAATACTTCACTGTCAGGGTGCTGAAGCGCTGGAACAGGTTGCCGACACTAACTGTGGGTGTCCCATCCCTGGAAGGGTTCAAGGTCAGGTTGGATGGGGCTTTGTCTAGTGGAAGGTGTCCCTCCCTGCCCATGTGAGGGGAGTTGGAAACAGATGGTCCTTAAGGTCCATTTTGATCCAAACCAGTCTGTGATTCTTTGATCTCTTCTCAGTGAGTCTTTCCAAGAATGGAATCTGCATCTAGGGAGCCTGATCTTATTATTAATGGAGTAAGGTCTACCCTACTCCCATCTTGCTGATTTTAGGTGCCATCTAAAAAAGCCACATAATCCTATAAAGGTCCTTGAATTTCCTTTTTTAAGATATACACAGGGAAAGAGATTAATAGGTGGGCATAAAGCTTATATTCATTTTGAGGAGCTGGAAATCACTGCATGACAGAACCAAGTGCAGACAGACTGTCGTGCTCTCATTTGCAACAGGCTAGAAACAATACAAACGTGTTCCTATGCACTGAACCCTGGACTAAGCCCTTTAGAGCTTTTTAGCTCAAACTTCGTACTTCATTCCAAGTGACCTTATCTCCAGCCTTTGGTTCAGAGGAAGATCACATCTTAGTGAAAGTAAGCATACTCATATGTTCAGAGACTAGGAAGGAGATGCACAGAAAAAAAAAAGAAAAAAAAAGTATGAAGAAAGAAAATCATCTGGGAACAAAAATAATAAACAAATCAGGGGAGAGCATATTTCCTCTCTGAATTAAGCCATGCATGATCTATTCCTAGCTTCTTAGAGTTAGTATATACAAGGGTTAGCAGCAGGAGATTTATCACTCAGTCACTATTGCACTTTCTCTGTATGACTGGCTGACTTTTTTTGGTAAGTGAACGTAGTGCTTGTGAAATGTGCCAGACACACTCTGGGAACTAAATTCCTCTGTTTATTCATGGATCATGCACAGGATGCAGTAAGCCTGCTAGACAGCCAACGTTTTGATGTTGCCATAGCATTCCCATGGAACATCATTGCTGCTAAAAGTGTGTCCAGGATTACTCAAACTAGATGGGATGAGATTACCATTAGTTTTAACTCTCTCGAAGCTCCACAATATTTGCACAACCAGTTTCAAGTGGCATAGGGATTAGTGAATTAGCGAACAGTAAAGAGAGCTAGTCACACTTTCAGTGTAATCTGAACCAATTTATTAACAGTCTCAGTCCAATGAAATCTGTTTTAAACACTGAAAACGTGGTTTGTGAGAACCAAGAACACAGATGTGCCTGAATGAGGGAAAAAAATAAGCGTCCTAAAGCCAGGGATTTCTAGAGCACTGCAGTTCATGAAGATAGGGTTGAGCTAGTTGCAAAACTGTTATCTCAGGAACTAAAAGCAGAAAACTGTGTCAGCTTTGCAATGTCACATAAGCACATGAGCTTATCTGGAGCAAAACCCAGTATTGTTATAAAGTGTTCCCAGTGTGAATGAGAACAATCACTTGTGATACTGCTGCAAAAATCCAAAATAATTCTTAACGTATCTATCTGGGGAAAAAAATATATGAAACAGGTAAAAAGATGACCATGATTTTACTTCTGCACAGATAAATGGTTAGAGCTGATTTAATTTCACGTTTTAAGGTCATGGGATTTCCAGAGATCTGAGAAAGGCTGTATTTCGCTTCACTGAATACATGGCTGAGAGGTGGCTTTGTAGTAGGTGTGCAGGTATAGAAAATATACCTGGAAGTTCTTTAACCTTGCAAAGAAAGGCTAAACAAGCCCCAGTAATGGTAAATTGAAGGTAAACAAATTAACCTCACAACATGGAAACAGATCCTCTCTGTAATTTCATATCAGAGTAATTTTATATCGGAATGCATAGATCTGATATCTGAAGACAATTAAAAGATGCCTCTGAAATGACACCTGGAAAAGAGGCCAGGTAGGCTCCTAAGAAAAGTAGGTCAGTCGCTGTGAAGTCATGCTTAGATTCTCCTTCACATCCACAATGACAGCACTTATTTTGATTAGTATGAGAGCACTTATTTTGATTATTGCTCACAACTTCTAAAATGGATATTTCCCTGCCAGTACTCCACCAAGGCTGATGTTTAGTTCAGAAATCTCACTGCCCCTAGCTTGTCACAAAAAGGCACACAAAATCTATGGTCCAGTTCAAGTCTGAGATAAACAGAAGCATCCACTAAGTACCAAGGTGATCTGAGCCTATTGCCTTTGGTAGCAGAGTGAAACCCTGTCCAACCATTCCTTTCTTCTCTTAAAAAAGGATTACAAATTTAAAAGTGTAAAAAAAAAAAAAAAAAAAAAAAAATTTCTGAAAAAGGACCAAAAAAAGATGAATCCTGTTATGAAGGATAGTTCAAATAAATATAGATCTTACAGGAATGAATGGATCCTATGGGAATGAAGGCGGTTATCTAGGAATTTGATACAATTTAAACAATGAACTTGTACAGGAAATAAATAACTTGCTGACAAAAGAGCTCTAAGTTTCTTAGAAAAAAAAAGATAATTTCCTCAATAATTAACTACTTTATTTGTAAACTGTGGGGAAATTATTTATAAACTGAAAAAATAAGTGCTGTAATTTGTGTGTGAATACATTGTTATTTGCACATAATGAAGTAGCTTTATTCTTGCTTCCAGTTCAATACTGATTTTAAGTGCTAGATGTGGAGCCACTGGCCACACTTACACAATAATATTTTATAAATATTTAGACTTCATAGTTCACTTTTTGAACAACTATCAATTACTTTTGTACACAGGGAGAATTTATATTGTAGAAACAAAGGACGTTGCTATTTAACATCAGGCTTGCTACCACTTCTTCCAAATGCATGGTAGTGTAAACTCTAAATATAACAATACATGGCAGATATTTAAATGCTCATCTTAAATAAATTTTCTACATACAGGCTCGTGTTCAGTTCCGGTGTTAGGCTGACCTTGTTTGTTCTATGACATGGTTTCTGCTTCAGCTGCCTCCATGGAAAGACAAAAATCAGATTCCAGTGAAGTTAACATGAAATCTGACACAGATAAGATAAAATTCCCATGACTTTAAGTGGGTGAAGGCTGAGGATACTGACCCATCTGCAGTAACTGAGGAAGTCAGTGCAAAATATATATTGTACAACATCAGGCCAGGCAAGATGGTTAAACCACAAACGATTCTTTGAAGGCAATTTTATTCCTTTTTAAAACAAATTCTACTGTGCTTTGGCAATCTACTGTGGCAACATTGAAGGAAAGTAACAGGAAGAAAACAGACCAGTGGCCAAGAGTGCTGTTTCCAAATACATATAGTCACTGGCTTCCATACTGTACCCATCAACCCTTGTTGGCTTCTCTCCCTTTGGAAATGGACCTTAGCCAAGAATCCCTTTCACACGGGCAACCAAGAAGAGTCAAAATGTATCACTGACTCATTTATTTAGACAAACTGTCTAGATGAAACCAATCACTTTAAAGTACAAGACTTCCTGATCTCAGAAAAGAAAAAGGAAAAAATGACCCCAAAACAGGCTAGGCACTTTTTGGGTGATATTAAACCTGGTCACCTCTTCACGGACAGAACGCAAGACACATTAAGACGGTAAGCAGCCTTATGCCCTTTCCAAAGAATACAGATCAACAAACATTTCCTTCCCCTCTATCTTGGCATTGCCTGAACTCTCCAAATCAGCTCAAGTGACATCACTGTTTGCAAACAAGCAGATCAATTTAATCTATCACCTATCTTCCCTGTTTTGAAAGTAGAAACAAAATTTATTTCACCTTGCCCACATTTATGGAACTGATTATTTAGCCCACATTGATCTGCATATATTGATGATGTGTGCTGTATCTCAAGCCTTTTTAACAATACCGAAGGAAAAGAATAAATTCCTTTTAAGATGCATGGGATAGATAAGGGCCAAACCCTGCATTTTTTTTTCTCAGGGAAAACTTTCATTGAAGACAATGTCAGTTCTTTACAAGGAAAGTAAGGCCATTCTCAAGAAAGTTAATGTAAAGCATTTGCACAGAACTTTTCTCTTAACTACATTGTACAGCTCTGCTGAAGTTAATGAGACATCCCAGAATCACTGTACAAAGACACGTAACTTTGTGCAGATGAAGCTATAAAAACCTTGTATCATTTAAATTTGATAATGCCTCAGAACATTATCTCTGGAGTGAAAGAGACCTCATGCTTCTACTGATATATTAGAACACTCTCTTTGTCTCAAAGAAATTAATCTAAAAAAATGTGCAACCTAAAAATCCCACTGATATGGTATATTGAAGAGATTTAGCATTTATCTCACTTAAAACCATCTAAAAACAGGATAGATGGTCTAAACCTATGAGTTAGGCTCCCTCTGTGGTCAGTGAGTATAATACTCCTATGGGACAATTCCTCTCACCACTGTTTGAGTGGGAAATAAGTCATGATGCCATCTCTCTGGCTGTCCAGAGAAGGAAAACAGAGTAGTAGCCTGAGGTAAATGTCAAGTAACTGTGCATTGTTGAATCACAGAATTACAGAATCAATTAGGTTGGGAAAGATCTTAGAGATCATCAAATCCAACCTATGACCTAGCATCACCATGTCAACTAGACCATGACACTGAGTGCCACATCTGGTCTTTTCTTAAACACCTTCCAGGGGTGGAGGTGGGGAACTCTCCTGGGGGGAGTCCACCCCCTCCCAGGGCAGCCCATTCCAATATCTAATCACCTTTTCTGTGGAAAATTTCTTCCTAATGTCCAACCTAAACCTCCCCTGGCACAGCTTAGGACTATGCTCTCTTGTCCTGTCTCTGGTTGCCTGGGAGAAGAGGCCGACCCCCACCTGGCTACAGCCTCCTTTCAGGTGGTTGTAGAGTGTGATAAGGTCACCCCTGAGCCTCTTTTTCTCCAAGCTAAACACCCCCAGCTTGCTCAGCTGCTCCTCGCAGGACTTGTATGAGCTCCTGTTGACTCATCCAGCTCTCCATGCACTTAAACTGCCTGAGAACAAAGTTTTTCTTTTCTGGTCTTTTTTTTTTTTTTTTTTTTTTTTCTTTCTCTTTTGTTTTTGTCATCTAGTTCNCCCCCCCCACTACAGTCTCTTAGCTCAACAGGCACCATAGCTAATTTACAGTTAGTTTGATCTTCTGCACAACAAAGATCATCTAACCCTGTTTTGAACTGGCTGGATCATCTCTTCTAGATAGCTGTCAGCCCTAGCTTAAAATTTTCCAGTGAAACAGAGCACCTTAGATACGTTCTTTCCAGCCACAAATTGTTTTCAGCTTTAAAAAAATGAGCTTTATTTCACTTTCGAACCAGAGCAGCTTTTCAGCTCCCAGCTATTTTATGTAGTTACACTTTTATCTGCTGGGCTGAAGAACCCATGTTCTGATTCTGGTGGAGGTGGACAGTCAGGGAAGAAGGCATCTCTTGGCATATTTTTGATAAACTAGCTTGATCAAGCTCTTTTGAGTCTTTCATTGGAAGTCATGTTTTACATCTTGCAACGGTCTTCTTACCTCTTTGTGAATCTCATCTGATTTTCAACTTTCCTTCTGCTATTGAGATTTTAAGAGCTCATTTTGATATACACAGGTAATAAAGCCTCACTAGCCAGCTTATTTTTTCTGTTCCTATGCCCCAAGGCCATATGGACCTTCTTCCCTGAAGCACCATAGAGGAACTCAGATTTGGAGATTCTATAAACCTTTTTTCAGACACACAAAGTCTTATCCTGTAAATACAGCCCACTTGATTTGTTTCAAGATGTATGATCTAATAGAACTCTAAATGCTTCTTTTATTGTGATTTATTTCCACCATTAAAGCCTTAAATCTGCACTAAAGAGTTCTTGAGAAAATTCTGGAGCTGTTGAATCAGAAGATGCAACAGGGACTGAGAGTCAGAGCACTGACATCATGAAAACATCCCCTAGTTCAGCTCCTGAAGTCATAGATAAAATAGTGCGCAGTGACTTGCTTTATCTGGAATACAATAAATTTCACCAAATCAGTAATTTCCTTTGTTTTAGAAATTATTTCTGTTATTTATCACTCTGACAGAATCTCCCAGAAGATGTTTCTCTCTCAGCCCAGACAGGACTAGCAGGATAAATGCATATTGCTCTGCACCTCTGAAGCAAAGAGATCCCCCAGCAATCACACAGTACTTCAGCACAGTGCTGGAGCTTTGGCAGCTTGGCTACAAACCTGGGCTCTAACAGTGATTTAGAAAAGCAGATTAGGCTCTCAGAAATTATTTTTTTAATTTCATATTAATCTTTTTTTTCCCCTAGCCTCTGTTTTCCTCTCATATGTGACTTCTCTTTATAGCCCTCTCTAAAGGTGGGGGGCTTCTCCCAAGGCTGATGGAAACAAGTTTTGCTCTACACACTACCCTTGGCAGAGCAGTTGTGATTGCAGTATTGTAACTCCCTCTTGCCCTGCTGGGTCTTATTCCTGGACACTGAATTCAAGCTGCAAATTCACAGCTTCTCTGCTTATTATGAGGAGAAGCATTACCATCTGTTTTATGGAACTCTAAACCACATTTCATACCACATTTACTTGATACACAATTGCTGCTGCATTTATTACCCATCTTCTTGTAGAGCAGAAACCATTTTACCACCAGCTCATTCTCTGAAATACTGAAAAGTACAGTTCTCATCCTGGGCCTGAACAAAAACCCAAGATGAGTGTATTTCCTGCAGAACACAGGTTCTGAATGATTTCTTTTGGCAAACTGAAGCCGTCTAATCCAAAGGTTTAATTTAGATAACATTGAAAAGGCAGTGGTATTATTAAAATCTTAAAATATTCAATCTTCCAAATTTTACTCAAGTTTGAAGTGATCTGGATCAATAAGACTGTGTTCCTCATATTTTGTTTAGATGGTGCAGCATTTTGCAAGGAAGTTGTTTTTTAAACAAGCTCAGGGAAGAGGCCTTTAGTAAAAGGCATGTCTTTCATTCTGCTCTGAAAGTTAAATTCTCTATCTTTAGCAATTACACTTTGAAGAGATTTTCCTTTTGACAATGATGACTTGATAACTTAAACTATAGGAGAGGATTCATTGCATAGAAATTTTCCTTCCAGATCACACTGCTGGGGTCCATGAAGATCCAGAAAGGAAGATACAATACACATGCCTGATTTTTCATCTCCTCTCCCTCCACTTGTTTCATGTCTGAAGGCTGCACAAAAACAGGAGAAGGAAATTAGTAGCAATTTGCTTCCATTGGAAAAGAGCAAAAATAAAAGAGCAGTTATCCAAATCGTAATCAGACTAAGTACTTCATATATCTGATGTGTTTGCTGGGATTTTTCTAGGTTGGATATTAGAAAAAATATCGTCATGGAAAGGATTTTCAAACATTGGAACAGGCTGCCCAGGCTGTGTCATCATCCCTGGAGATATTTAAAAGACTTGTAGATGTAGCACACATGAACATGTTTTAGTGGTGGACGTGGCAGTGTTAGGTTTGTGGTTGGACTTCATAAACTTGGAGGTCTTATCCAACCTAAATGATTCTGTGATTCTGTATCTCAGTTTTGATTATGTTCTTGACAAGTAGCTCTCAGGGTCACAGGACTTGGGAAATTTGGTGCCATCTGTTAAGGGTACGACTTACCTTCTCTTAAAATGGAAGAGTTTTAGCTTCTGTGCTTTTTCACCTCTGTTTCACCATAGCTGGTAATATGAAGTGGCTGCTGTTTTCAATGCAGCTGAAAAGGTCAAATGGTGGATGTTGGGGTGTTGCTCTTTTTTGATATATCAACCTCTTAATTCAGGGACAAATTCATGTGGAATCATTCTTTTTTTTTTCAAAGGCTTTGAGGTCTGGACACAGCACCACAGTTATCTGAACAATAACTTTTGAACTTGAATATCTGCAAAGTACTTTTATGAATGTTTTGATCCTACAAATACCTTTCTGTCCTGCATTCTTCTAAAGCCAATGAAAAGATCTGGGGAATAGGTTACTGAATTTGTAATTTTTTCCTTCCTGTGAAGTTCCATAAACCTACATGACCTAATTGCCTTGAGAGTAGATGTTTTGGGACACTTCACTTAGTCTACTCCTCATGTCCATTCAGTAAAGCACATAAGTATAAAAGCATGTGCTTGTGCATATTCTAATAAGTAAATTCCTTTTGAGCATATGCTCAAATTTCAGCATGTGCTTTACTGACTTGGTGCTACATTGTGTTGAGCTACAGATGTGGGACAGGTGACAAAAAGGGTTTGAAATCACACCTCAGTAGGTATAATACACAGTATGAGTTCGAAGGCTAATTTTTCTCTGAAATAAAGACCAAAACAAATGGTCTCCGTGTTTGAAAGTTTTTCATAAACACCAATGCTAACCCAAAGATAAGTTTAAAATTTAAGCCTTTTATTTCAATCCATTTCAATCAGAAAATCATGGTCTGCATAATGACCAGAGAAAAATAATACAGACATTAAAATATATTTTAAAAATAGAAAACCAAAACTAGTGCTCTATTGCTGAGCAAATAGGCATATACCATGAGTTCAAACCATACATCAAAGCTCACTAAAGACAAGAGGCATGGATTTTTATATAGAGTACCACAAAACAACTCAAACCCCTGCACTTCTTTACAGGGACTTAAACTGGAGTGGTAACCGTGTGCCAGCATGAAATGGTTTATTTCATGAGTGGAAAATAAAGAAATTCAGAACCACTTGGATTTCATATGTTCAAAAGCAGTTGATTTGCTGAATACAGACGAACACTTGTACTTCCTCCTATTTTTTTTGTGTCCTCTTTCATTTTTAATAAGTCTTTTGTTAGTCAGATGCAATAGAAAGCTTTAGATCAAATCTCATGAGGTAAAATCCAAAACTCTGGGGAAAACTAAGAAAGATTGATTTGTTTGGTTTCTAAAAACATAACCACATTGCCAAGAGCCTCCAGCTGGCAGGATAGAAAAAATGTCTCTCCCGATTGAAAATTGCCAATTCTAAAATGGCACAGCAGCAGCTTTCCACCCTGACTACCTGCAGCTGGCCTGCTTTCCACCTTCTCTCTGCCAGGCAAAATAATAGCTGCCTCTTGCCATCTCTTCCATCCACCTCCCCAAAAATGCACATCAAGTTATGAAACAGAGTTAAAAATTGTGTATTTGAGATGAGCCTGTATTATAGCTGTTGGGCTCACAAACAGGAGTGAGATGAAGTACACATCTTTCTCAGACCAGCTGGTATGGCTGTGGAGAGAAATGGGAAGGTTTGCAGCTTACAAAGCCTTCCACGGGTCTAAAAAAATACAAGTACTGATCTTGAGACTAATTGTTCTCAGTTTAACTTCATTATGTTAATCAATTAGGTAGATCAGGAGAAAGGTTTACTGACAGTGATGGGCCTGAAGAAATCTTGGCAAAAGGAAACAAGATCTTTCAATCCCAGGGAATGGAGATAGTTATGCAGAGGAAAGCAAGGAGCAGGATAAGTTTCTGTGGGATTTAAGTGGCTTGGATGTTGCTCGAGATGAAACAAAAACTAAGTAAACTGCTTTGTAGATTTTAGAAAATAATGGTGAGTCTGGTGGGGTGAGATGTGTGTAATGTAGTGTGTGAGTTCTCTTAGTAACAACAAAAGTAAACACAATCTTAAAATAAATGTGGGCCGAGATGATGCTCCAGACAAGAGGAGGCAGCAGGGCTGGCACCTCCCTGCTGCAGGTGAGCGCGTGTTCAGGAGGCTGCAGAGCTTCAGACTTACTGCTTTGCTTTTCTCCTGTATTTGTGTCATTCTGCAGCCTGGCAGAACTTCAGCACTGGCTGTGAAAGAGAAGCCTGCCTGCCCAGAGCAGCTAATCCTTTGGTGTTTGTGCTATGCTCCTGGAAAGAGGGAGATTAATTTGAAGAGGGATGATAGAGGGGAAACTCAATCCCCTAACACTGAAGAGGTGGTGAGCTTAGTAATTTATGAACAAAACTGTCCCAGTGCCTGTTGTGGCAGTCCAAACCTTACAAGAGAAACTTAGGAAAGCTCAGAATATAGTTCATACTGTAGAAGATTTAAGCATGGATCTGCCTAATTCCTGGATAGAAGAGTTCATACAAGAGCATCAACTGTCAGGATGGAGAAGGTCCTTGTCATGCCCATTCACAAATTTCTGGGTGCCTGAGGGAATCCCAGGGGAGACAGGGAGGCTTTTAATGAGTTGGAGTGCTCCTAAATTTAGGCAAGTCCTGAGCAGGAATATTTGTGGTGGGATGTTTTGATGTTACGGTGTTCATTCCTTTCTTATTTTAGAAGTTTTGGTTGATTGGTTGGTTGGTTTGTTTTCACTGGAGCATAGTGCTAGAGCAGGAGATGTGAGACATTTTGTTCAACAGTGGGAAAGCAGCACAGGAGAGAGGCTGGTAGAGGGCTGAAGGGTATCTGCCTGCCCTGGGCATCCAAAATCCTCCCCGTTCAGAACATGAAAAGGAACTGCAGGAGATACAAGGAGCAGTCAAACCCAATAGAAACATATGGCAAAAAATACGAATTTAATACAAAAGCCAAACTGTTGCAAGGGATGGCCATTACACCCTTTCTGTTGTGTTCTCCTTCCCTTTTTCCTCCAAAAGAACATGGATAATTGCAAACAGCACCTGTGTTAGGTGAGACCCTGATAGTAGGTGTCTAAACACATCGCACATGCAGTGGCTGCAGGAGTGTCTCCTTGAAATAGCCCAGTGCCTGCTTCTCTGTAGAGAAACTCTAGCTCTCATCTGTAAACACCATGGGGAAAAGGAATATTTAAGCTAAAAGACAGGGGTGGTGGCACAAAGAGCAATAATTCAGTGATGGATAAATTAGGCTGAACAGCAATAGAATTTTTCTTATGATCTGGGGTTTTATCCCAGGAATAGTTTTAACAGGATTAGGGGAATTAAAGAAATTTAAGTATTTTTAAAACTGGAGTCCCATTAAAGCAGGGGTGGGTAAATACACAGCTTTGCACCTGAGCTTGATGACACGAGTGGCTTCTTGTAAACCTAAATTCCTTGACGTATTTAACAACACACTTTCTGGAGTGCAGTCTGCATTCTGTGAATGCTGGTTACTCGTGAAAACTGATGGAGGATTTTTAGGAATGACAGCCCTGAGCAAGCCTTCCACTAGCAAAGATTGCTTACACTGACTAGAATTGCAACAGAAAGGAGAAATTAACAAGGCTCCTATTAGAAGTGTAATTCAGAAAGCAATAAAGACTCTGGCTTTAAACCACATTAGAGGCTTATGCTGTAGCTCAGCATCCAAGTATAATGAGGGAACAGAGGAATCCCCTACTTTTACTTTGGAGATTCATCTCTTTCCAAGTGAACTTGGTCTCTAGCATGTTACAAGGCTGCTCTTGACCAGTGTCTAGTCCTTCTCTGTAGTGATTTTTCAGTCCTCATGCCTGTAAACAACCCATAAACAGTTAAGTTGTAAGTGTCTGAATTAGCCTTCTCAGGGTAGGAGGAGAGGGAGGGAATGGGGTTGGGGAGTAGGGTCTGGTAAGAACTGAGTTTAGCAGCTCTTGAATTCGCATCCTGGTTTTGAGTGCTTTAAATCCATGTCTACATAATACAGGTTTTGGCACATTCTGACCACATCATAGGTGATTCTTTTGGGACTAGAAGGTCCTCAGAAGCCCTCTGTGATTTTGTGAAAGCCTGGTGCTCTCTGTTCCTAGAAATGGGGAAATCTCCTGTGGTTAAACTCCTTCAGCTTTCCTACTGACTTCAGTCATGCAGTTCTGAGAATTTTTTGTTGGTTAATTTCATATAAAAATGCCTCTTCCCCTCCCACACTTCCCGAGTAGATTATTTTCTTGGTATTGTGTTCTCAGATATGACTGGTGAGGTGCAGATAGCACTGAGTACACTGTGCTGCCAGCAGGGTGGCTGTCTGGCTGGCAGGGTGCTCCTGGTGTCCCCGCTCACCTTCTGCAGGGTTGTGGGCAAGGATGAGGGTAGTGAGTGATGGCTGTTTGTCAGCATAGGTCATATGAGTTCAGATGAGATTATAATTTTTTGGTACAGCCTTTGCCTTTTTAACTTTGGCTATGAGTTACAGTAGGAAGTAGGACAAAAAACATGTCTGTAGGCATAAAGGGTAGAGACTAGAAGCTCAAAACTGGACTAACACATGGGAGTTTGGGTCATTCCTAACACTAGGCAAAATAGATGGCATTTGAGAGAGGGAAAAATAGAGCAACACTTTCACTTAAAAGCTTCACTTATGTATCTGAACTATATTTGAGTGCAGAAAGACCAGGAGATGCTCTTACTGCCTCCAAGTTACTTTTCTAATGTGGGAAGTGTAGCAGTGTTCAGAGACTTTGCTCTCCTGCGGTGTCCCAGTATTGCTGCAGGGCCAGAGATGAAGTTCTGAAACAGAAATGCTTCAAAGAAAGAAGGTATTGTGTTCAGACCTGAGGTGTTCAAACCAATCCAGGTTTGAGAGGGGCTTTGCTGTCTGTGCAGGCATAGTCTTAAAAGGGATGTAGGAACTGTTAGAGAAAAAAATCTGGAGAAAGCCAGAGGATACAACTGAAAAAGAGTAGAATGAAGGGATTAAACTTCAAAAAGTCTGTATGGCAAGAAATATTAGTTCCCCTCACCCAGCTTGCTTCTAAATTCCAGGGTCTTAGTGAACCTAGCCTCTGAACTTCAGTAACTGCATTGCTCACCACAGAGTCAGTGGAGAATGGGAGGAGTCTTTGCAGATTCCCAGAGGAAGATTTTGTCTGGCTGTGTTAGTTAGGTAACAGGAGCTCACCAAGGGTAAATTGCAATAGGAAAGTGGGAAAAAACAGAGCTGAAAACAAAAGCAGAAAACAAGTACGCTGGCTAAGGAACAAAACAAGAGGTTGGTGGGATAAAGAAATATGAATGATGCAAACTCTGAAGGAAAAAGGAAATTGTCAGGGATAAGACAGACTGTGGAGAAGGCAGCTGAAGAAGAAAAGAGAATATAATCCCAGCTAAGCACTTTGAAGAAAACAGAGTCAACAAGTAGAAACCTTCTGTTTGTCTTGAAAGGCTGCTTCAGACATTGCTTCCTGGAGAGCATCACCTTTTGTTTATCACTATTTTGTTGCAAAAGAGTGAGAAGTTCTAATTATTCCTGATGTCCTGTTTGGTTTGGAAGTAAATTCCTCACATGTTCTGTTTGCTTGATGCACTTTTAAATTACTGCCCTGATCTTAGCATAAAATCTGAAAGAGGGAACTGAAGCAAATATACTCTCTGGATCTGTGCTTCTGAAGCTGAAAGAAAAAGTGAAGCATCAGTTACTAACAGATATTTAACTAAAAATGGTGAAACAAACTACATCTCAGTGCTGGGTTAGTTGGGTCTTTTCCTCGAGTTTCAATTCTAGTTCAAAATGGTAATCCTGAGATCCTGTCCTCCAATTTGCTGCCACATTACTCCACCAAAACAGCTTAAACGCTCCTCAGCTACCTTTAATTACGTCTCTGCCCACTTTCTCAAGCAAGCTGAAGTGCTTGGTGTTTTCTTCTCATTTGGCTTAGGTTGGAACCCCTGAACCTGGGAAAGAAGCTTTTCTCTGAGGAGTTAAATAGGCTGCAACCTCTATAATAAGAGGAGAAAAGAGGCACACAATTAATTTTTAAAAGCACCTATTTCTTTGTCGCAGAATGAAGTCTTCTGAGGTCCAGGTCAGACATCCAGCTTTTAGGCTGGATGAATTTCCCTCTGGGTGCTCCTGCCAAGGAGGCAGGTAGGCAGTCTCAGAGCAGAACTAGTGTACCTCAACAGGCCCAAGAAGTATGTGGCTTTCTGAGAGGTACCAGACTGCTCAGAGAGGCCTGGAGATACCTTAGCCTGGGATGGACAAAGCCAAGCAAGATTTCTTTGCGCTGGAATTCTGCTTTGAGCAGAGAGCTGGACTAGGTGGCCCGTAGAGATCCCTCCCACTTGGGAGGGCTCACTGACACCATGAAGTCCACGTGTCTCTGCAGAATACCCTGATGGCAAACNAAAACATGGCTTGGGGTCCAGCCATCTTCAACTGGCCATTAAGTCTGGAGCAAGGAGGGGAAAAGTATGCTAAAACCAGTCAAAATGTAGCCCATGGCTCTTTGTATTAATTGTATGACAGGAGATCTGTTCTGCCTAACCTGTAGTCTATGTGAGACACTAGTGTCCAGGATCTAAGGACTCCAGGGTTTAAAAAAACAGATTAGCCTTGCACTTTATCCACCACAGAAATCTAGCAGTGTGCCTTTTTCATCCTTTTTAAGTGAAGAGTAACAGAATTAAACATTTATGACAGTCTTCTGGGCTGCATATCTGTAATAGAGACAACTCAATACAGAGCTGAATAAAGCACCTGGAAAATGAGGCTCAAAGTTTCATTAATGCAAATTTTTAGAAAGCTTCTGATTCAAACTAACCCTCCCTTTTAGTTCCCTTTGTAAGGGACCAAATTTTGACCATGACAGAGACTCATTCAGAGGCCTGGGTTCAGCTTTGGAGGGCCAAGGGCCTCAAAACTGACCATGAGGCACCACGGTCTTTGATCAGACCCGGGCCTGGGAGTCTGACTTCCATGTTTTCCATCCAAAACCAGAGCTCTACCTAAGAGATTTCTGTTAATTTTTTCCTCATGGGAGATGCTTCAGTGCCAATCGCTCCCATCCTGCTCCTTTCTTCCATATGTGACCTTTCCATACTATTGCAATGCAATCCATGGCGAGTGTGTGTCTGACCATAAACAAGTTCGCATTTGAATCTTATGCTGCAAAAATTGTAAGAAAAAGGAAAATAAATTTATGACATAGAGTCTCATAAATTTTATGAGCAGAATCATATCCTTCCTCCTCTGCAACAAGGGCAAAAACCAATTTCTTCAGAAAGAATCTGTGATGATTAAAAGGTTGTTGGCAATAAAGCCACAGAGGCTAATTATTAATTCTCTCTTGCAGTTTTCACTGCTGTCTCGGATAGTTGGCTGGCATCATGGAAAAACTGTTTCATTCTAGATGAGGAAGCAAGGAAAAAAAGGTTTAAGGCTAGAGTCAGACCTGTCTTATCGATTTGTAACAGTAAATCCTGCCATTGAAGTAGATGGAGGTGGATGAAGCTATACCAGTCCATAATTTGTTACTGTGATACTATTTTCTGTTTTTATGGTATGGAAAAGATGAGGAATATACATAACACAGTACACAAAATAACACAAAACATGTAATAGTTCTTTAATAGTAAATGTCTGTGGTTGCCACACAGGGGCTTCTAGATATCTGCAGGCTTATCTTTTTTTTTCCTTCTCAAAGCCATGAAAAGTGTTTGTATATGTAAATGACATAAAAATATGCAGTTATCTTCCCTATAGACATACTGATTTTGCAGGAAGATAAGTATGGCATGTTCCAGGCTATGTGTTAACTATTTTTTGCCTAAAAGACAATGGTTCCTTCTTTCCCCACAGCGAGCTCAATGCTCAAAAAGGCTTTTTGTTCTATTACAGCCATGGGTGGCAGTAAGACATTCTATTCTGAAGCTCTTTAAAAAGGTGTATTGCTATATTGCCTCTCAATTATGAACTCATAGCACAGACATGAGGGATGAGGAGACTGGATAAAATACATGTCCACAATAAGAGCATTCTGGCTTAGCAACAGTAGGCTTGTGAAAGAGCTGAGCTGCCCTAAAGGTCTGATCTCATGAGAATAGCAACCTTCAGCCTTTGAGAAAGAGCCTTTCTTTTCTAAACTTTTTTCCCTCTTTATGCATGTTCCCAAACACTGATTTTGCCTCTGAAATAAAGGGCATGGAGGGCACAGTGGGTTGTTTCATTGTTGGAAAAAAAGGCTGAACACCTATCTCTGTGTGGATGACAAACAAGGACAGCCATGTCTGTATTCCAGTCATGTTTCCTTATTGTTTGTGCTGTCCTGCCCATTACCAGAGAACGAGAAATTGCTTAGGGGGATGTAATTCTGTTTAAAAGTCTGTCACTATGAATTACCAAGGGGAAAAGGCAAATCACAGGGTAGCATAGCAGTACTTTGGTGCCAAAAAAATCCGAGACCTTTGCAGTGTCAGGAAATAATTTGCAGTGAATACCCAAGTTCCCCTTTATAATTTTCTTGAGGCTAGAAACATGCTAATATCTTCTATTTAGAGAATGCTGCATATTAAAGGCAGATTTGAAAAGAGAAGACGGCACTTCCAATTTCTGCCACTGCCAAATTTTAGTCCTTATAACATACATGCAAATAAGTGCCTTGCATTTGACATGATCAGGTCTACCTTTTCTCTGTAAGGTTTCCTCCAGTGACCCAAGAGCTGTATTTGTATTTGCACTTTGTTTGCCTCAACCTTTTTTTTCATCCTTGTTCAAAAGTTGCATAACTGTGTTGTCTTTGAGAAACAGGATGTTCATAATATAAAAGCAAATGAGCCTGGGGTACTTTGGGATACTGTAGGTCACATTTAAAATAACTTTCATATAAAATTATTCAGCAGAAAGTGGTAGCCTGGAGTGAGTCAGTGGTTCAGATACTCCCTAATGCAGTTGAGCAACCTAGAGGAATTTGTTATTGTTCTTTTTAGAATTGTCATTAATCCCTGAAATGAAACCAATTCTGCTTGTATTTTCAAAATTTTTATTCAGGAAGGTTTTCCCTATGGAAAAGATCAGCAGAAAGCCAACGCATCAACGAAATTTTATGCTAATCCTCAGAGGAGGGTAGGAGAGTGGTAGAGGTCAAGAATACAAAGTAAGGAATATACCTTAAGATGGTCTATGTACAACAGCAGATTTCATTTCTACAGAAGCCTAAGAAGGGGAAAAAGACCCAAACAACAACCTCCCTCTTTCATTAACTGAATAATGATTGGAACTAAAATTCAATTCATTTCAAGCCAGTAGACAGAATGTCCAGAAAATGCCAATGCCAACAGTCTATTCAGACAGACAGACTTGGCTAAGAACTGCACATTCCTTATGGCCAGTAGTTTCCTTAGATTCCTTAAAGTTTTGTAAAATAAGATGCAAACTCATTACAGAGAAGTTTGGGTTTGGTTTGGGTTTGTTTTTTTTTTTTAGATAAGGTCAGTAATGGTGACAGAGCCACCACTCATTTGCGAGTGTCACAATATCACTTAAAACCAGAATCTCCAATTTCAAGTAAACTGATGCAACATCATGTGAATGAAATTTTAGAAACAGACAGGACGGACAATAATTTACTTCTCATTTTTAAGTGTAAATGTTTAACATGGAGGAAGTTCCTTGTCTCCACATAATATAAGTGATTGCTTGCTCCTAATAGTCGACAGAACCTAAATTGGATTGATGTTAAATTATTAGATTTGCCAGTGAAAGGATTGCCCTTGAATTGCCTACCAGGAGTCTGTCAAAAGACTCGTGTTTTGTCCTTCTTATGTCCTTTCTGTCCAATCTGAAAAAATCCAAATTATTTTACTGTCAGATATACAAATTAAGCAACTTTGTCCCAGTGAATGCAGCAGCTGGCTGAATAGGGCTCTGATTAGCTGGCTGTGCCAGGGCTTACCATTACAGCACAAAGTAATGAAACAAGTTTAAAAAAATCTGCTTCTTACACTAGTTGAATAGAAAAATAGGAAAAAAAAGTAAAAAATGGTCTTCCTAAAAATTGTAAAAAGAAAAATTTAAAAATCCCTGAAATGAACATTTTTAGCTCCCTTAATTTTTTTAAACCATTTCATTTTTTTTCCATCCTAAAAGAGATTTTTTTTTCTCCATACTTAGTTCAGTGAAAGAAGGTGGGGATTTGGTGTGTGATTGTCTTTTTTTAATAGTTTTTTTAAATTACCCTTCTTGTGATTTTTCCTGCTTTTACATGTTTCAGACTTTGAATTTTGCATTCTTGAAGAATCATAGAATATCCTGAGCTGGAAGATTTCCACAAGGATCATCAAAGTCCAACTCCTATTCTCTTCAAAGAGAGTAAAGAATGAATGAAGAAAGAAGGAAGAAATTGAAGACAAATATATTTTAAAGCCTAAGATTTCAAAAACAGAAAAAAAAATATTACATACTATATAAAAAAGAAGATATTTTTAAAATAAGCTATGTTTCAAATGCACTTACAGGAGTGAAATATCCTTTGGCAATCCATCTGAATTAACATTTGGTACACCTGACATGATCTGCGAATGTTCTTTTGCTCTTCAGGTGTTTGTAGCAATCACTTGATTCCATAACTATGACTTTTCTATGTAATTTCAGTTTTCAGTTTCCCATTTCAGTTGCTCTACTAATTTTATATAAATCAGCAGCTTCGCAGTTTTCAGTGAAATCAATACTATGCACAACAACTAAACATCTCTATCAGCTCTTTGATGGACACTTCTAATAGTGTTTTATGTTTTAATGTGCTTTGACCAATATCTAAAATGCTTTTGCAGGGCTGGTTCAAACTAAGAAGCTTTATAAATTACTTTATAAGAACGTTGCATAAAATTGAAAAACATTAGACCCAAGAAAGGCTGAAAGAGAAAATTATTTTGATTTGTGTCTTGAAAATTAATTTCAGGCCTCTGAAAGCAGAAATTATTCAGCATCTCAGAAACAGGCTGCAGCACTTGGAGAAAAGCACAAGATTACAGTCTAATTATAAAGTACTGTTGTACTGTTTTCTGCATTTGTTGCCATCAAAAATCATTAAAATAAATTAATTTAGCATTAGTCAAGAGAATAAGTTAGAAAATGAAGTAAATTGCTCCCATACCTTATAGAGATGTTGCTATGGCATTTCATGTGATTCAGAAGTCTCTGTCAGACCAGCAAGAGACTGCCGTGTTCTGGGTTGCTACAAACTGCAGAGAGCCCTTTGACTTCTAGGATCTATTCTGTGGGGCAAGGATGTGTTTCTGCTCTATATTGCATCACACAGTCAGGGAAAGAAAGTGCCTCTGTCCAGATATGCAAGGAAGGTCATCCCTTGTGGATCTGCTGCTGGACATCCGTCTGGGGGCTGGTTCAGTGCTCTCAGCAAAGCAGGGAGGGCACAGCACAGCGGCTGCATTCCAGTGGGGAAGGTGCTGCCATGCATTCTCCATGAACCATGGAAGCAAGCTGAAATGTCTAACAGGAACAGTGGAAAGCATGCAACGGGGTGATGGAAACTGAAGGCAATGGAATATTTCACTTCTGCACCTTTCTCCCATCTCTTCAGCCTGTACAGTCCCATGGCTGCCCAAAAATATAGAAAAGAAGCTGCCTTGGCCCTCAGGGATACCCTCCAATTCAGGGGTGTGGGTAGCTGGAGAACAGTGTGTCCTGGTCAGATGCTGTCACTGCTAGACTCCTGAGTGAGAAGCAACCATTGTCATTGTCCTTATCCAGCCTTTCACAGAGTCAGCTGAATGTCAACCAGTGCCTTTTTTTCTCTTGACACCCTTCTCGAAAACCCCCAGTATTCAAAGAGACTGATGAGCAGAAGAGGTCACAAACACACAGTTCCTCAAAGGTGCCCACCTCAGCCTGGAAGGGAAGCACCACTGTCCGGGAGAGAAGCCTGTCCCTTCCCTCTACCACTGGTGAGCAATTACAAATCTGCTTCTTCAGGCCCTGCTGGAAGCTGTGACATTATCATAGGAAGGAAAGGGCTTCCTGGGCTTCCTTCTTGGCCTAGCACAAGAGGCATTTGTTGCTTGTTTCCCTGCTGGGCACAGAAAGGCTAAATCACCTTTTCTATTTACACCATTCCCCTGGTCTGATACTCAGTTGCCTGTGCAATCCCAGGTTGCCTATGCTATCCCAGGTTGCCCATTCAAACCTCTCTCACTTGTCTACACAACCAGCTACAACTACAGTTGAGGAAGCTGCCCGGTTGCTCTGGAATTTTTACAAGACTAAATATGTCCACTGAGACAGACTCTTAAACTACAGTCATTTTACATTAAATCATCATATTTAAATATCTTTAAGCCACCGATCCGCACAGATTTTTCATTACATTTTCAATGGGCTAATAACCACTCTGAGCCTGTGCCCTACTTGTGCACATTTGGCCAACCTAAAATGCCAACTGGCACTATTTGGTCATTTCAAATGCAAAGGCAGATGTCTGCTCTTGTAGGCAACATGGCCAGGAAGATTTTTTGTTGTTCTTGCCTTTTCTCTCTTTTTTTTTCCCAGGGTTTGTGTGCATAATCATCCTTTTCACTGATACAGGAGCATTTTTCTGAAATGAAGTTTGGCTTCCTGGCTGTCATGAGCTCTCTTTCATAAGAGAGCAAAGGGCTTCCTCATTAAAGAAACAAGCCTGTGCTGCTATAGAAGAAAGATACTGATATTTAATTTTCACTTTTTCATTTGGTTTTCCAGAAGGAATATTTTTTGTTCATTTTTCGGTCACCAAAGAAGATTGTACCAAGTGCTCCGTGTGTGACTTGACCATTATTATGTTATTTAATTTTATTCACAGATGTAAAATATATTTATTATTTCTGTCTGAAAGAAACTGTAACAATTGCTCCAAGAGATCCTTTTCTGTGGAGTACTGTAGCACATCTGAGCTCAGCATCACCAGTGTGTTGCACTGTCAACATTAGATGGCTCTGGGCTCTTGGGAAGCATGAGGAATATGAGACCATTCCCCATAACAGCAGGAAGGGGACAATCATTGGAGAAGTCATGTCTGCTGGCGCAGCCCATAGATCTTCCTCCAGCTAAATTGCATGGCAGAGATGAGGCTTCCCTCTCCTGTGATACCAGCTCCTGGGATGCATTCCTGTTCCCACCTACTCCTCTTCCTCCTCCCCATCAACTTTGTGCTTTTTTTCCACTGGCTTTTCATTGCCACTCTTTCATGGCTTCTCCCCTCTGACTGTGAGTCCTTTGCCCACAAACAAGGTGCCTCTCCTCACAGCTTTAGTCAGACCATAGCTAGGATTTTGTGCTATGTGTACTTCATACAATGTACACACAGATGTATGTTTATTTGTCATATTACCTTGACATATGCAAAATAAACCAAAGGGCCCGCAGGGACCTTTTCCTCTAGCCTTTATTCTTCCATTTTACTTATCCCTCTCCCATCCATTATATGCATACATGAATTATGAACTCTTTGGGACATTGTGCTTCATTTTATTTGCCTACTGGCAACAACAATCTTCTGCATGAAGAATGAAAAAATAATAATTATATTTTTTTATATAAGAGTGAGCAATGGAGGGTTTTTACTTTTATTTTTCTTCAGAATACAAATAATCAGGTAAAAAATCTGTCCTTTGCTTCCTGTAATGGCTCTGGAGAACTCCTTCAGGCTTAATTTCAATTTGTGGGAACCTCTATTAGAGGGTTTTTTCTTTACCACTTCAAGGTAAAAGATTATTGTCAGAAAAGGATCACTCTTCTGCAATTAGAAAAACATATTTTAAAGAATAAACATCTATTTAAAAAAATCTTGTTGTTAGTGAAATTGAAGATAAGTTAATCATCTTGTATTTTCTGTCTTTCCTGCCCTGTTCTAAGAACTTCATCTCCCTCTAGATTAGTAACAAGACAAGAGTGAGACATGAGATAATTTACCACATCATTTATTTACACATTTTAATGAAGGAAAGATCATAGAAGCATAACAGGGCTGAAGTTTGTTGTCATTTGGGTTGGGAAATGTATATAAATTTCAGGAAAGACTTAGTCAGTACTGACACTATTTTAATTTTAAATGGAAATTATGCATCTAACAAGTCGTATCCTGTGTTCTCACTGCTGTTGATCTGTAAAGCAAGAATCCTAGAGGGTATAATGGAGATCTCACAAAAAGTGCTTCTCAGACCTCAAATCTGATGTGTTATTCTCCTTTAGTTTTAACTACACTGCTGCACTAATGAAAAAAAAATTAAAACTGGGTATTTTAACATGCGTTAGATATTTAATTTACTTATTTTGCAATCAAATAGCATGAACCATTATCTTGATTCATATCAAATCATTGGAAGTGTCATCGATGTCATGATTTAACTCCCAGTGGCAGCTAAACACTATGCAGCTCCTCACTCACACCCACGTTCTGCCATGCCCCCATGGTGGGATGGAAAGAAGAATTGGAGAAAAAGGTAAATCCATGGGTTGAGATAACAACAGTTTAATCATTGAGATAAAATGAAAATTTTATTTCTACTACTGGTAGTAATATAATTGTAACAAAAACAGGCAACAAAAAGAGAGAGGAATGAAACCTGAGAAAAACAAGTGCTCACTACCTGCTGACCGATGCCTAGCCTGCCCTTGAGCAGTGATTGGCAGCTCCCAGCCAACTCCCCCCAGTTGATATTCTGAGCATGACATTTTCTGGTGTGGAATATCCCTTTGGCCAGGTCAGGTCAGCTGTTCTGGCCATGCTCCCTCCCAGCTTTTTGTGTACCTGCTCACTGCCTGACCATGGGAGACTGAGAAGCCCTTGACTTATGATAAACATCTCTTAGAAATAACCAAAACATCAGTGAGTTATCAACATTATTTTCATACTAAATCAAACCCAGAGCACTGTACCAGTTACTTGGGAGAAAATTAACTCTATCCCAATGAAAACCAGGACAAATTATTCAAGTATTTGATTATGCACTTGACAACAGCAGAACCAATTTAGAGTAAAGTCACACTGACCCTTACCTGCCTTTGCAATGTCTGTGGGAAAGGATGATGTCTTTTTAAAATTAGTAGAGATATTTATTCTACAAAACCAAAGATAAAGAAAGATGCAGGAGACAGGTATTGATGAGCAGACAAAAGATGCAGATCTTGGAAATGTTTTGCACAGTCCAGCCATGGAGAGGTCAAATAGAAAATGCAGATATCCTGCCACCTGTTTCAAGCATTACTTCTCTGTTTTGCAATAAACAGGCAGCAAAAAAAAAAAAGAAAAAAAAAATCTATTGGAGGGTTTGGAGTAAAGAGTAACTATCCAAAGTTCTCAGCTGGGAGCCACAGCTTTCTTGTGTTGGAGGAGCCTTGGGTCCTTCTTTGTGAATGAAGATGCCCAGAAGAGCACACAACCTTTTGATATAGCTGTTCTCCTGAGAGAAGGTTGGTGTGGGCTGGAAACCACTCAGGATGGGCATTTGTAGGACCTCTGTTACAACACAGAACAGATGGGACATGTCACCTTCTTTTGCTTTGCACTAAAAGCACTTTGCACACCTGTAGCTGTACTAGATGCAGACCAGCTGTGGGAATGTGTTTTGTGAATATATGGGACCAATCCTTCCAGGATTATGGATGGAGCAGTGCCTCCTTTCTGTAGAACAATTAAGGTTAGGCATGAACATGATGTTGAGATTCCCAGTCCCATCTAAACTGGGGTATTTCTGGACTCGTAACAAAGCATAATTCTGAAACACACAAGGTGCTTCCAGGGTTACCTGGTGCTTTTCAAGATCAGAAGTCTGGATGACACTGTGCATCTGTCTTCACATTCCTGTGTTCAGGGGAATGCTGTGGAGTGAGCCAAGTGCAGACGTGCCCTTGTGTATCTGAGCAATGAAAAACGTACAGATAGGAGCAGGTGGGAAAGCTTCAGAGAGTTTATAGCTGGGTGGTTTGGTGCTTCTGCTCTCCTGTGCATAGTGTTAAAAAAAGTGTATTTAATGAGGGCCATTTTTTAAGTCCCTGATGCAAAGTAGCTTCTTTTAGGCTTTTGTCCCATCCTTTTGCTTCCCCCAGAGACCTTCTTCTGGGACAAGTTTCTGCTCATGGTGAGATAAGACATAAATGAAACTTTAGTATTATTCTATGCTTACAAATCAGATGACAGGTAATTCTATCTATTCTGTTTCCCCTATAAGGAGACAAGGATTAATTAATCTGCCTTTTCATTTCCTCAGTTAGAATTTCTATTTTCTTATTAGCAGCCAAATAAAAATTTCATCATTTTATAGTTATTCACTTGGGAAAGGGAGCTATGAAGATAAGAAAAGCATGTTATAGTCTAGTTATTTAAGTCAACTTCTGTGAAATCAGCAGAAATACTGAGGCTTGCTCTTTCATTTCCACAGTGGCAAAGTTCAAGTTTAAAAAGAACAAGTGTAGGTCTTCCATGATACTTGTGATTTATCATTTCATATTTGCCCTGAAGTTATCTGTCTGAATCTTCACAGCCTTGCTAATAAATCCTTTGCATGACCGGGGTTTACTTTCTCATATTAATCATCTTCATTTCATGACATTATTTCTTTGTTAAACCTCTTGAAAATTCTCATCATTCCCTTGCCACATTTATCACAGCAACATTTGGAGCCCAAATCATGTGAGGTCTGAAATCTACATTATCCATCGTATCAAATATTTTTCCAAAACTGAGGCCATACTACTCAAAATTACATCTTGGGAAATGTGTCACAGGATTTTTTTTCCCACGTTGCTCCATTTGCATGACAGAAAACTCTGCAAAGTAACTTCATTGTCCATATGTAACTTTCCCCTCAAAACTTACCTCAATTGCAATGCCAAAACTCTGACAGTCAGAGAGCTGGCATGTTGTAACTGCTGCTTTTCATTACCTACCAGACTGAATCTTATCATAGAATCATAAAATGAGGTGGGTTGGAAGGGTCCTTAAAGTTCATCTAGTTCCAAGGCCCCTGCCATGGGTAGGGACACCTTTCACTAGCCCAGGTTGCTCAAAGCCACATCCAGCCTGGTTTTGGACACTTCCAGGGATGCGGCATCTGCGATTCCTCTGGGCAACATATTTCTGTGGCCCCACTGCCCTCATGGTAAAGAATTTCTCCCTAATATCTCATCTAAACCTACCAAAGGATGTTCTAAATTCTCCCCAAATCCTTCTCTTACCCAGTCTATACAATACCCGTGCTCTCAACCTGTCTTCATATGAGAGGTGCTCCAGCCTTCTTGATCATCTTTGTGATCTTCCTCTGGACTCGCTCCAACAGGTCCATGTCCTTCTTATGTTGGGGGCACCAGAGCTGGATGCAATATTCCAGGTGGCATTTCATGAGAGAAGGGTAGAAGGGGAGAACTCCCTTCCTTGCCCTGCTGGCCACGCTGCTTTTGATGCAGCCCAGGACACGACTGGCCCATCAGTATCCTATCGTGATAGAAATATCTGACTTTGAAGCAAACTGCAACAGGATAAGAGAAATGCCTGGCGCCCTTAAAACAGGTACATTGCTTCTTATATGAAGTTACTTACCCATGATCCCCTTTTATGAATATCTGATAAGCTGATTGCCATAGAGCCTAGAAGCCCTCTGTTGAAGCAGGTGACATTCAGCCCTCTATCAAAGTGTTGTTCAATCTCTAAAATGCTGGTATTAAAAAATCTAGCATCATCATCTGAAAGATGCTATACAATACTAAAATATTCTAATGTTTTCATTATTGCAGATAGTGTCGTTTCCTTTTAATAGTCTACAACTTCCTCATGAGGGGAAGAGAAGGGGCAGGCACTGATCTCCTCTCTGTGGTGACCAGGGACATGACCCAAGGGAACGACCTGAAGTTGTGTCAGGGGAGGTTTAGGCTGGATATTAGAAAAAGGTTCTTCACCCAGAGGGTGGCTGGGCACTGGAAGAGGGTCCCTAGGAAAGTGGTCACAGCACCAGCCTGACAGAGTTCAAGCAGTGTGTGGACAACACTCTCAGGCACATGATGTGACTCTTGGGAATGGTTCTGCACAGGACCAGGAGCTGGACTCAATGATCCTTGTGGGTCTCTTCCAACTCAGCATATTCTGTGATTCTGTGTTTATTTCTTCTGTGAGCATCAGATATTTCCTTAGTGAAGTATCATTTGACATCATTTCCCTTATTGGTCTTGTAAGCAGATCATGATTAATGTAGAAGGAAAATTCTATGGTTACAGACATAGGCAATGCACAGGTTTTATGGGGTTTAGTAGATTATTAAGATGTGACAGTTTTAAAGTCTGAGAAATGAATTAAGCAGATGGAAGTACAGCCTGAAAGCACAGCTATAGCCAGGGGCCTTCATAAGAGTAGCTATCACAAATATAGATGGCTGTGAAAAGCAGCTACCATTAATGGTCAGAAATAATGTTAAAGAATCAATCAGTATTTTTTATTTCAGTTATTGTAAGCATAATATTAGATTATTGAGGACAAATCTAATGAACAAGACAAAACACGTTCATCTGCTTTCCATAGAAATTAAACAAATTTGGGTAAAGAAATAATTGTAGTAGGAGCTGATGAACAAAATAACCTCACCATTTGAAGTGAGTGTTCCGAGCAGAAGCAGATATTCCTTCACAACAAATAAGCATTCCTGTGCATCTTGTTCCCAAACCTTCAGCTGTCACTCTCTTCAGCCTTCTCTAAGGCTGCCTCTGAGATGTTTTCCAGCTCTGTCCTCACATCAGTTCTTGTCAGGCAGCTCTCCTCGAACTGCCAGCTAAAACTCTGCCATTTCAGTAATTTGTCAGAAAATTCTTTGCTACCTTTTTGTATTAGTTCAGCTTTTCTAAAGAAACAACAAATGTGGGTGACATACCCCTGGGTGAAAAAGTACAGTCAGTCCCTGGACACGCCCTGTGTTTCTTTGCTTTTACAGGTGGCCTGCCCCGCCTCTTCCCAATCCCTGAGCACACCACAGTCTGCTATCAGCCTTGCTTTGACCAGGAAGGACTCACAGCTTTGGCCAGAGTATCAGTACCTGCAATGCGTTGAGGCAAAGGTTTAATTGCAGATGAGCAATACACTCCTTTAGTTGTCTCTACAGCCCCCTCTGATAGATTTGGCAATTAGAGCTGGGTGATAAAACTTTGATGACAACCAGAGGAAATGCTGACTTGTTCAACCTTCTGATGGGAACATATGGTTGCAATTAAATGTTTTCAGAAGGAATCCTCAGGGCAGAATGGACTTCTGGTAACTGTGACAAATGGTTAGGGCTCTTACTTGAGTTAAGGGAACTGGTGGGTGCAAGGAGCTGATGGTACCATATGTAGAGCAGCAGAATCGCTCTCTGGCCAAGATTGCCAGAACTTTTTAGGGTACAGTAATTTGTCAGTGATTTCTCTCAGTGCCTTTCTAATGCATGAACTGGTTTCTAGAGCTCTATTTTTCTGTGTCAGTTTGCCAAAGTTTTTTATACTATTAACAATTATTTTGTCTTTGATCTTTCCTAATTTCTCAGAAGAGACCATTTTAAGCATACCCCTTTAAACTTCCACCTCTCTAATACATTGTGCAGAGAAGCTTTTATTTCAGCAGCTCAGAAATGTCCTTGTCTGCATAATCACTCCTATGCTAAATAATCCTCACCAAAGCAAGAGGCAGAGAATTATGTGGAATAACTAGCTCCTAAGCAGCTTCTTCCCCACTGGAGTGCCAGCCACTGCATCCAAATTAAAACAAATGCTGCATACATTCACAGCAAAGGGAAAGGAGACAATAAGAGGCAGTGGGCAGAGAGGGGTAGGAAACAGTCTGTCATTAACCAGGCACAATATTCAACTCCAAAATCAGCATCTCTTTACCATCTCAGCATCAATGAACAGAAATTAATGAGCGACATATCCATGACCCCTTGCCCATTTTACTTGTGACTTTGATCCCTGATGCATGTGCAAACTTGATTGTGTTGACCTTAACCATCACCAAAGACAGGCTGAGCACAACAGGTAGCACAAAAATAGCCTCAAGAAATGTGCAGCTGCCTTTTTCTGCACTGTAATATCAGTATGCATGTTTGAAAGGTGGTGCCTTACTTCCAAGAGGTCCACCCCTAGCAGAGCCAGAACAGATGATTAATAAGAAACAGAAATGGGAGTTAATTCTGCAAATTCTAGAAAACATTTCAAGAGGTTATGAATGGATTAATGCTGCTGGGTGTCTGAGCCTTTTGTTTACAATCATCACTCCACCACATACTCTTTTTGTCTGTTGAACAAGGACTTTTGAGGACACAGAGTAACACAGTCTTACTTTATAACTGTATTTTACTTGTCCCAGTATCAGCGTTTTCATAGTCCTGCTCTGTCACAGTCCTTTGATGTGTAATGCCCCATTGAAGTATACATTCTATAGCTATGCCTTGAGCTATTGTATTTAATAGGCTTTCTGGTGGCTTTTCAGAAACATTAAACATATATAAGGTTTAAGAAGATTCAAAGGCCAGAAAGACTGTATGCACATCCATCCCCTACAAGGCTCAGCATGAGAGCATGAAACAACTTCAAAGCTTCCAAATAAAAAATTCAAAAGGCTCAAGAAGCTTTTGCCCGAAACCAAACTTGTGATCAAGCACTTTTCCTGAATTTTCCAATGTAGGGTGTCATCCACAAGTGAGGTTATTGTGACAGTTTTACTCTCACATATTTCTCTGGAATTTGTTTGGGGTTTTTTATCCCTGACTGCACGTACATTAGTGCTTCTTTGCACTTGAAAGCTAAATCACATTTAAACAAATTATGAATTCAAAGCACAGTTATTGTATCTGAATTATGCCATAGGTGGCTGCTGCTGTTCCAGAATGGCTGAGTTGCTCTTGCTCAGCTGGAAGCTGGACCAAGCCCAGACTGCCTAAGTCAGTCTGGAAGATATGAATACTTTCATGGGAGCCAAAATTCCCATTTTTTGCACAGAAATAAACTTGAATTTGTACTGTCAGGCAAAGAGAAGTTGTATTGTGTTCTATTAGAGAAACCAACAGAACAGTGACAGCTCTTATTTTCTCTTTAAGATGAACTATGAAAAATCAGTGAATGGGAGAGAATTCTGCCCCATTGTTTAGGTCCCTATCTGAGGTCCCTTATCAATCACAGTCACACAATAAATGAGGTGTGGAAGACACCTTTGCATTTTTCCAGAGACACCTCAGGTCTGTGTCATTTAGTGTTCCTCTACTGCATAGAGAACTCAGTCACCTCCAGAGGTTGTTCTGGTCTATTGGGCTTGAGTGAGGTCCCAAGAGAGTTTCTGAGAACCTGTAGAAAATATTGACTGCATCCCTATACCAGCATTTGTTCTGCCATGGTCTGAGACATAGGGGGAAAAGTAATGTGAAACAAGAATAAGAGTGAGAGTGGGTGTGTGTTGGTTTTTCTTGTTTCTTTTCTTCTTTGCTTGTGGAGATTTCATTGAAGAATCCGTGGGTGTCACAGCACATCTCCTGAGGTGATACTGAGCTGTACTGCTGTGACATAAGCATACTGGGTCCTCCGCTCCTTCTTCGGAGAGCTGCTAGTAGTCAATCCTTTATGGTCAAATATATGCACCTTCAAATGTGTTGGATCTGGAAGCACAGCCTGTGTCCAGCCTTAACCACTCAGCAAGGATCTCTAATTTATTTGTTTGTTTTTCCTCTGAGACTCCAAAAATACTTTGTGAAGGTAAAACTCCATGTTCATGGTGGATTGGCTTCTGCTGGTCTGAACAGTTCATAGCATAAAATGGGAAGTATTAATTGAATTTAGCTTTTCTAGCACTTGGCGATCCTGGAAAGATTGACTTTTTTAAAACTCACACAGGAACACAGATATGTAAGCTCTGCAAAGGCACCATGGAGCTTGACAGGATCCTACTGGAGTTACTGAAATGTACAATCAGAAATTAACTGTCAAAAACCAAGAAGTGCAAGGAAGATTAGATTTCATCTATTACATTTCTGCCAAAAATATAATTTCTTCATATTTTCCTAATTTCTTCTGTTATGACAGGTGATACTTGATCAAAAAAGATATTTTTGTGATTTTCAAGTTTTAGGTGTCATAACTACATCTTATAATAAATTGCAGATATCCCAACTGGGAATAACAAAAACACTGTATATAGTGGGGTATGGGAGTTTGGATGGAAATCAAACAAAAATTGGTTTTGAATTATTTCATCCTTTATGTATTTTTGTGCTAGTTGATTCCATGGTGATTTTCCATTTGGTTTGTTTCAGGGTTGTGTTCTTTGGTTGTTTGGTTGGTTTTTTGCCAATAAAGGCGAAAAATCTGGGAGACACAAAGTCCAGCTAAACAGTGTTTGCAAATTTATAGGTATGAAAATAATCTGCAATCAAGAGGAACACATTTGTAACTGGTGTCTGAGCATTTCAATTTACATTTCTGTGCTTTCCTCAAACTATTACCACTGAGTAATCAAAAACATCTCAGTGTTATTGATCTCTAACTTAAAAAAAACCCCAACAACAAAACACAAACCCTGACAGACCCTTATGTCACTCTTCTGTTTTCTTTTTTTGTCTCGTCCCATCCAATTTCTCATCTACCATTCTGCATTCTTCTTATGCTGCTGAGTTTAAACACTCAAGTACCTGAGCCTCTTGACAAGACATTTTCTCACAGAAACTCAAGTGTTTATAAAATGGGATGATGTGTCAAAACAAATGTACTTGTAGAAGCGTGTTTGTTGTGATGTGTTTTGAGTAGAGCAGAGGTACAAGTTGGATGGGCAGGCCTTCTTTCTCAAAATGCAGAGCACTGGAGAGGCCAAGATTTTGCTGTGATACTGGGGAAGCCTTGCCTACGGGTCACAGCCAGCTGGCAGCAGCTGGAGCTTGCAAGCTTTCCAAAGCTTCCATCTGCTGAAGGCCATGAATTTTTTTTTCCCTTTCTAAAGTAGGAAAGGTTTTTTTGGGATTGTTTTTTTCCGAAGGAAGAGTCCAACACTTAAATCATCTCCATTTCAAATACTGCAATCTCCTTTTCCTCCTCTTCTTCCTCTTCCATTCATATATATATGTTCCCATGCTAAAACTGATACCCATTTTACTGATTAAGCTGGGGGAAAAAAAAAAAGTTGAGGAAATGCTGATTGCTACCACGATTTTCCATGTGTAGAAATCATACTTGTACATGAAGACAATACATCTTAGATGCTTGTATAAAGAAGCATAAGGACAAAAGAAAAAACACAACTTTATTCTAATGTTCCCTAAAACTATCAAACTAAATTGCAACAGTTATTACTAAGATTTTTAAAAGCCTGTTGGGCATTTAATTTAGAATTAAAAGGAGATTCAGTTATTTTGAATAGAAAGTCTATTCCTCTCCTACCATGCACTGGAGCAAGATTACACAAAAAAACAAAACAGTGAGAAAATTTCAGACCATCTCTTTTGGGTTTTTTTCTTTCCTCTTTCTGATAATATAATGTTAAGTCACTTTTTTTTTAATCTTTTTTCCAAGGCACCACTTAGGTGGTGCCACTAGGAAATATTTGTTCATGACATTTGTCTTAATATGTTGAACCTGTTTTGTTCCCATCTCTTTCTTGAATGAATTGTGACTGACAGAGTAATGAAATAAATGGGTAAGTAATATCCAAAATAAGGGATTTTTATCAAATTATGACTTTATTAGTTGACTGGATATTTTATGTATTAATAAATAATGCATTGCTCCTGATTCTAGTCCCAGAATTTGTGCTGCTATGCCTTGAAAAGTAATAAAATACATTTTTTTTCCAAACTGATTTAGAAAAATAACCCAAAATAATGTTCAGCCTCCAGAACCCTAAGAAATATTGCTGCAGTTAGGAAGAAAATACTGGCAATATACAGTTTTGGGTTTTTTTCATAATTCTCTGCTCTGAAAAACAAAACAACCTCTGATTTCAAATGTCCACAGGAATCTGGGTTGCACACTGCTCTCCTATTGGGTAGGCCTTCCACGTCTTTTAGAGTCATAGAATAACCTGAATTGGAAGGGACCCATAAAGATCATTGAATCCAGCTCCTGCCCCTGCACAGGACAGCCCCATGAGTCATACCGTGTGCCCAAGAGCGTTGTTCAAACACTTCTTGAACTCTGTCAGGCTGGTGCTGTGACAACTTCCCTGGGGAGCCTGTTCCAGTGCCCAGCCACCCTTTGGATGAAGAACCTTTTTCTAATATCAAACCTAAACCTCCCCTGACGCAGCTTCTGTAGAAATGCACCTACCCACCCTAAACACAGCTAAGTCACCCCAGGGCTGGAAACCATCCTCAGTTCAGAGAGCACCACACAGATCCCTCCAGTGCTTGCAAGCTCATTCAGAATCCTTTCCAGCCACCTGGGGCTTTCCCTGCTTCACTGATAAAAACGTTTTGCAAATCTCTGTGATAAGGGAGACAGAGAGGGATTGGAGTGAACTCCAATCCCTTCCTGCAGTCAAACATAACCTGTTGATGGCAAAAGCAGAGATGCCCTGCTGTGCTGCTCTCTCCTCCATGAGCAGAACCAGGGAGAGAAGTGCCATCAGCCAGTAAAAAATAAAAGCTGCCCACAGAAACAACCAAGCATCAGGTTCACTCAGCATCATCTGATAACCCCGTGGAACAGGTGATCAATATTCATCAGCATCACAGTTCTCCTGCTAGTGATAGTTAATGGGCTGATAATGCCATCCCCCTTGTAGCCAAATCCCATCAGGGACCAGACAGTTGGAGCTAAAACAGAAAACTTATCAGATCTGGCAGGAGACAGTTTAGGAGGCTAAAATTAACCTTGTAACATTCACAGTAAGAACTAATTGTTTGTGACTGCTAGATTCCTGCCAGTGGCGAAGGTTTATTGCTGCACAGATCTTAACCTGATACTGGTTTTTCTGCAGCATAAAAAAAAAAGGAAGAAAATTAAGCAGGGGAAAAAAATTATATATACCAGGGTTCTTTTTAACCCCTCTCCTATAAAGAAATATAAATTATCCTACATATACTAGAAATTAAAGCTAAAGACTTAGGCATTTGTGCTATAATGATTCAAGCTGTGTTAAGACTCCAGAATATAATGTGAATTCACGAGCTCAACAGAGCCTTTGTCATGAAAAAAAAAGCCTCTCAGTAAAGACCAAGTCTGCTGAATTCCTTTTACTTTATTAAAACCTTTAGTGATATAATTTCCTCCCCTTTTCCTGCCAGCAGTATATAAGTACACATATTGGTTTTGGCTGTATAGTTACCAGCCGGGACTCAGTAGAAAGAAGAGAAATAACTGGCATAACCAAAGGTGGTGACAGACTTCAGGACTCCGAAGATGCCCAAGAGAGGGAAGATGTAATATTTGACAATATGCTTGAGTTGTAGAACTCTTGAATTTTGAGCATATTTCTGTTCAGCAAATGTGCTGCATAGTAGTACTACAGGGCAAACTCCAGAACAAGAAAGAGAATCTGAAAACAGGGAAAAAGAGAGAACTCAGAGCTGGAGAAGAGATTTGCTTCACAGAAGAAGAGAAAGAAGTGCTGGGAGCAAAAGATAAGTTGGAAAATGAGAAGACAGCACATTTAGTGCACAAAAGAAAGAGGAATGGAGAGCTGAGGAGTCCTTGGTAGCCGGTGTAGAGAAAACCAGAACTTGTACCAGGAAAATGCCCTAATTATGAAAAGTAAAATTAAAATCCTATCACAGGAGCTGATGTAAAGAAACAAGAACTGAAAAGCAGGTTTGGGTTAGGGTTCTTGAAAATATCAGGGAGGACCCTACTGAGTGTTCTTGGCATCAGGACAAGAACTTACACCGCAGTGGGTCAAGGCTTTCTACACTAGGCTAGAATGTGCAAAGATGAGAAGGTTTAAGTTATATCTCTGGAATTCATCCATTCCCAAGAGAGGAATCTAAGCGTGTGGTAAAAAGAATTAAAAACAAACAAAAAGGGTTGCTTATGATGAAAAAGATCTGACTCCCAGTAACGGGTATGCAATCAGGTAAAAAGAGTTTATCTTGAGGGATTGACACCATGCAGGTGTCTGAGATACTGGGCTGTGATGTGGGTGACTTAAAAATGAGAAATGGAAGAGACAACAAGTGAAGTGACACTTCTGAATCACTGTAGAATTAAAACGTGGCTGAAGAGGGCTCAGATGACTCAGTAGCAGTTTGGAAGTTGGAAGGTATATAGGAAAGGATGTTAAAAAATTTCTTCTGAGACAATTTGATGAATCACTGAAAAACCCTGAGGGTTAAATATACATATGTATCAAGGATCTCTATAATATGACTGTAGATATGTCTAAATGCTGGAAGTTATGCCCTCAATGACAGATTTTAATTACTAGATGATTATCATCTGAGATTGAGAAAGGTGAGAACTGCCAGAAGTCAGCTGAAGTACACATCTGAAAGATATTCACAAAAGTGAGTAAGTTCTTCACCCATAAGAAGCAAGGAAAATGAAGCAAATCAGTGTCATTTGTTTCAACCTACCAGAGTGGTTTAAGAGGAAACTGTTAAGTTTCTTTCCTGGCCTTGTCCAGAGAGGCATGTATGATACCTGATTTCTTTGATGTTTTTACTCAGAAATATCAGTTAGCTGTAAAAAGAATAAATTTATGACAAAGTCAGTTAGCAGTATAACTTTCAGTGTTAAGCTAAACCACTTGTAAAACTGTGTTATCTCCCCATCAGAAGCAGCTTGGGCAGACGTACAACAAGTGTCTAAATGTGCGTTTGAATGGCAGAGGCTGTGTAAGGCAGGTGGACATCTATTTCATCTGTATCTCTCACATGGAAAGCACACTATAAGTAAGAAGAAGACCTAAATATCTGGATTCTAGTTCTTGGGAAAAGTATGTATTTGAGATTACTCCATTTAAGTTTCTTTCAGTTGAGATGTTTATGCATGGCAGAGGAACAATTTTTTCTATTTCCCACTCTGCACCAGAAATATTACCTGATAAAGAAAGGTAGCCCTGGATTTATTTTCCTTGGCATACATCCAAGAACCAAGCATTTTGGCCCTTTGCTGCACTGTTATTAGTTCTTTCCAGTACAAGCCAAGATAATACCAGAAAATGTTGCAGTAATAACAACAATTCTCTGTCCAGAAAGAAATATTGCTGTCATTAATATTTGTAGTATTTTATATAGTGATGGTAGTAGATGTATTAGATAATAGTTAGGGAAACTTAAATAGCTGTGTTATGGAAACACTTTGAGCTAACTCTTTAGTGTGCAAAACAAAGAGACAACAAAAGTAAGATGTGTAGCTAATTAATGTATTGATAACTCAGAAGTGGAGATAGTATAAATACCACCTTATATTCAGGCTATGGTATGAAATATTTCATTTATGGATAGTAAGAAATGGTGCTTTTTTTAGTAAAACAGAAGAGAGAGATCAAGCCATACAGAAACACTTTCTTCAGTATTTGCATGTAAATGAGATGCAGAGAACTAAAAAGGTCCAAAATACCACAGACAAACATTGAGAAGGCAGACAGAAAACACAGCACAAAGGCATGGACATCAGTAAGACTTTGATGACAAACATAGACACAAAAGTAAATTGAAGGTCCCCTACTAATCCTGTAAGCAAATAGAACCTATATTTTCACCTGAAGAAATGACAATTAACTACTCCTCCCCAAAAACACATCATGCTATTAAAGCAAAGTTCATTGAAAATACTTTTTGTCTAAAATTGTTTAAATAAAATTATTTCAAATTCATATGATTCTGATCATAAGCATTACTTCTGATGAGTTTTGAATTGTTATGAGGAAAAAAACCCAAGACAATATGACAAAGTACAGTGTTAATAAAACCAACCAAACACATCCACACCCGTACCTAAGCCTACACTTAAAAGCAGTGTAATAAAGGAGTGAATCCATTCTAGTGCTGTGCATGCAAGCATGAAACGTTTCATTTATGTATAATAATGTATAATATATCCCTGGGTTTTGTTTCCATGCTCAAGAACCTGCAGAAAACCAAAGAAATCAACTTTTCATTGATTCTGGTAAACAGCAATATATTAAGATGGCAGGCACTTGGATTTTAAAAAAAACAAACCTATTTCTTCTAACAGTTAGCTCTGCTTCTTTCTTGGTGGGAGTAAAAAGAATTCCTTCCATGTTAAGAAGCTATGGCTATGATCATGATTGCCTTTTGGTTGGTACTCAAAAAGAATTTTTAAATATTTTTTCCCAAATTGTCTTCAAACAATTTTTTCAATAGTGTTATCAAATCAAAACAGTGTGGATAGGCAAAGTATGTAACTAAGAACAGTTTTAAAAACCAAAAAACTAGTTTTATAATGCATCCATCATTGAACACCCTCATTGCTGGACTATATGAGATTTTGTGTTAAAGCTTTTGCATTCTCTTCTGCTGCAGCTTTAAAATTCCTCATTAAACATTTAATAGCAAAGGAAGCATGAACTGAAATGCAAACCTCTCACTTCTCATGCAAGAATTCTAACATTTTAGATTACTTTTCAGTTCCTTCTTTGATCAATAAGTATTTATTATTTCTTCTTTCATTTTGCCTCCAGGTTTATTGAAATAGCATTGAAATTTTTTTTGAGATACTTTTTTCAAAACATATCAGGGTGGTTTCTTTCTAAGTTTCTGATATATCATTTTATTTGTTCAAAACTATTTTGAGACTCTGTCTAAAATTTTAAAATAACTTGGAATCAACCGAAACAGTATTTTTGTATCAAACTTTAAAATCACTAGGTTCTGCTCACGACAACTCACTTTTCTTAGTTATGTTATTTTCCATACTGCATCCAAAAATATAACAGCTGTTCCTCAAGGGGAACAGAACAAAAATAACCCTGACAAGTTCATTTTGAAGTGCTCCTCCCACAAGTCTATATGCTTAAATTGTCAAAACAGACAGTTTAGCTAAATAACATTATCAGGAGAAAAATTCTGCAAAACCAGTGTAGAACAGACGGTTTTCAATGTAATGCCTTGCATATTGGAACAACTTTCTTCGCTTTTACTGCTGATTTCTGCTGGCTGCGCTATACCTGTGCTAAATGTCAGAACTAATAACAAGCAACTTCAGATGTTCAAAGGCCAAAGTGCTAAGAACAGGTTGCCTTCATGTTCGTTATCATTCATTATTCAAGTGGCTGCTTGTAATATTTAACCTCAGCCAAGTCATAACATTCACTGCAGAAACTCATTAGTGCTCATTATCTAACCTGCCAGGCAGGGCAAGTGGCAGGGGCAGTGTACCAAGGAGAATGGGTTAAGTGACAGAGACAGCTAAAAAGAGGAAGAAGCTTTTTACCACTCACAGAAAATTACTCCTTTCGTACAAGCCAACAGCTTCACAGTTGCCTGTAGGTCTTTTGCTACTAGAATCATCTAGGGGTCCTCATAGGAAATAAATACTTACATAATTTTGGCATTTCCCCTGTTTTGAGAATCCTGAGCTGAAAAAAATAGGTTTTGGCCAGCAGTATCAGTGTCTAGATATGCGTTCATATTGATACTGCAGATCTCAGGGATGTTCATTTTGTGATATCAGTTCACATTTCCACTCCAGTTCTTCTTAAATTGTAGAATACAAATAGATAGCATTCCAGAAATACCTAAACAGAATACCCCAGTGGCATTTGTTTTTCTTTTACAGTGCATTCACTCACATTTCTCCCGTGAGTGACCATAAAGCTGCTGAGCATTATTGGCAATTCAGACCTACACTACACCAGCCAAACACCTTGTGAGATTTTGGTCACTCAGCCTTTTCCTTTTCTTGCCCCAGGTCCCCCAGCTTTTTGAGAAAGCACAGACTGGCAGCTGATAGCCATGGCTGGGCACAGGGCTCATCACTACCACCATGTGCCACCTGACTCCTGGCCTTTAGCCTCTGATTACAGTTTGGCACCTGAACTTGCAAATTGTTTGGTGAAATATCTTATGTTAATCGTGTTCAAACATTTAGCTGATCACTCCTTAATGATATCACTGGAAACATCCTGTAACTCATTTGCCCCCCCCCCTTTATCTTGGCACTTCAGAGGCTTCACCTTCATGTGAAGAAGGCCACACTCCACAGAGGATTTCACACCTGGGCTGACAGATATAGCCATTTACACAAATGTCTGCTGTTCCGCATACAGCTCATTTTGTTCCAGCAAACAGAATGATTTAAGAATGTAGAAAGATAACTATATGCTTAAACACATATACACATATAACTAGGTTCATAACTGGGCATAAACAATGGAACAAGGATTATGAATACAAAGAACAGGGAATGACAGCAAAATCTAAAACTGAAAAATAAGGACATTACAATTTTATTATACTGTCACTTAAAATCACACATGCTTTTCTATTTTTTTTTTTAATCACTAAAGATAACTATTCAAAAGTGTTCATCACACTGAAAACATTAACATTCTTCAGTACAATTACTACTGTTACCTCTACAGTAGTCTCATGGATGCTGGTTTGAAATCCTTTTGGGATTTTTGGAATCCCACAACAACATACTGCAGAATTAACAGTACTTCTTTGAGATTTATACTCTGATAACAGCAAGGGAACACAAGAAAGGTTCTATTGTGCTGGGAGCCCTAGCAACAGCATCCCATTCTCAAAAAGGTTAATCCCCTGTTTCATCACATCCTGATGCTTTGTTGGTAGTCCCCACTGAAACTGTTCACGTATAGCCTTCTGCAAATTCCTAGACAGAATGTGTCTGGTTTCACAGACAGGAAATGCTTCCTTATTTCGAATGATAAAAAATGAAATTAAAATTGTTTCAGTAAAAAGTCAAAGGAATTCTGCAGGAGAAATCCCCTTTTCTTGTATGTTTGAAATGGATTTCACTAAAACAATGCACAGAGCCATACAACAAGCTGCTGAAGACAACTGGAATTAAAGAAAGGTTTGAAGCTGTTCACATGAAATGACCTAAGCAAAGACTATTGAATAGTGTATTTGAATTATATAGTAAAGAAGTAGGTAAGCTCTGAGACAGATGCCTTATTTCTGAACTTTTATAACATGTCTTCATTTTCTCTGCCCTATATCACATTACCAATAAAAATGAGTGGGTTGGTTTTTAATTGCACATAAACTGCAGAGCATCAGGAAAATATGCCTTGTGTTCCATGTGACTCAAACATGATATATGAGTTCTCTTTCCAGTTTTGCTTTAGTGTTAAGCACTTAGAGAAAATTTCTTGAATGTTAAGAGCCAGGGTCACAGATGGAAAATGGCTGTGAAGAACAGAATGGATCTTCACTTAACAGGGATGGAAGCCATGTAGATCTTTGTGTTTGATATTTTTATAGCTAGAAAGCATACTTAGTTCCTTATTGTAGGCATCTAAACCACCCTCCCTTCTTAGCTACAGAGACCAGTTGTATGGAGATTCAGGCCATCCAACTATAATGGCTGAAAGAAGGTTTTGAAGAAGTCTCTTTTTCTCACTGTCTAGAGAGGGAAACATATCCTAACACTAGATGTTTGCAGTATGATGTGTAAGCTGTTGACATTGTATACTTCATCAAATCAGTCCCAATTCTAGTGATTCTGCATGCAAAGTCTCAAGGACTGTATCCAAGGGGTACATTTTCATATAGTTGATGTTGCATACTACCAAGACTACAGAGAAATTCAGGAGAGGACTCAGTGACCCATATCCTCTTTCCTAGGTGGTGAGCTTCAAAACCTTGTGCTGAGAGTCCTTCTCTGCTGCTGGGAGTTTTGCCAATGAAGCCTGGCAACCTGTGTTTTTTGTGTCCTCACACTTAGTTCACTGCTGAATGACAAAACAGGCAGCTCAGAGAAGTCACCAGCCACAGGCACCATACACATTTGCTTGATGCAGTGGAAAGCAGAGGATTTTTTCTGTGGGCTCTGCCTGCACAAACAGCAAACAACAGGCTCTGGCAGCTACTGTTCTCCCTGTGCTGTCTTGGATGGCCTTGGAGGAGAAGAAAGGCAAAGAGTGCCAGGGTAGGCTGCAGGTTCTTACCTGCGCTAATTTACTCCCTTGAGTTTCACAACAATTTCAGCATCACTGACACAGAAAGCTGTACAAACTTCTCACTAAGGTATGCTTTGATTGGCCTTTCAGCTTTACAAATTCTAAACAGCCTTCATAAAGTTACCTATGGACAGCAAACATTTAGCATAGCATATATAGAAATTGCTACTTGCATGTCTGAAGAAGCTGTATGTCAACATTTAGATGACTGTTCAGATTCTTTTCTGTATAGCATGGAGAAAAGCAGCCTGATTTGTAGAGCACGACCGTAACGGAGTTGTTTTGTCATAGTTTGTTCCAACAGTATCCTTTGAATTCTCAGTGAATTACAGCTGTTTGTTTTTTTCAAGCAAATCTGCTGTAGTAAGAAAAACAAAGTTATGTGAAACTTGCAGTATATAGAACTATTTACTTCATTGTCTATAAATCAAAATATGTTTTAAAATTTAGATGTGAAGCATGCCAGAATTGAAGAATGCCAGAATTGAAGACATTGCTGTTAGTTCCAAAAGGAGCTGTCAAGAAACAAAACAGATCTGAAAGACACCTTCATTAGAACATCTCTTGTAACAAGAAATGCAAAAAAAGTCTCTATAAGCTTCAGAAGAAAAAAAAAACATAAGAGAACAAGAGGTTCTTTATTTATTATGATTATATTTTCCATTTAATGGTGAAATTTCCATGGTTTTCTTTCAGGTATCCGAAGCCCAGTTCTCTCTCAGAAACATCTAAGATCCTGTGTACTGCCTGGCCTGAGATCCCTGCTAGCCAAGACTCAGGTCAGCAAAGCAAATTTTTTTTTTTTTATGTCACTGATGTACTGTGGTGGGCCTGGGAAAAGCAGTGTCTTTGATGTGATTTGTTATGTTGCAAACTAATGTTAATGTGAATGTGGCACACAGTGAAGACATCTAGCCTATTTCATGTAGTCCAAATTGACATGTGGACTCCCTGATAATTCTACTGGAGGTATCTAGAGGTATGTACCAGCTCTGGGGATGCCTGCCATGTCCACTGATAACAGAAGGAGCCTGATCAACTCTTCTGGAGCAGATGTCCAACAGTTCCAGCAACATAGGGTAGTGGAAATTAAAATGGCCCTAGGACAGCTGGCATGGAAGCACAAAGTGAGTGAACTGAGATGTGAAAAGCAAGAGAGAAGCTCAAAAGTTTCAGTGTGTTGGTCATGTCCAATCAATAAGATACCATTCAATTTCTTTTTGCAAGACATGGCTCTTTTTTGCATAGGAGAAGAAAATAGGCACTCATTTGCATGAATAACTTTTCTTCAGCTGTAGAATGGTACATCTACATGATACAACAAGTAGAATGATACATCTGGATGTGGATCTGTGCAGGTCTTATGGCAGTCACTCCCTGGTGGTTTGGAAGGCAGGAAAATCCACACATCAGTATGAAGTAAGCGACTCCAGACACTGTACACTCAAGATAGCAGAAGCTTCTGGCAACTGTTTCTACCACTAAACCAAGGAGAGTTGTATTTCCTTCTTCTATCTCCTGAAAGAAACTTCAAGATGATGAGCGGAAGTATCAACAAGAGGATCTGATCATAGTTGTTTAGCTTTGGTGTTAGCCCATTTTTGAAGGCAGGAGCCAAATCCTAGTTCTGGTCTCCTGTCTCAGCATCTGCCTAGTGCCTATCAGCTGTATTTCTCCATCAGGTACAACAGGTTCCAATATTTACTGGAGGCCTGAATGTCCAGTTTGACATTTCAGTGCCTGTGAAGCCTGAGATACCCTTCCTCTAAAGCTCAGCTGTTCTATTTCGAACTGTGAGAAATATAACCAAGTGAAATATAGCACACTTTACATTAATAGCACACCTTGCCCCAAAACAAGCTTTACCAGAAAAGGTGTCCTTAGCAGCCGAATTTGTATTAGCAGTGGAATTTAATGGGTACCCCTTAGAATAAAACATGCAATGAGCATGTTTTCCTGTGCCACTAATGGCTGTTCTAGCACATATGCTCTAGATTAAAAGTCTTTTAGTGAACTCCATAAAATGAAATTATTCTCATTGTAACAAGCTAATGCAGTGCCTGTTCTGTTTGGGAATATTCTGAGAAATAATTACTGAAAAAACTGGAAAGTTAATTAGGTTCTCTGGACATTTGATATTGGATTTCACAACTGGCTCTATTGTAAGCACATTCTTTTATATGTAAAACCACACCTTTATATATCCTACCATTCCTGTTCTGCTTGGTTTCAAGATTTTGGAGACACCTATTTAGTACAAGATCTTGAAAGTGTCTTCTTAGATCCTCTATGCTACTGGATTTTTCCCAGATAAAACTCCAAACACCTTGATTATCTATATACCTCAGATAAGATTTTTTCCAGTCATATAGAATTTATTTCTGTTATATCTGCCCACCATTCCAGACTCCCACACAGAAGAGCTATGACAAGGCATCAACTAGAATGGTTTTTTTATTCTCTACTGTGCAAAAAACCTACTACATTTAAATATTTTCATTTGTAAAGATGCCTGAGTTTGTTTGATACAGACTGCATAAATATTTATTTTGGGATCTTGATACGTCCTGTAGTCTGTCCTTAGCCTCTTGGTATCTTGGCTTCACTGCTGTCAAGACCCAAGCTGGCAAGTTTAAGAGTCTCTGTGAGGTGCAATTTATCATCTAAGTTCTGTCATAGACATAACCTTAAAAATAAGAGGGCTGTCTGTGCCTCTTTACAGAGGAGGCTCAGTTTCTAGCTGCTGCAGCTGTGACCTATGTGATGTGCCTGACAACTGGAATGAAAGGGACAACATGAAAAGTAATCTTCTGTTATTAGAAAAACACATATAACACCATGTGGTGAAAAAGAAAGTCAAGTCTAGGTAAATAACAAGTAGCATAGGAGCTTAACTGGTCAGTACTAGTGGAAGCAATCAAACACACTAAACCCTTTTTCACTCTTCACTGCAATCTGACTTTATACTTGTTTTGAATGCTTTAACATGTGAAAGGGAAACAGTGGCTGAAAACCTAAGGAAATATGGGTTTGACTCAGGTATTAATTTAGATAAGTTGCTGGGATGGAGCTAACTTTTTTCTTGGTAGCTCATATAGTGCTCTTCTGAATTTGGGACCAATACAGTGTTGATAACACAGGGATGTTTTAGCTGTTTCTGATCAATGCTCGCTCACTGTCAAGGCTTTCTCTGTTTCTCACTCTGTCCTGCCAGCAGGCTGGTCTTTGTCGAGAATCTGGAGTGGGGCACAGCCAGGACACATGACCCAAACTGACCAAAGGGGCATTCCATACCATGTGGGATGTGTAAAAGCTGGGTTAAACTCAGTAAAAACTGGGGAGGGAGACTAGATTTTCCAAGGTAGCTGCTGCTCAGAGACTGACTGAGCATTGGTCTGGTATTGGGAGGCAGTGAGTGATGGTCTTTGCATCACCTGGGATTTTTTTCCCCTGTTTGCATCACTTCAACTGTCTTTATCTCAGGCTTCAAGGGTTTCTTGCTCTTGCTTTTCTAATTGTGTCCCCAGTCCCTCTAGGGGAGAGTTGAGTGAATTGTTGGTCGGTGCTTAGTTGTTGGCCAGGGTTAACATCAACCCTCTACAGCCTGTCAGACCCTTTTTTTAGAGAAGTATAAAATGGGAGACAACAGCCTAATTATAAATCCAATCTCTTCTCGTGGTTGTTGTGGAATCATGTCACCTTAATTGCTGAGTGTAAATGTCAAATATATTTAAAAATAAAGGGTTTTCAGCTTTCTCCCAAACCCTGTGGTAGAACTGTATAACTGTAGTAGCAACCAGTACTATCTTATATAAAAAAGGTCTTTTTATGAGAGGAAAAGGTATGTGAAGACCATGTGTGTGCATAAAATTTATTCACAGTTTCAGTTTATATCCCATATATTATACTACTGAAATAATGAACCCTGTGCACTCAATTTAACACCTTTGACACCTTCTACTTCCTTGGCATTTTTCAAATTGGAAATCTTTTTATAGAGAGCCCTTCCCTTAAATTGCAGAAAGTTGACAATCCCATGTCAATGAAACCAAGACTTTCTGCCAAAGGCAGAGACCAAGGGCAGCAGCAAACCCTATTTCAGAGTACATCTTTTCCCATTATTTCAGGGATGGGCAAAATTATCAAGGGACTGAAAAAAACCCATCAAATACATGAATGTGTCTTCAAAATTCTTTCTGTTTTCAGATTTCCCTCTCTTCAGCTTCTTGTCTTCCCACAGCTTTCACAATACAATGGGCAACCTGCAGAATAATCTGATAAGTACTTACGTATTTTTAGATGCATTCTTACCGAGGTGAGGACTCCTAAAAATACACTTCCCACAGAGCTATACAGCCTGAAGAAAATTCACAGAACGAAAAAAAATTATCTAAATCAAAGACTCTTTATCCTTAAATTTCTGAATTAGGCCATCTGAAATATATTTTTTGGCATATTTTTATTTTATCCAAACAGTTGAGCATCCCTAATTTATATGACAGAGGCTGAAGCTGATGGGCAAAGGACAGCTGGGTTGATTACTTTGCTTCATTCATAATGCAGTTCTCTTCTCCTCCCAACATGTGAAACATCTCAGTGATTTTATGTTCTCCCTCCCTTTTTCAAAAAGTACCAATGAAAATATCTTCCCCATGACTGAGCAGATAGTTAATTTTAAATTAAACACCTGTGTCCAGGCACAATGAGCATATATCTCTGCTGCATAGAAAATGACTTGTAACTGGAATTAGCAACGTTTTGGGGTTTGACCTCCAAACAGTTAATTAACATTAACTGTCTTAGGTGAGTAGTATGAGACTGATCCTATTGATGGCAATGCAGAAAGGCTTTGCAGTTTGAATCCAGTTCTGAGTGTGAAATGATGGCAATACTGGCGGCTGTGTAAATGAGAGGAGAACCTACTGGAGGTTACAGCAGAGACATCTTGGGAAGTAAGGAGTAGTTTAGTACTTTGACACTGGATAAAAGAGTTGTGGGAGGCAAGGGTCATTGCTTTCCTGGATGAGTAATTGCAGACAAACTTTCAAAAAATGAAAGTTAAAAAGCTATTTCATAAGACAGAACAGGACTCTGAATATGGGATCCATATTTCTACTTCATGGTGAAAAAAGGTCAATAAAACATTATGTCACTTAGGCACATAACAGGGACAGAAATTTTGAGCTCACATGGAAGGAACCCCCTGAAATGCTTCAGTTCCTTTGGCACAAGGGAGAAATAAGCAACTCTGAAGATCTCACCTCCTCAGTAGAGGCACCTAAGTAAGCCCAGTGATCCCTCTGGAAGCCTCCAGTCACCTCTTCACATGCAGATAAGAAAGAACTAGAAGAGACTGCAATACCAGATAGGAAAATGCTAGGTGCAAGTTAGATACCTGAGGTAGGCAGGCTGGTTCCTTGCCTATTTTTCTTCCTACTAGCCTGTTGTATTTATTCATGCAATTATTTTCTGTAAATTGCTCAAGAAGTCAGTTAATCAAGTACGTAATCAACATTTCTTCTTCACTCATATGTGAGTTAAGTTTATCTCTAATTCACCTGTGTAGTATAAAATAGTTTCATAATGACTGGCCACTAAACAGTATTTAATTCAGCCATGCAGAACTGCAAATCACAAAACAGTGAATCATTGTTTATGTAAACCAGAAAATCTAGCTCTGTGCTAAGAATAATTCCATCAATCTATAAAAAGGACTGTCCACAAATAGCTTCTACCCTCTAAAATGCTTCACATTTGTTGGAGTTTTCCAAGGACTGGTTCTTTCTTTTCATCTTCTGAAAGTTCAATTATGAGAGGAAGGTCAAAATTGCTAATAGCAGACAAACTGAGAAAGTTTGTGACTCCCCTCACCCCTCCATTTGTATATGTTCTCTTTTTCAAACAATTCTCAAAAAAAAAGTATTTCTCTGAAAGGAATCATAGGAACCTGCTTAAGCATTTAGTTAGTCTCTGATCTCATACCTGTGTTTTCAAAGTCTAACTTTAGGGTTAATTTAAATCAACATTAAGTGCAGTCAAGCGCTTAAAACCAAGCAGTGCATTCTTCTGTGTGTGGCATGTCTCTGGGTCTCTACACATGTGCTAATTCCTTTAATACCTTTGTGGCTCTTCATTTTCCTCACTCCAGTATGTCCATATCTCCCCTCTACAGCTGCACTGGGCAGCCCAGAACTGGACCTTCCAGGTGTGTCTCTCCAGTGATGAGACCTGTTGGCAACACTCCTCCTAATGCAGACCAGAAAGCTGTTGGCCTTTTTTGCCCTGAGGGGACATTACTGGCACAGGTTGACTTGCTGTCCACCAGAACCCTCAGGGTCTTTCCTGCAAAGCTTCTTTCCAGCTGCTGGGTCCCCCACCTGTTCTGGTACATGAGGTTATTCCTCTCTATTTGAAGGGCTTTGCTTTTCCCTTTGTTGAACATCATGAGATCCTGGTTGATGCATTTCTCTGCCTCCTCAAGGTCACTATCAACTTGAAACCAGGTTTATAATTTGCTTTTCTTGTAATGTACAGTGAAGCCAGCTTATGAACTCAAATTAAAAACCCAATCCACATCCATTATGAGAACTAAAACTTAATTTTTGTTTGAACTAGGGCTGATCTTTTAGGGAAGTCTTCTAATGTAATTGCCATTTTCCAGTAATAAATGAAAACTGACGAAATTCTTTTTCTCCCCCCAGGCTATAACCCTTGACCACCTGTGTGAAAAGTCCCATTTCTTTTTTTACTATGAATGCATCTATCTTTGAGTTGCAGTTAGCAGAATTTAATCTTTTAGATTGGAAACCTATGTATTCCCAGGCTTAATTTTCCCATATGGAAACTCCAGTCTATGGTCAACTGTATTTTTCTTTAAGTCTCAAAATATTTGCTGAGTTTCCTGTAGCCATCATGATAAGATGCTGAAAGTAGAGCACAATACCATGTCCTGGTAGTAGTTACAATGATACTAAAATTTAGTAGTAACAGAGGCAGGGTTTGTTTGCCTAATTGTATGTGTCTAGTGAAAATTTAGATGGTCTCTTGCTTAACTTCTATTTGCCAGCCCAGGTGGATATTCATCTCTGGTAGGTCCTCTGCCATATCTTTGCACCCTGGCCTTGTGTTTTGGGTACTGAACAGCTCTTCATACAGAACCAGAGACCTGTTCAGGCAGATGAGCTCTACTCACAGTGCCCCTACACAGTTCATCAGTTCATGCATACATTCACTTTATCATGTTAATCTCCCGATCATAAAATTCCATGAGAAATTATGTTCATCTAAATATTTACCTCTGGGTTTTTTTCAGAGCAATTTTTTTTCCCAGGCTATCAGCTGTTATTCTGCTTGTCCTACAGTCTTATTCATTTTCTTGGCTTTGGCAGTACACTTCAGTTGGTGCTGAAATTTCCACTTTGCTGAGCAAATTAGAGTACCCCCTAACCATGTTCCCTTTATGGTTCAAATTTTCTCAGTCTTTTGAATATCAGAAAGTTGTATAATAATATAAGAAAATTATTTTAAAGTTGTATTCCAAAGGCTAGAAGGATCTAGTTTTCTAAAATGTCCCTTTAAAGTGATTTACTCCTTATGATTACAGGTAGAGACATACCAATCATCCTTTGAATGAAAGGCATACTTCTTTTATATCATTCATTCTCCTAAATGATTTAGTGTAGTCTAACATTTTAGGTGCCTTACAGAAATCTAAATATGTCAACACCTTGTGCAATTTCAGTCTGTTTCATTTTCTTTTCTGCATTATAGAGTTCTCTGTTTACTGGACATTTTGTCCTTTGGCTTTGATTTGGTACGTACTTAAAGAAAGGTACATCAGCGTTAAGACTGTCAGACTGATGCAGTCACACAGATGCAAGGGATTTATTTAAATGAAAGGAAAAGTGTATTTTATTCTTGCTGATGCTAATGGGCCAGTACACCTTCATGAATCATAAAAGAACAAAGTGCCTTCGTCTATACAAATATTTAGCTAAAGTCTCAAAGGATGGCACCCCGAGGGTACCTTGAGGACAAGGAGAAAATAGAAGCTGAAGCAGAAAGACCAGCAAAATGCAATTTGAGCTGCACCATTCCACTGCTTATTGGTAGGAACCTGAAGAGAATTCCAAAATCATATGGACCTCCTGAAAAGATATCTGTGTTTGAGATGAATAGCACAGATTCCTGCTAAGAGGAGGCAGCGGAGAACTATCTCTTTCCGCTTAGTGGGACTGACTTTTGGATCCTGTGGGCTCAGCAGAAGATGCAGAATAGTTCTGAGCTGAGGGAATATTTATCCATCTGTCCCTTGAGTACTCTTTGTGTTTCAGTGGGAACATGTCAGTGAAGGAAACTTGGGAATATTGTCAAGCGGGTCTTTCTGCTCCACTCATGTGGGAGATGACTCATTGCTGTTTGATTCACCCATCTCCAAAATATTTATTTTTTAGCAAAAGTTAAATGTTAAACTCCTAAATTTGTTTTAGTATTGCTATGTCATCAGTGATATTCCACAAAGGTGTTGTTTCCCTGTTAATAAAATTCTTGACCTGTAAGAAAAACCAAAATCAACCAACCAGAAAAACCCAAATCAAATGAAACCACAAAACCAAAAAAAAACCAACTAAAAAAAACCCCAAAAAACCCCCCAAAAGCCAAAACCACCAAAAGCAAACTCCAAAACCAATACAAGCATAAACAATATGTGTTGTATGTAAAATATTTACTATAGAAATCATCTTCAAAAGCATTTTCATGTTTGGTTATCTTTGCATAACTAAGGAGCCCATCTAGATGCCCCACAGCAGGCATTTAAAACTGAAGAGAAAGAAATATTTCCATTAGAGCTATAAGCATTTAAGTGGCAACTAATGCTATTTTAAATTTTATAGGAAAATTTGATGGTAAAATAAAATGTGACAGTAATCCCACATAAAAATACATGTTCATTTTTTACACATATCCATTCAAATCAATCTATTTCTATGTACTTAAGATGGAATAATTTACTGTATTTCTTCCATTCCTTTAACTTGTACAGAAATGGATCAATAGTGCCATTTTGCCCTACTATCTTGGTACAAAGATCTGGTGGGAGTGTGGAAAAGAGAGAGATAACTTAAGCTACAGTGCTGTTGGATGGTGGAAGCATGAACAGGACAGAGGCACAGTCCCTCCAACAGCACCCAGCTGTTATTTTCCTCTCAGTGCTAAAACTATGGTAGTCCTTCTAGCCAGTTTACTACTTTAAAAATGTTTCCAGAATATCTTATTCAGCTAAGTAGGTGTTTTTCTTTAGTCCTACTGTACAATCAAGCTGCATGAGTAACTGTCTAAGAATGTTTACAGGACATTTAATCAGCAGGAGATACTTATATTTATGAAGGTAATAGGAAATCCCCTGTGGATTTGTATCTAATTTAGTCATCTTTAAAGCTCAGTGTATTTACTGTTGCAGCTGGGGATTAGTACTGTCAAAAGATTCTCAGCAGAGAAAGAAAATTCTGCACCTGATCTGTCTAAAGCGAAATTTCCCAGGTTTCAAGAAGGTCTAACTCACCTGCTAGATCAGGGAATTATAGTCATTGTGCCCTGAAAAATGTGAAGGCAATTTTTCTTTATGGATAGAAAATAATGAAAGGGTTGGTCTTTAATACTTGATATTGAAAATGGAACCTACTTTCTCAGCACAGAGAGAAAGAAATTGCCCTAAAATTTAAGAAACAAGCATCAACACTGTAAAAAGATAGAAAAGGCCTCCTTGCTATATCCTTCAAATCATACCAGATCTGAGCTGGCATGGCTAGCTGCCAACCATTAGTACCACATACTATGTTTAGTCCCTGTATCTTTTGTCTCTCATGCTCAAATTCCACTTATTTCACCCTTACAGAGATGAGAAACACGTATCTGAAAACATTAACAAATTGAAAAAAAAGCTCTCTGGGATTAGCCAGAATATTTTGCCTACTCATTTCTTCCAGTTCATTTTGGAAAATGGGAGCTAAAATGTTATTCTAACCTTTTGATTAAAATGTGAAATATCATAGGAGGATTTGTGCTGAAATAAGTTAGATGCTGTAGCATTACATAATACAACAGGAACTGGTAAGAACTGTGTGTTCTAAAGCACAATCTGAACTCTACTGGTCCTTAAATGTAAGAAGATAGTGTCTTATTGTTCTTTTCATTTTTGCAGTACTAAGCCCAGATGCTTTGGACTGAACCTTTCCCTTGATGCTCTGGGGGAGCACTGTAGCTTTCATTGCTATTTTTGCTTGCAGGCAGATTCCATCTTTGGTATTACACCACATTTTGTTTGACAGAATGAGGAATAGACCAGATTGCTTCGTATAACTAAGAAATGGAGAAAATTTGGCTTGTAGTACTCTTTTACCAATTTTTAAACAATCAGCTAGGTACTTAAGCACATGCTCAAGGTCTACTGGTGTCATTAGTACTTCTGAGAAACTAAATTGCAGACACTTAATCCTCTGTTAAGTAAAACCTCCTGTATCATCAGTAGTAGCAAAAGGGGGGAAAGGGAGGCAATAACAGTGCAGCTGTTCACAACCTAAAGCACAAATTGCAGAATCATCTGGGGGAGTGGGGAATGGTCATACAGTATTTTTTGTATTAAAAGCCAGATTGCAACCCTGAAAGCAGATATATCTATACAGTTCTCTTGCCTTGATTTTATATCTGAGAAAAGAAATATTTGTGACCAAGACTGATCTTCATTAAATACCAATATGCGGCTCAGTTCCTGAATGTAGTTTGACTAAATTTCAGTTCATCACACAAAAAACCCCACAACAAATGGGAAGTAGAAACTTTGAAAAAGTCAGCCAAAGCAGAAACTTATCAGGAAACCAGCTCTGACGTATGATGCCTCCATTTCCAAAAACAACTAGAAAGTTATCCAGTATAAATTATCTCTCTCACAGATGTCTCAAAGGGAAAAGCTATAATGATCATGATGCTTAAAAATAATTAATTTTTTTTTCAAGCTTCTGGCTTCTGGATTTAAGCCTCCCTTCCCATTCCCTGGCCCTCAGGCTGGCTTCAAAATGAGTTCTGGTCAAAATTCAGAGCATCTTAATAAGTGGTTTAAAAGATGCCAGTGCAGAGGGCAGGACTGTTTGATGTAACTTTACATCTACAGTGTAGATAACTTTCCTGTAAGTTAGCTAAGCGCTGTACCCTGAGATCCAAATAGCTTATCCACCCCTAACCAGCTGCTATGTTGTACGTAGCTGGTGTTTTTCATGAACACTTGCACTTTGCAGTCGTCGTCCCAGACTGCAGACGTGTATATCACAAAAGCTGCTGAAGGTGGGCACTAGCTGGCGTTCTCGTCCTTGTGACCGGTCCCTGCACAGAATTGTCAGGACCACACTGTCCTGGTTATTCTTCTCCAGCTGCAGGTCTTCCTAATGTAGCATTCACTTGGGCAGGAGATGCTCAGGTCTGCTGGCAAAACAGACTAAAGTCTCCCTGACTCTAAAAAGGCTGCCTGAGCTGAGCCATGGTACAAGCTGCAGCAGAGAGCCAAGGATATTCCTTACCTACACAGGGGAAGCAATAAAGGGTGAGAGTTTTACTTCTCCTTTAAACAGCTGAACAGTCTTCCTTATAAAGCATATACAGTCTTGTTTTCTGAGATGCACAGAAAGAGCAGAGCAGAGTACAGACAGGGAGCACTAAAAGTCACCCTACAGCCAGCTTTTCATTACGCAATGCTGCAGTGCCTGTGCTGTAAGGGTGACTGAGCAATCTCCTAGATGAAAATCAGCTGTGAAGAATACAATGCCAGCACAATTTTCTGATGGTTGGTTTTCACTGCTTCCTCTGTTCTTATTTTTGCCTATATAAATATTTTATGCTTAATTCATTTATTACTGGGCTTATTGTTAGAGGTGAACATGAGGCCAGAGAGGCAGGGAAGAAGTTAACTGCTGACCTGCTACTGGGCTTGGTTGCAGGTATCCTAGCCAAGGGTTTTCTTGCATTGATTTAACTGATGTGATAAGACACACCTGTCAAACCTTTGAAAGGTGACTGGTGACTTTGTGTACTTCCCTGAAAAGGCAGCAATTAAGAGTGATGAGGACTGAGAAACAAAATTCTTTCAAGGCCTCCAACTGTGGATACAAAAAGACCCATGTGAATTTCTTTGAAAATAAATATACATAACATTAGAGCTATGATTTATTCATGGCATGGCTGATTTCTAGGCACTGCAGATATTTGCTTACCTCTGAACTGCTGTTTTTCTCTATTCAGGATGTGCCTCTGTGTAATAAAGGTTGTCTGACTTCCTTCCTTCCCTTTCCTTGGTCTGTACTATATTATCCTGCCTGAATGCACTGAGAACCAGAATGTGCAAACTCTTGGGGTGAAAAATAGCATCAGAGGCAAGATCCCTGAGCAAGTATCCTACAAAGAGTTGCTATAACTATGGCTGAAACCAAGTGGATTCCTCTTACCTGGAATGATGAAGGTTGGGCTGGATAAGTGACTTTTTCTAAGGTTGAGATTAGGATGGAGAAAGACAAGACCAAGGCAGGTTCTCAATGGGATCCTATAGGCATGATCCTCTGAACTGCTTGGCAGTGTCACTGGGGGGTAGTGGATGCATACAGCCTGATGCCTGATCATATTAAAGTTTCTTCAATCAAATGTTTTGCAGGTAATTTCCTGGAAAAGGCCAAGTCTAGATGTTTGGAGTCAAAAATACTTTGGATTTTCCTCCCTCATAATATCAAAAATAGAGTTACATTTCTAGTTCAGTGTCCCTGCATTGGTTGGAATAGTCAGTGGGCAAGAGCCCAGCAGTTTTTAGAGGATCTGTGATCCAGCAATCCTTTCTCAGTGCTGTGGAACCACATGGTCCTTCCCTGCCTCCCCCACACCTCTTATGCATCCAGATGTGCCGTGGGCATAGCCACAGTTCTCCCTGAAAAGTTTTCAGGAGCAGAATGTGGCCCTTCCCATCTTCCAGCATGAGGTAACAAGGGAGGGTCTATTCTGAGATTTTCAGAGACTATGGTTTATTTGGTGCTTTACTGGGGTTTTGGTTCCATTGTGGCCATCGGTTTCAGTTTTGTTTTGTTGGTTTGGTTTTTTTTTTAAGACTAAATGATAAAAATCTGATGTGCTTTGATGAAAAATCAACTCTGGTAAAAGATTAAAGAATCACCCTTTGAAAGTATTGTTCGTTTTCGTTTGTATTAAAATAACAGCACTTTTAAACATATACCAGCTATAAAGAATGGAGCAGTGCAGGCAGTGTGTTTGCCTTATGTTAATATCTGGTTGGCATTAGATGTGATTCCTGTCTTCTCTGGGCCAGGAGAGTGAAAGTTCCATGCTGACCTGAGTGCGCTCATACCTGTCTAGATACACCTGCCTGGAAACAGACAGGACATGGTGGTCTCTTGGAGATAACACTGACAGTCCACAGCTGGAAATTGACTCGTCAGTGACTGCCAGCCAAGGGGAACAGAGTGCAGACAAATGCTGTGACTAGTGTTTCAAACCAAAGACTGAGGTCTCTGGATGCTTTACTAGGAGGGTGATAGCTGGTGCAGGGAGTGAATGAATCCTGGGGGTGGTGAGACAGAGAAGTGAGAAACTCTGCCAGCTTAGATGTGTGCACATATTTTGTTTTCTGCATTTAAAGCTGAAAAGACTCTTAATCACTAATGCTTTATTTTTAAAGGTGGTTGTAGACTAGACCAGTGTCCTGGTTGCACAAGATGTCAGGCTGTACTGCAGCTGATGAAGTAGCTGCTCTGAGACCTACAGGAGCCTGCGGTAGGAGTCTTGTTTAGGAGAGGAGACAGGGTTGAGCAACAGACACATCCTGGAAAAAGCCAGAGGTGATTTTGCTCCCTGGACCCGGTGAGAAACTGAAACATTTTATTTTCACTTCTCAAAATGACATGTTGCTTATCAGATCACAAATAATTGTAGAATTTCAAGGGAATTTCTGGAAGCATTTTTTTTTTCCATTCTGGAGTGGAAGAAATTTTGAAATAATGGGAATGAATCAGTTCCACCCCATCCTTCAGCAACAAAAATTTCATTCTGCATAGGCACCTTGGGCGACCATCTTTCACGTTCTGAAAGAGTGGCTCACAATAATGGCCTTGAGGAGGCTTGCAGACTAGAGAAGATACGATCTGTTAATCGCTGTTGCCTGGCTCCATTCTTGTGCCATGTTAGATCCAGTGAAATGTCAGAAGGTTAAGAATCAATTTTAAGCAGTAAAATACATCAGACTGTGTAGTCTGCTAAAATGTTCTGATACAGATGAATGCCTTTTTTTTTTTTTAAGCAGCTATCAAGTGCACAGCATGAAGGATAAATCTGGTTTTCTGTGTGTTTTGAGGAACATGTCTGCAAGACTAACATCTGATATTACATTTTTGTACTTGCATGATATTTTGCAGACAGGACACAGAAATATCTTTGAACAAAAAATCATAATTCAAAATACACAATAATAGAGAAAAATTAGGTACACATTAAAACAAAAAAAAATTTTTCCTTATTTAGCTTTTTTTTGTTTATTTCTTTTCAAAAGTGAAAAGGGAGAAGAAATCTTGTGTTTATATTACAAGCTTCTTTACCTACTCCTAAGACCAGGCATGTAGGCCTCTGAGAGCTTCATGTACCTTTTCATTTTTTCTTGTTCAGAATCTCCTAAGCAGAATCATTTAGGAGTTGGCTGGAAGATAATGGTCATGCAATGGCAGTAAAAATTAATGTGAAGGTGTGTGTTTGCTGAGTAAAACTACTAAAGACACAGGGAGGAAGAAAAAATGCACGAAGTCATAGGTGCTGTCTTCCATTTGAGCGTGCATCCAGCTCTGTTTGCAGTGGTGCATGGCTGTAAACAGCCAGAGGGATTGCACCTCCACCTTACTGAGCCTGTCAGTCACCAAGTCAAAGTTAGTTTCTAGGCTCCCTCTACAGTCGATGGAGAAAAATAGTTACCTCTGGAGGGCAGGTTCCCCTACCTCCTTTGGACGTGTCTTTTACAGACTTCAAGGTGACTTGGCACAGAATGAAGTGAATTGTCTGGAAACTTCAGCACCTTAACAGAAAAGGCTGGAGTGTGGAAATGGCCATCTCAGCTTATACATTTTCATTCACCACTTAACTATTAGAGATAATCTTTTAATAGAAAAAAGATACTTCAGTATTTTTCAGTATCTTCAAAGTGCATTCTATCCTCTTTGACCAGTTTCAGCAATGTGTAATAGGTAATATTTTTTCTTTTACATTGATTCTAAGATTTAATAAAAACTCATATACAGCTTTTGAATTATTTCACTTAAAGACATTAAGTGAAGCTACGTTCCTTCTCATCCACAGCCTCAACAGGAGATATGTCATTTGAGGATTTGTTATGATTAGCTGCAGTTAACATGGGACAGCCTACATCCTTTATGGTGCTATTTTCTACACTGCACTAGCCATCATATTTGGAAAATACACCAGGATTCCATGAGTTTTATTCATCATAACCCTCTGCAAATTTAGCAGGGCTGGTTCAGTCTCTTTCTTAAGCTATTCCTGGCTGTGACCTCATCTCTGTTGAATGATAAGGACTTGTTCTGTGTTGGTTTGGTTTTTTCTTTTTTTCTTTTTTTTTTTTTTTTTTTTTTTGGTGTAATTTTTTTTTTTAAAGGAACACTACTGAAATCATTATTTTTTCTTGTTAAGGACTATGTTGTAGAAGGAGATCTTCAAGGAGATCTGAGTGCTATATTCATACAATAGACAAGAACAAGTTGTTCCAGTGACAAATACAAAAGATGAATGTTAGGATAACCTTTGTGATAAAGACTCTGTGAATTTAAATAAGAACTAAAATAAAAGCGGGGTCAGACAAAAGGCAATGAGATAAATTTTCTCATGTCAAAACATGCAAAATTGATTCTCCTTTGGAGATCTAAGTTAATACGAATCGTGCAAATATGGTAGCCAACTGCAAAGAGAGGGAGGGAGAAAAAGGCTGTTTCTGCCCTCTAAAAGGGACACTGCCAAAGTCAAGGAGCAAACAGCTGTAAGGAGCTCCTGAGTTAGTATTCACTGCTCCTAACTCCAAGTGCTAAGCTCTGCCAGCAAACACTGATAAAGAGTGACAGAAAATGGACCTTATTAACACTTACAGTCTCAAAATCGAGGTTAGTAAGTTACAGCACTCCAGATTTTTTTTTGTGTAAATATCAGAGAACAACTACTCTTGCAACATACTTGTTCTTAGCACTCCATACTGAACAAAAGTCAATAAGTAGTTGTGAACAGAGCTTTGTTTTCACAGCATGCATGAACAATTCTCCATTGCTTTGTCCCACCACAGCCACTGTGGTTTATGTACAAATGTCATGCTGTTACCTTTTCTTGGTCTTAAAATCAAGAGCCAAACATGGTTAGAGGGGAAAAAGGGATTTTACTTCGGTATTTATTTTAAGCATCCTTGGTGTACTCCGTCCAGGTGGAGCACACTGGAATGCACACCCAAATGCACACTGAAATGCACCCCCGTGAGCACCTCCCGAAATGCACACCCACAATAGTTTGGGTATAACATTATAGGCCTTACCAATTAACATATCTATCAAAGATTCCCCAATGAGAGGCTGAGCGAACCCCCCTCCCCGAAGAACCTTCTCCCCCCCTGGACAGGCCTATCTCAGTTTACAAAATGTG